>CH003409.1:704876-750831 GCA_000149265.1 Ciona savignyi | reverse complement strand
TATAGGTGGTATACCAACGGCGACTAAAGTGCGCCTGGTTGACGCCGGTATTCTAATTGTAACAATGAATACCGGGTTAAAATATTCAAACAGTAGTCCAGTTTAGCTAAAAGTATTAAAATTTGTGTCTTGTGTATCACGTCAAACTGTCGTCGTTTGTATAACGTGGTTCATATATGTTAAAACCACCACCAAACGTTAAATGCACCAGGCGCAATGTAGCAAGTTATATTGGAACCTGGTTACGATTCAACGTTAAATTATATAATTAGTCCCATTGTGGAATAACCATGTTATCTTTGTAATAAATAAATCGTGATTACGTAACAAAAATTTGGTAAAATATTTAAAAAGCTAGCTAAATTCTGTGCCCAAAAGCAGATGGTTAGTTTTCGTATAAAGTTATTGGAAATCTAAAACCAGCAAACACGTTTTCGACCTGAATATAGCACAGTTTCCTAATTGACGGAGATATATACAAACAACAACTAAAACAAAGGAAACTGTAATAGAAACTAGAAACAGTAAACCGGTAACAGATTTCAATGTGTCAGCGAAATGTTGTTTAAATAGCATACTGTGTATGTTGTATCAATATTTCGGTGGACAGCTATTCCAAGTAACAAAATATTATTTTAGATACCGTTCTATTATTTAACGGCGTAGTTCGCGCCCAAGCGTAATTAACCAGGTCGGTTTGTTCTGCAATAATACAGGTTGGACTTTAACACTAGCGCTGCAGTATGGCGGTTATCACGTCACAGTACCAATTCAGCGCGTTGGTAATGTCCTAGAAGTGGTGTGTCGTGCGAAAATTGCAGATTCGAGTCTCAATATTTATATCCTGGGAATGGCTGGGCGAACCGGATGTAATATGTGGCGTTCCCATTGCATGGTTGCAACAAGCACTTGAAAGCACTACATTCAAACGGCGGGAACGTTTGACAATCTCACGAGCTCTTTTAAACCGTGTTTCGCGCGTGAATGGATTGTTTAAGTGGCAAGGCGATTTGATTCGACGTATACAATACACATATAGCAAATCTATTATAATTGTAGTATAGACAGGGCCGAAACAATAGGCCCCGGTCGTGCAACTGCTTAATAGAAGACATTACTGCTCGTTAAATTAAACCGTGCGATCAACCGGCATATTAGGTAAGCATTTTTCCAGTTAAAAACAGCTAAAAACACACACATGGCAAAGATATCTTTAACTACAAAACATAAAACGCATATATACTGGATATTCTACATATATGGTGGTTGTGGTACTCTTGTGGTGAAAATTCGTAATAGTGGCCCACGATTGGTGGAACTTATTAAATATTATCTCAATGTTCGAGTGCTAGCTCCGATAACTGGAATATTCAAGTGCACTCACTTTATTCAATAAATCCTTAGCACGCACATTACTTAGCTACCTTTTATCCACTTTTCGTGAATATTCGGATGAAGGCATATCCTGGCCAGGTGAACACACCAGTGGTTATTATTGCCAACCTTTATGGCTATTTGCTTTACCGATTTATTATTAATCTTCCCGTTATTTAGCATCGTAGATACCGTTTACTCCCGGAAAAATAAACACGGGAAATAATTCGTCAACGGAAAATTACTCGATTTAATGAGAGAAAGCCAGACGTTCAACCTGTTTAATAATAAAAAAACCAGACATTATCCAATACGTTAACACAATTTTGCACATTTATTTAAAAAAAACAACAAATAACTTTAGTATGGATTTTTATTAAAATGATATACTATGTATATCATACAAACAATAATTATTTGTTTCAAAGGATTTTATCATTACTTAAACCCGTTTTTACGAAATACAGAATTGACAATTTAACAAAAAATTAGGTTTAAAAAACAAAATTGAATTATTCTTACTTGAATTGCGAGTTTTGAATTTACGAGATAAATCCCGACGTAATGATAAGTGAGAGGTGGTAAAATGATTGAACCGATTAGAGTTGTCACTTAGTCTTAAGCGTGGCATTTCAGAAGTCGTAAATGTGAGAGAAGTCACGTGGGTAGAATTTACACTCAGGTGGGTTTTTAATGGATAGCACTATAAACCGTCCTTTTATTTTATGACCGGCGGTGTCAAATGTAAGTTTCGAGTGTAATTTACTCTTTCAGCTAAAAGGACGGATATTACTTTTGCGCGGGGGGACTTAACACCGGTGTGAAACTTGGCTTATCCGGCTCTAATGGATCAGCTAATACAAGGTTACTGGAATTGGCCATACAAATTAATACTTTGCTCTCTTGTTAATCGACGATTAGCTCGCCCGGGTTTGCTGGTTATTAACTGGCAATCAGTGGGAAAAAGGTCAATTAGCAAAATCCGATTAGCGTTTCGTGGCAAATAGCTTCGGGTTCTAGGAACGAAATATTATTGTTCTAATGTAACGGCCCAAATCTTTAAAATTTGCAAAAAAAACAAAACAAGAAACACTAATTTGGGGACGAATTATTAGAGAATGTGTGAAAATTTATTTTTTCATTTATTTTTTGTTTGACTTGAAACACCAATAAATGCACATAGGAAAGCCAGTAACTCAAAATTAAACAAAACGAAACTTTTTATCGATAAACACCAAAGGTTAAGTGATTAACTAGTCTTGGCGCCTCTTTATCCTAATTGTTTCTTATTAATTTTGTCTCTCTTTTAAATTGGTTTTTAAGTTTTGTCTTTGGCCTTAATGCGGGGAAAATGTTAAGTTTATTTACGTGTCTACCAACTTACTTTAAGACACACGCGATTCCCGCATAAACCTCGTAGAATTTGGACAATAAAGATGTTATTAAGAGATAGTAGGTTTTCCGGGCGAAGTTTATTTCACCGCGCATAAGTAATCCCGTGTTTCATTCACCTTAGAATTAGATTATAAGCTTTCTGTTGTTGAGGGACTAAGCTAACTTGAAAGTAAGTTTACACTAAGCTTATAATGTCCAAGGGTTGGAATGGTATAGGTGGTATACCAACGGCGACTAAAGTGCGCCTGGTTGACGCCGGTATTCTAATTGTAACAATGAATACCGGGTTAAAATATTCAAACAGTAGTCCAGTTTAGCTAAAAGTATTAAAATTTGTGTCTTGTGTATCACGTCAAACTGTCGTCGTTTGTATAACGTGGTTCATATATGTTAAAACCACCACCAAACGTTAAATGCACCAGGCGCAATGTAGCAAGTTATATTGGAACCTGGTTACGATTCAACGTTAAATTATATAATTAGTCCCATTGTGGAATAACCATGTTATCTTTGTAATAAATAAATCGTGATTACGTAACAAAAATTTGGTAAAATATTTAAAAAGCTAGCTAAATTCTGTGCCCAAAAGCAGATGGTTAGTTTTCGTATAAAGTTATTGGAAATCTAAAACCAGCAAACACGTTTTCGACCTGAATATAGCACAGTTTCCTAATTGACGGAGATATATACAAACAACAACTAAAACAAAGGAAACTGTAATAGAAACTAGAAACAGTAAACCGGTAACAGATTTCAATGTGTCAGCGAAATGTTGTTTAAATAGCATACTGTGTATGTTGTATCAATATTTCGGTGGACAGCTATTCCAAGTAACAAAATATTATCAAAGTAACGTAGTAATGTCGATTTCATTTTTATTTAAATACGAATATAAAAAAACGTAGTTATTCGATATGGTTTGCATCGTTAATGCAAGCTCGTTTTTTGCAGAATTTACTCTCATTTAGCGTGGTAAAATATTTTTTCGGTTACGTCCGAACATATAAATAAATGAAATTCTTGATAAAGCGAATTTTTTAACAGCTACGGTGTAATTTGTTTATTATTTTAAAGTTTATCGCGATTTAATTTGAGATAACTGCAAAGTGAAGGCAATGAACATGGCACTGCACGTTAAATCTCTATACTCGGGCCAAATACAATGGTCCAGGTGCACATTCTTTTTATAATTCCTGTATGCAGAGAGTATTTTTCCGGCATATACACCACATACAGAGTTTGCAGGTACAAAATTCCAAAAAACGACGTAGTCTAGTGTCTGGATAAGTCAAGTCGCAAAAAGCGGTCATACGGAGAATTCAAAGCGACTTGGTTGTATTACTTGTAGGATTGCTGCAATACAACACTGCAACTCAACCATGCGACGGAAACCAGAGATTTTTGAGGCGAATAATAATGGACTCTTAAAACTGACCGGTGGACGCTTTATTACAATATGGGTTAAAGACTAGCACAAAAATAGTGAAAATTTTAATTTAGACCCACAAAATAGCGGGAATTTTAATTTAAACACACAAAAATTCAGGTAATTTAAATTTAGACACACAAAAAAGTGGAAATTTTCAATTTAAACACACAAAAATTGAGGTAATTTAAATTTAGACACACAAAAAAAAGGGAATTTTAATTTAAACATACTAAACTAGTGGAAACTTTTACTTGCAACTATGGCAAATAATGATAACAGAAAAAGAAACATGTTTTGTGGATTTGAACGAAATTCTCAGCGGGACGTTTATTAGTTATAATAATAACCCAAGATTCATTTATAGGGTTACTACCACTGCGCGTAGAAATAAGAAGCTTTAATTTTCTAGCACATCAAGCATGTACCATGACAAGTGAACCGAGTAGAAACTTATCGTGCAGACCTGCAGAGTTTGGACACCAATTCACACGGTGTATGCTGCAGCGTGAAAGCAACGATTTCAAATCTCAATTTCCACTCTCACGGTTAGGTTTTAAGGGTCAAAAGTAACAACGTAATACAAAATCACAGAAATGCACGCCAGTTTGAATTTCAAGGCACAAAGGTCAGTAATAAGTGGTTATAGATCAAGAACGGGATTAAATGTATCACAGATAAATTAAAAATACAAAATCACTGCATGAAAAAAAGAGTATGTTTTCAGAAGACTTTGGTAATTTTAAAAACCTTACTTTAAGCACCGAATTTTAAAATTGCATTTTAATTTTTTATATTTTTAGTTCTTTTTTAACACTGTTCATTTTTAAATTTTTCGTATTTAATTTTGTACCTGATATTAAAATAATAAAAAAATGTCATTTGTGTATGATTCGTGTTATTTAAACCTTGCAGTAACCGTATAATAAAAGTTTGGAAACAAACTTAGGAGAAGTTTTATCCAGTATTTCCTAAGCTTGGCAATGAAAACTGAATATAACAATTTTAATATGCTTGGTTGTATATTATAATTGTAATATTCAGTTATCATTACCAAGATTATGTAACCCTAGATAAACAATAATTACAAGTTTCTAGTCTAGACAAAAAGCGCCACAAAAGTTAATCTATTTATAGGACGGTGGGATAATAAAATATGGAACGGTAACTTACGAAGCTCGGGTTTCGAAAGCCTTTGAGGAGGCGACATGAGGCGTTGTTGCGTCATAATGGTAAATTATTGCGGCATAGGGGAGCCAAGAGTTCATAGGTTAACACAGACACAGTGTAGCTGCTTACTTTGGATGGGGAAACTATTCAAACACAAAACCACGTAAACAAACGGCTTTGTAACGTATTTTGAAACTTTGAATGTTAGAGGTGACTGACTGAAAGGTCTCAAAACAAAACGCGACTGCAGTCGCCCCGTGTTTTACGATTACTGGTTTTAAAATATCGTAAAGCAGACGAAAAGGCCGATGTGTTTTATGACTAGTTTTTACTGCTATGTAAAAGGATACTTTTAGTAAATGTGGTGAGATTTCATATTCACTTAAACTTGCGCGAGAGAACTTAACTCTGGGTCAGTATAAATATACTGTATTTCACCAAAAACAAACAATTGCCTAAAAATTAAATATTATATTTCATATAAAACAAGGGACAAGCCAAAAATGATTTTTTGTGCGTTTAATACGTTGAATTTGAGTCGTTAAATCACACGCTGTAACGGCCGCCTATTCGAGAGATAAAGACGTATCATTACTTGACAGAATGTTCGTTTTAAACCTAAACCGAGCTGCATATTTTTGGACACGGTTCAATTCCTACACTTTTATGACCTCACAAATGCGATTAATGACGTTTAAAGATAACGAGGCAATGAGTGATAGTGACTTTTACAAACGCAACTCGTAAAAAAAACAATAATTAGAACCGCGGGTGGTTCAAATAAGAGGATTACACACACAGATTGAAAAAAATCAACTGATTAATGAATCAATCATGACTTACAACGTCGGATTCAAATAGAATTAGAGGCAGATACGCAATATAGCACGATAACAAGGAAAAACAACAACATATAGGCTACTTAAACAGAACGCAGGCAAATAAATGGAAAATTAGACCGGCATAAACTGTAAACCACGACTTAATTGGATGTAAATTGTATCAAATCACATAAATAGTTGCCAGTTGATCACTATAGGTGGTGAAAACATTATTTTAAGTTGTTGTTTGTTGTACTTAATAAACTTGCACACATTGTTTCGGGTTTTCTGGATAATTAGCTGCGCAAATACATAGCAGTTTGTATCAGACTTGGTGGAACTGACCCGATGGGAGTTGGGGTGAATATGTGGAGCGCAAGCACACAACCGTCCACTTGAGTGGTTGGAACTCAAGGAGGTACTTCGAAATGCGGTAAGTAATACCTCGTCGACCAACCGGCCCGAAAAACCGGCCATTCTCGCATTCTGACGAGCTTTATTTGGAAATGTGGTCTGCCTTTGAAGCGTCAATGCTGCGTAACAAGGCCCATTGTGACGAAACAGCTGATCGTTGATGCGCAACCATCCAAAGGATAGCGCACGCATCGTAGATTCAAGTGTAAACTGAAGTGCGAATAATACAAGACAAGCTGAAATACATTACAGCTCCTGAATAATACATGTAGTATAAACTACATAAACAACTTGAATCCAGTGAAGTCTGAATATATAGTTGGACGCCTTTGCATCAACCACACGCTAAATTGCAGCGATTGCTGTGTGAAAGGTTTAGTGTTTCGGTCAATCTGACAAAATTACCTATTCTTTGCAGATGTAATTGCAATGTGTTGACAATATGCCTTTAGTTTGACCGACCATGAATACTGTAGCTCGGCGCGGTGAGGTAGATAATGTAAGAAGAGGCAAAATCGAAGTGTTCAATAATCCTAAAGCCGATCGGTCACTCCCTCGGGATGCCACCTTCACCACTTAAACTGAACAGTGTCGAACGCTGTGGTCGATACGAGCGAACAAATATATTGCGCGGTTTATCCGATGCTGAACTGCAGCAAAGCTCTTGTATTAAACGTTAAAAACTCTTGTTAAAAATAGCTGGGCGTGAAATGTGTCGTAACATAAATTGCCGACAAATATTTGTACGAATAACTTAAGGTTCGTACACGATTATATGAAGATGGATATCGGTATAAAATATTCATGAATTATTTTTTGGTTTTTAAAATCTACAATAACGTATTATACGGCTTGTAACATAACATAAGCAATACATTTACGGTCAAATGGGGTTAAAACCATAGATCCATACTGTGAGGGAGCAAACGTCTAAAAGGGATCATACAAATTGTAACCAAAAATAACGTAATAATACCGGTAAAAATTCAAATTGAACCAAAAATTAAAACACTTTAATTTTAAATAAAAACGTAACGCGTGTTATGCATGTACACGTGTTAGCGCTAATTAAAAACAATCAGCGCGGTGTTTTGCAAAAATTCCATGCTATTTGTGTAAGGCCTGAGTCGTATTGAAAGGCGGAAGATTGAGTATTGGTAGGAGGGCGTCAATTCCGTTCGGCACACGACAGCTGCCAGCCATTCGAGCAGATGCGATCCCTTTGTGCTAAGTCTCCCGTGGGCGGGTGGGAGATATTTACAATCGCGTGGTAATCCGGTACCGGTATGATTGCTCTATGGCAGATTTGGTCGTGTGTATTTTGCTTTTATTAGCTGCCCAGGTAAAATTAAGCTACAGAAGCAATTTATCATACCAAATTTAATTGCATCTATATTGTGCTATTAAAATGCGACGCTCAGTTTCGTTGTTTTTTTCTGCTGGTTTGATTAGCATTTTTTCTTATTCTTCTGGCGTTTATGATATGCAATTCATCTGTATTATTACGGAGATATACAATTTAAAAACCTGCAAAATTGCATGGATAGGAGAACACCAATATACATATGTTACACAATGGTAGCATTGTTTGTTGGATTGAAGCATCTCTTGGCGCAATTCAAGCCATTTTCATGGCATTGCACATGTGTGAGACGGTTAACACGACATCGTCCACTGAAGGGTTACATCCATATAACAATAACTGGGAATACAAACTTATGTTCACGCTTATTTGGTGTCAATGAATTGATTTCATTCAACGATATGGGAGTCGGTAATGAAAGGTAAGATTATGCGACGACACATTTCAACGGGGCTATAGGCGTCGACACATAACAGAAACAGAAAGTCTGGATATGTTGGCAACTTGTGAATTGTTGTCAACCAGAAAAGACTTATAACAAGGTGATAACAACCATGTCTCTTAATTCGGCGAACATTTGATGATATTAAAATAAGACGAAAACACATCATCACGTGTCCTGTGTGTAATAATCTTAAAAACATGGTAAACACACTTAAAATAAATGAATTTCGTAATTCTAACGACGCTTGCGAAAGTCTAAGAAGCGAAATATGTAGGAATTAGTCACCGTCAAGATCATCAATATAATAGGCGTGCGTGGGGCGGATGATTTCAATACACCCACATTGTAGTGTATGTATAAAGCGCTTTTGTAGGAATTAGAGAGATTTTCTCTGTAAAGATGCACCGGGAATAGGCAGGTCGTGACTCATGCAAAGGTGAACGCTTCCTACAAGGCACACCGGGGTTACAAAACACCACGGAATTCGTCTAACATTTCTTGTGGTTATGAGAGCGTAAAGTTTTAGTTTTATTGAAAAAATGACCGAATTTATCGTTTGTTAATTCCACTATTATGGCCATACGTGTAATGTTACGAAGAAATTGCGGTTTACATAATTCGTATTACACGTACCGGTAGCTTAAAGTATGTACATAACTAACACGAAAAACGAAGCTTTGGTAGAATAACCTTATTATCGTTTGTTATTTTCCTTTGTACTAACATGCAAGAAGTTAGGGAAAACAATTTCTTATAATTCGTAGCGGTATTTTATAATTCGTAATACACGTACCGGTAGCTTAAAGCACGTATATAAATAACATGGAAAAGGAAGCTAATCGACGTTTTTTTACAACATAGCCTCAGGGCACGAACGGTTGTTACATGTTTCAGCCAATTTCGGGTTGGAATTTGACACCGATCTCTCAATAAAGGAGCTCAGTAATAAGAGGGATCATATAGGATTTCCTACACTGTGGGGCAGCGGTTCGTTGCCGTCGACTTTGACATTTTTAGATTTCGCAATATCATAAAACGTAGTCAAAAGCACATCGCGGCTTTGTTGATCGTATTTTAACATTACGTCGCCTTTAAATAATACATAACCCAACTTAGTATATACTGGTTAGGGATTAGCGGCGACAAATCGGATCCTCTTTGAAAATCTTACATTGAACACTAAAATCTAAAATTTAAGCCTCCCGTCAGGTACTGAAAAGGCAGTTGGAGAAAAACTATAAGTTTTATATATACGGGCGGGATTTGAATAAGTAGTGTTACACTTTAGGCGTATGCTGTTGTGGCGTTGATAAAGGACGAGCAATGTAAACAAATAAGGCCGTTGTATGAATTTCCGTCCTCTAAACACGCACGCTTCATATAGCGACAGAGGATTATTCAGATGTGCTAATCCTTCGCGATGACAATGCGCCCTAGTCACGTCATAATACAAATTTACCAATCGGCAGCCAATGAAAATGACGCAGGCGACAAGACAAACAGTAGGTGACATTGCGATCGGGTGGTTGTTTCGTAAACAGCGATTCACGACATTTGTGTATTTTATTGCTCATAAGTCAAACGAATACGGGTCAATTGCCAGACTAATGTGAAATTCCATGTTTAGACCATCATAAAAAGACGGCCTTCAATTTTTAACCAAGCCACTCATGGTGAAATGATATACAGATGCTCTAGCATATGATCACTACAAACGCACATATACGGGCTTAAGAAGAGTAGAATAATTTAGTCAACAACCCATATAAAGCCATTGTGGTCTGATATTTTCCGGTTTGCTGTTGTTGCCAGGCTTACTTTGTATCACAATAGTAGGTCATTGTATAGAAAACCGCTGCTAATAAAAAATAGAAAACAATTTGCGCATGTGTAAACCGACAGTAGAATCTGTACTTTAAACAAAAGAATACCTGATTCATATGAGAAATTCACCAAGACAGAAACTTAAATATTTGGAAGTCTGTCATCGACAGTTGAATTAGTCAATAAAACAATTAAGAGCTTTCCAATGAAGTTGTGTTATTGTTTCAAGCGATTTTCAGATTTCCACTTCTGGAGAGCTACTTAAGTCACTTGGATCAAGTGGTGTGAATAATCATTAACCATAGGAACTAGAACCACGCAACAAAATGTTGATTCGAAAACAATGGGACGGAGTTCAAATCCAGTGAAGAAATAGGGAGAGCTGGGCGGACGGACATTGTTTACAATCAAATCAACATTACACAACAATATTTGTTTAAGTTCACAGTTGTGAAAAAATGTTGTCATCAAAGTGAATTAAACCGGTTTTTATTTGACACATGTCTAGTTATTTTTAAATTGTAATTATGGCTTGTGGATCATACATGATCATACATGTATTACATTTTAAACAATTGCATTTAAGGTAACAGATAAAGAACAATCGTATGGCAAGATACATGAATGTGTGAGTTTTACTTACTTAATAACATTTCAAGACAAAATTGAAACATGAAATAAAGGCACAACAACTGTGTTTTGAGGAAATGCACATACTTCCTTACTTCCTGTATATTTATACATCAGGCTTACTAAACACTGAACAATGTATTCGTAAATTTAAACGTCAATAGCCAAATAGGCTATGCACACTTAAGCTGGTGATTTACAGCATAGGATAGTTAGCTATTATCAAGTACGTGATAAGTCTGCTGCCTATGTACAGTATATGCATTTATTACATGATATATGTATATAATATATCAAAAGTTTACAACATGACACCAATATGTAAGAAGGTTATTGGCATATTTAGACATGAACTGTTAATAGGATAACAAAACACAAATTGAAGACCAGTTGTAAAAATGTAAAGGATATGGTTTGGACATTTAACAGTTAATGGTACATAATACAATTGAAATCTATTGTAGAAAAAATCCCAACTTTAATTGATAACCCATTTAGATTTCATGTTCACATGTATATTTGTTCTTTATAAGCACTTTTATTTCAAAATCCTAATTCACAATACACTTTAATATGTATATTTCATTAACATTGCGCCCAAAGGCAAATGAAGCATAACGATTAATGTCTGGCAAAGAGGAAAGTAATATCTATCTCTGTGGCGAAGAAACACAGTTTATTAAAATACCTTTTGTGTTGGTTGTAAAGTCTGCTATCTTCTGAATGGATTCCATGAACGCGGACATTGCCATTGTTGTAGCTCTATGACAACAATCAAGTATTGTTACATCATAATAATAAGAAGATTATTGGAAAATCCGAAATTGTCTTCAGTCTTTATTTTATTATTAGAATACGATGGGTTAAAAAAAATTTGTCTGGTACAGGAAATGGGAAAAATGGTGTCCTTAAAAACCATGTCCTTTTATCAACGTTGTGCAGAAATCTAGATTCTTATAATAGGTAATGTATAGTCATAAGGTTGCTTTAATCAAGTAAACAGTCTGCCAACTATAAAATACTTTTCATTTAAGATGTTAATTACAAAGAGCAATACAATTATGCACAATCTAATTGCTTTATTACTGAAATACTTCTTGTATTAGCATGCAAGGCTGTGAGCAAAGTACTTACTGTTATATATATCACAATAATGTTGCAAAAATTTTCCTACTGGTTACTGTTAATTGCGAAAAGTGTACCGGTATACATTTTGCATATATATTTATATATACACATAATTTGGTTAGACGTTATTTGACTTATGAATTAAGCAAACCAGATAAACACTAAACAGCCTACAAATTTGACACTGCTTATCATACTTTACAGGTTTATAACAAGAATATTATCCTTACTACTTGTATCTTGGGGTTGATACTTTGGAGTTTTAATGTAACCAGATACTAACAGGTTTGTGAGCTGTGAGCGGTGACCACATACCGGTACCATAGTCTTGCTTAAAAAAGCAATCAAACGATTTTTCGGTTTTAAAAAGGTTTCCAAGGTAAAAGTTTTCAGATGAAGAAAAAGCAGTACCGTAATTTTTTATTAAAATCAACTATTTTATGCTTATAACCTGAATTGTTGGCCACTTATTTTTTCAATAACTCAGCATTGCAACACCAAACTTGTCAGATATTAACTTACTTTAATAAATTATGGAGTTTTATTCCCTTGTTAACGAAGTCATCCCAGACAGGTGAACTCGCCTGGAAAATGTTGTTGTTTAGTATTTTCTAAAACAAATACAAGTACAATTAAATATCTAAAATAGTGTCCATTTCAGAAGTAAAAGTCGAATAAAAACACAATAGATTCGAATAAGGACCTTCCTAGTAAAACCTTAAAAAAGTAATTTTTGCGGAACTTGTTTGCAAATCATTACAAGAATGTTAAAAGAAATTTTAATAAAAAATGTAAAATAAGCTGTACAATAGCTTGCTAAAATTTAATAAAACAACATAAATGAAAACATTATAACTTTACCGAGCAAAGAATTATTCCTAAAATTTAAAATAAAATACGCCATATTAGCAGCACTGAGGTGTACAAATAATTTTTCTATTCAAATATAATTAGAACTAGAACCTTTAAATCGGTGACAATGGCTTGAAATAAAGTTCCAAGCAGCGTACATTCTTTTTCGATATCCATTGTGAATTTAAATCCGATCGAAATGGTAATAATCCTCAGACTCTTCCTTGTGTTGGTGATAAAATGTAAATTACTGTGTCAAAGAAAACATTTTGACAATGAGACCAACTATGTGGTGGGTGGATGGCCTAATTATCCACTAATTTTACTGAAATAAAAAAACGGATTATTTAAACGATTCTGCTACTGGTCTAGTGCTACCACTATAAAATTAACATCCAATGAAAATAAATAAATTGCTGTAAGTCCTGTACTGTTTCTTTTGTATAGGTAACACTAAGGAAATGAAAGAAGGACAACTACTCAAAAAAATATAGAAACTAACTCCTACCCTAAAAACTCTTACCCTAAACAGCGTCTCTTACCCTAAAAAGAAACTAACTCTTACCCTACAAAGTGTAAAGGAGGTAAATAAAAACATGTCTAAGTATCAGGCATACTACTTCCAACCTACTGAGCCTATTCTTGCAGCCTAGCCTAAATCCAGTAACATTGACTAAAACAATAAACTTTTCTAACAATATTTTGTAGACTTAGTGCCAAAGTGGCGGCCTTTTTCAACGAATACAGCAACAGAATGTGTGCTATGTCTGTTTTATTACACTGCTTCTGAAGTTCACTTGAGGATATAATTTTACTATGTAACAGAACGACCTCTCTTAAAGACCATAAGAACTTTTTACACTACTCGAATCTGAGTGAATTAAAACTGAAAGCGGTCACCAAAACAACCTTCTCTAAGTAAAGTTAATCTGATTACCTGCGTGTACTTTATACCGAAAGAAGTCCCCTATGACGAATCCGTGGAATGTACAGCGATATAGCGCCGCAAGCGATTTGATGATGTAATGTCAAAAACTAAAACTGTTTAAAACTGTATCAGGATAAAAAGGATATTTAAGTTTTAGAGTTATTTTTATATATGCTGACATCATAATTCATTAAATACAAACAGTATTTGCAGTATTGCACAGTAATGTCCGACTGATTAGCTTAATGGGTAAGTGCTAGTTAGTTGGTTATGTAGCCTGCATGGGCAAGACACTTAACAAACATTGCCTATCGGATTAATATGTTGTACCAAATTGAAGGAATGTCTGAATCATACGCAACACACTGCAATAGCTCCGGTAACCCGACAGTGCGCAAGGTAATCTGACGATTCCCCGTGTGTTAACCCGCGTGGTTTTCCCGTTCACGGGGGAAAAATATCCTATTCTATGATGTACAGCAATGAGAAGTGAAAGACCAATGAGTCACCCAATCAGCAGCACCCTTAATATTAAACTAAATAGTACCAACCACGGTGCAAACCTAAAAAGATGGAAAGAGGAAAGGAGGAAAACTGCTCACCAAACATATGAAAACTATTCTAACCCTGCTATAGACACTAATCCTAACCCCACAACTAACTCCAACCATAACTTTAAAACTAACTTTCATGACAAAATCTTTAATTTACTGTGCAGTTTCCCGGCTTCCCTTCTTTTAGATTCCCGCTTAACCACGTGTGAACCACCACTATTTTATCCCCCTTGACTCTACGGTACATTTTTCTGCATGTAGACACGATCGGGTTCGTTGGCTACCTCACCACCCTTAATATGTCTTATAAAGTGTTTAACGTTTGTTTCTGCCAGCAAGAACCAATAGGTTCCCGATTTACCAATTCAAACTTGATATCAATTCTTTCTAAATAAAGTATTCGCGTTGGTATACTGAAATACCAACAATTGAAACAAAGAAAATAAAATGTTTTTATATCAATGTCGACTATTTTGAACAATGTAGGCCTATTTTAATTGTTATTTAATAATTCGACGACAATTAAATGACAAAAGGCAAGAATACGGTGGGTGTTTTTATATTCTTGGAATTAGTGAACGTTTTTTTCTGGCAAAATTGATCCAGTTTTTAATACATATCTACTATAGGATATAGAATAGCATATTTATGTTTATTCCCGTGAATGGGAAAAATGGGATTAACACACGGGTAATCGTCTGATCCCCTCGCGCCCACCGTCGGGTTACCGGAGCTATTGCAGTGTGTTGTATATGATAGACACGTTCCTTTAATTTCGTAGAACCCGTTAATCCGCTGGGTTCAGACAATGTCCGTATAGTGTCTTGCCCAAGGACACAACCGACTAGCTAGCGACCAGTTTCGCACCTGCAACCTTTCGATTGAAAGGCGACGCACTTAACCTCCAGACTAGCCGGCCGGACGAATAGGTTCGCATTATAAGTCACTATCGATTTGAAGATTAGAATTGGTTTAAAATGTTTTAGATGAGTTATATAGGCCTACGTGGTAAAAAGTCGTTTGTCCATTTCTAAGTTTATTTTATTCACCTACAACTTTCCTAACGGTATAACATGAATAATCCTTACCAGTCCCAATATATTGGCTGTTATAGAATAGCTGGTGCCAAACATACGCCAAACCACCATCGCGCTTATATTCTTAGGTCTGTTGAAGTAATGCCTGAATCAACTTTTCCCTGCCGCAATTTGGCGGGTTACCGGAGCTGCTAAGAAACGTTTTTCGTATATAAATTTGGTATATGTATTGGTCGCTTTAACCATTCGGTCACCGAACCGTATATTGCGACAGGTCTTAACACCAACTATACCCTCTCCGTAATCACTAGTTAAGTTTATTTTTTATTTTTTTGGCCCAGTAGCCTATTAAAAAATGGCAAACGAATCAAATTACGACACAGAAACAGAAAAAGACGGCAAAACGAACAGTCGTTAAAACACGCCATTAAAAAAGGATATAATTTAATAAATACACGCGGCCTCCATACTTAAACGAAAGAACAATAATAAGAAAACCAAATTTAATTAATACCAAAACAATATATATATATATATAATGTAAAGGCCTGAAGAAGAGTGTGCGGTAAAGCTCAACTAGTACTGGGATGTAGCCGGCTTTAGAAGGTGTGGCCCGAAAGCGTGGACCAGAGTGAAAAAAGAAATAAAAACTTCAATTAAATTCCACTAATGTCAGTTGACACTATTAGTTTCAAGCACACTAACTGGTGCAAATTTACATTAAATATTCTCATTATTACACACAAATTGCATAACACTAATGCATTTGATTTAATACTTATTTAAGAGTGTGAAAATGAGCATTACAGTAGTGCACCATAAATAACAAAAAAAGAACAAAACAAAAAAATTGTAAAAAAAAATTAATAAGAAAAAATAAATAAATAGCGAGTCAAAAAGGATAACTATAGCAAATGAAAAATATAAATGATTACTACGAACCCAATGACCGATTTGCAAAATATTTTTATCGATTGGCTAAAAAAAACTGCAAGATCGAAACAAAACATTTTTTAAAGTGTTTTGCAGATCGAAATACATCAAAAAATAGTTTTGTTAACAGATCGAAAATGTCCAGATTTTTCCCGACACATTAGTCTGGTGGGTGAGTGCGTCGTCTTTTGGCCGAAAATGGTTGCAGGTTTGAAACTGGTCGCTGTCTAGTCGGTTTTGTCCTTGTGTTAGGAAGTTTTCGGACATTGCCTAAACCCAGCGGATTAATGGGTTCCACTATATTGAAGGAATGTACGAATTATATACAACACATTGCAATAGCTTCGGTAACCCGCCGGTGGGCGATAGGTAATCTGACGGTGGAATATCATATTCCCCTATACCTATCCTTATGAGCCTGTGTACAAACTAGGTGGAATTGTATTATTCGACTGTGGGAATCCCACACGAGTTTATAATTGTATTACTATGTGTTTTTAATTATTAATTCGTTATGTCACGTGTCCAGATTTTGTGCATGAGAAGTTACGATTAATTTCCTGTTTTCGACGGGTGCCTCTAAATACTACAGGACCGCTTGGAGCGCTTGGATCACTAGGATTGCTATGGAAAGTAATTCTAACCCTGTCCAAAACACTAATCTCAACCCCAGAACTAACTTTAACCCCAACCCTAACATTAATATTACGGCTTTTTTAATTACGAAGTATAGTAAGCGATCCAAGCGATTCAAGCGCTCTATGCGATCCAAGCGGTCCAAGCGGTCCTGTAGTATTTAGAGGTACCGTATAAACCTGTATATGATTCCATGATATCAAAGAGAATTTTGGTTTGTCCTCGCTTGGACTAGCCGCTCTCTGAAACCTTTAACTATACCTACATAAGCTATGCCCTGTGTACAGCGCTCTCCCTGGCTGCACCGCGTAAATACCTAATAAACTAGAGAGTGTCAACCACGTGTTTAACCACCACTATTTGTAAAACACATGTTGTATGCCATATATTCATGCTACAGGGTCCCTAACCACATTTTGTATTTTATACACTGAGTATGTAGTTTGTTTCTGCAAGCATAAACGCATGGGTCCCATATATAGTTATTAAACCAAACTTCTTTTCCATGTAAAGGTAAAAAAATAAGCGTCTTAAATTTACGAACATTTCACCACAAATGTTTTAAATTAAAGCTTCCTTTTAAGCGCTGTATTGAAATGAAGCTAAATTCCCAAAACAGCCCGATTTAGTTTTTCTTGGTTTCAGGGAATTACTGGGTTTAGTAGATAAGTTTCTACTGGGTTTATTACGTAAGTTTCTGTTTTTACATATGTGGGTTATGTTATATAACAATTCTTAATGTTTTAATCTGATTTGTCAATCTCCTTGTCTGATTTGTCGATCTCCTTGTTGGAGATGTCAGTACGATATGGCATACCTGTTACAATCATAATTCAGGAACATATCTTCGTTTTTAAAGGAATTACCCTAATAAATGTTTTCTTTCTTTTAATTGGAACAGAGTGTTTAATAGTCTAACATTTTACCAAATCTGATTCAAATTGGAGCTGCCGTTCAAGCAATATGCGCAAAAAAGCTAATTTTTTAGAAAAAATAACACTTTGGTTTTTAACGTCTCAGGGGAATTCCCCTGGATTTATTATCCAAAATTTTAGTTTCTGAATATATAGCCCATGTTGTCTTACCAATAAAAAAGTTTGATTGCGCATACATATTTTATTCTTGTAGATATCGGGTCGACATGGCATGCCTGTAACAATCATGATTTGACAACAAAATCTTATTTTTTAGGGTATTTCCCTAAGTAATTTTTTTATTTCTTTTAGGTGTTAAATCAGCTACTAATGCACTTACATTTTATTAAATCTGATTCAAATTGAAGCTACCGTTCAAACGCTATGCGCAAAAGAGCTATTTTTTTAGAAAAAAATACCGTTTTGGTTTTTAACGTGCCAGGGGAATTCCCCTGGATTCATCACCCAAAATTTTGGTTTTTGCATATCTAGATCATGTTGTCAAAAAAATAACGAAGTCTAATTGCGATGTTATTATTCCTTCTGATAGATGTCGGGGCGACATGGCATGCCTGTCACAATCATGATTTGACAACAAAATCTTATTTTTTAGAGTATTTTCCTAGGTAATTTTTTTATTTCTTTTAAGTGTTCAATCAGTTACTAATGCACTTCCATTTTGTCAAATCTGATTTAAATTGGAGCTATCGTTCAAGCGCTATGCGCAAAAGAGCTAATTTTTTAGAAAAAAATACCGTTTTGGTTTTTAACGTGCCAGGGGAATTCCCCTAAATTTATCACCCAAAATTTTTAGTCTGTGCATTTCTAGACCATGTCGTCTAACAAATTACCAAGTTTCGTTGTGAATCCATTACCCCTTTTGGTAGATGTTGGGTCCACAAATCATACCTGTCAAGCGTTTGACGAAAAAAAAAAAAAAGAAAAAAAAAAAAAACGGACAAAAACAATATGTGTCCCATTTTTCCAAATGGGACCCATAAATACTTCACATATGCTACCCCTTGTCTTACCCTGCTCAAAACCCGTAAAAAAGTATAGCGCTGCTACACGACAAATATTTTAACATTTTTATGCCAAAGAATAAGTTTTCAAAGGGTACCCCTGGTACCTATGCATTTGCTGCATTTGTTTACTTCTCTCTAATTGGCTGAGATAAGATAAACGCCCATCTCCAAGGAGAATAAAAGAGAAAGCGGAGAGAAACAATATGTTATGCCGACTGGATAGCGCACCGAAACCGACTAACGTCAAGTCTTTGGTGTTAACCAAAAAAACAACGATTGCGAGTTGCGACGCGAGTATATTATTACCTGCGTACAGTCGGGTTGTTGCAGTTTTAAATGATGGAGTTTCCCAAAAGTGTAAGAATTTAGAGGCAGTTATCAACAACTTATCAACATTAACAGTGAAACAGTTTTTGCACATTTATCGTTTGTATACGTGGTAGCCCGTGCAAATATACATCCTAAACGGTAAACCGACAGTCCTTAAAACACCAATTAATTTGAAAGTAGCAAAAAGTATTGCAATGTCTATTTTGACCTTTACCCCACTTGAAAAGTTATTTAGATTTCTTAAATAAAGATTTTGTTAATTACAGAGAATTCGTTAATTACTGATATTTTGTTAAATACTGAGTTTTCGTTATTTTCAGAGATTTTATTATTTACAAATTTTTCCATACTTTCAAAGATTTCTTAAATACTGAGTTTTTGTTAATTAATGAGATTTCGTTAATTACCGTACTGATATTTTGTTAAATACTGAGATTTCGTTATTTTTAGG
The DNA here is from genome assembly GCA_000149265.1 of Ciona savignyi. Lineage (NCBI taxonomy): Eukaryota > Metazoa > Chordata > Ascidiacea > Phlebobranchia > Cionidae > Ciona > Ciona savignyi. The sequence goes on along the minus strand of CH003409.1, from coordinate 731,181 downwards.
GATTTTGTTAATTACTGAGTATTATTTACTTTTAGATATTACTTAAATACTGAGTTTTTTTATAATTAATGAGATTTCGTTAATTACAGAGTTTTTGTTATTTACAGCGTTTTCGTTTATTTCAGCCAATATTCATCATGAGGGGAAAATTTAGTGGCTTTTTGTTGGTTCCGCAAATTATATTTATTGTCTTGTACGGAGTGTTTGTGCAGTATGATGTACAAGCTGGACCCAGGAATGCTTCTGATACAACAAGCTCAGAACATTTCGACAAACTCTATCCTAGTAAGTTTTGTGGAACTTTCATGTAAAAATTACCTTTGTGTAGGCCTATATAATTGGATTTCAATATTTTTTAGAGTACTTGTTTATAGCTTAAAACATTGGTTTACTTTAAGCTTTTCTCAGTAACTAATTGTTTTTCGTTTGATTACATGATTTTGTTGTTGGTTAACTGATAACAAATCGGTTAATCAATTAACGAATGCACACCCTTAGTTGAAAGGCAAATTTAATATTTTAGCCGAAAGGTTGCAGATTCGAAACTGGTCGCTTGCTAGTCGGCTGTATCCTTGGGCAAGGCGCTTAATGGACATTGCCTGAACCCAGTGGATTAATGGGTTCTACTTAATTAAAGGAACATTTCAGTCATTTACAAACACTGCAATAACAGCGGTAACTCGACGGTGGGCGTGATTGACCGTGTGTTAACCTCATTTGGTTTCCCATTCACGGAGATAAACATATCCCATCCTAGCTTTTGGAAAATATTCAACAGAGTGATAAACCTAAACTTTCCTTCTAGTGTTCCAAGATGTGCATGTTATGATCTTCATCGGGTTTGGTTTCTTGATGACCTTTCTACGAAGATACGGTTTTGGATCAGTGGGTTTTAACTTTATGCTTGCCGCGTTTGTTATCCAGTGGACGATCCTAATTCGAGGTTGTCTCGATCTCGAAGATATTAAAGATGGAAAGATTAATATTAACCTTGAAACGTGGGTACTAGAATATAGTTTAATGATGCAGTATTTGATATTCCAGAATGTTTACCACTTGTGCTTCTATTAAATCGTTTTTAAAAAAATATAAAAAATAGGGTTGTAAAAAATGTTTATAAATTTAAGTTTGTGAAAATGTTTTAAAAATTGGGGTTAATGTGTTGTTTTTCAGTTATGTTACCAGTTAAGTGATTTTAAACGATTTATAAAATTCCGGGTTGATTAAAATGATGAAAAAAAAATTAAAATACCTTATTTTGAGCTTAATCCTACCCAGTCCAGGGATTAATATAACAATTTACAATTAATCAATCACAAGTTTTTGTTGTTATGCTTAGGGATGCACAAACTAGAATATCGAATCTTCCGGATTCGAATCCTACGGGATTCGAATCCAAATATTACGTTTATTTCGAATATTTGGATTCGAAATAATATACATTGCACATTAAGAAACGATAATTGCATGGAGTTCCTTTTTATTTCCATTGTACATATTACAGCAGCGTTGATTACAATGGATATTATAAGCATGGGCGCCGACATCCGCCGTTGCGCCGCAATGTCTGTTTTATAATTATGCAAAAAATTCCCTGCGCATTTAAATAATTATCACATTAAATCGTCTAACCGCAGCGCCGCTTTTCCAGCGGTGTTTATTGCTTTGATCGGCGGTTTGACCTAGGGTTACGTTGACCTAGATTCAATACAGGACCACTGACGCACTCCCGTTTTTCCCCGTGTTCTTCCCATTACTAAGTATTAGCTAGAGAGAACAGTAGGCTAACATCGGTTAACGTTTTTTTTCTTTGATCAGTTAACCGTTATAAGAATCTGGGTTCTTGCACAGCCCTCGCAGACACATAAATATTTGGTTTATTCTTTCCGTATTGTTGACGCTGAGCTGCGTATTAACGACCATGCAATATTTCAGCGGGGGAAGTAGTTAGATTAAACACTTAAACTCCTGGCTTAATCTTTTAGCTTTGTAAATCGTTAGTATCATAGTTCTATTCGAGTTAGTTCGAGGCATAGGGCCGATTGTGACGTCATAAAATTTCGCGCAACGGTAACATTTTACTGAAGTCGCCGCCTATAATTATAAGTATGTAATCACACTGGCCAAAGAGGTAGTCAGCGGCAGCAGAAATTTTTGACGATCTTGCCACTTTAACTCGAGTTTGCTTTTAAATATAGAATAGGATTCGATATTCTGGATTCGAAATAACTATTCTAGAATACCAAGATATTCTAGTTTGTGCATCCCTAGTTATGCTTGTCTTAATTGGCATTCATGCCCTGAGGGTAGGATAAAGTGAAACAGACTCACCATATTTCTGTCAAAACAGTGATTTGTTTTTAAAGCGATTGACGTACTTACCTTACCCACCGGTTCGAAGTCTGTTTTAAATCCATGCAAAACACATGATTCATCAGACCATACTTTGACGCAAAAGATTTATAAAATGTCGTTCAATTAACCTGTTTATCAATTGTATTTGATCTTTGTTTTTAAAGTTTGGTGCAAAAAAGAATAGGATAATAATGTTTATTGCCATTAATGAGAAAAACAAGGTGGTTAACACACGGGAAATCGTCAGATCACCTTATCGTCAGGTTACCGGAGCTATTGCAGTGTGTTGTGTTCAGGCATTGTCTGTTAAGTTGCGCAAGGAAACAATCAACTAACAACCAGTTTTAAACCTGCAACCTTTCGGCACATAAAGGCGACTCACGAACCCACAAAGCTAATCAGTCAGACTAAATGATTGTTGTCTATATCATATTGGTTTCCTGAAACTCCTGTTTTAATGCTGGCTATATAACAAAACAAACATTTGTTGAATGTTAAAGTTAAATTGAACATTAAAGGAAAATGACAGTTTATAGTATTCATATACACTTGCATTAAAAAATTCATTTATGCATTTTTATACTTAAGTTAATACTTTTAAGCACCAGCAAAACTTCTTAACGTCATAAGTAAATGGCCTTGTGTTTTAAATTTATAACAAATAAAAGCCATGAAATCGAGAGTTAAACATTATTATAGTTCCAGCAACATGAAGGGCCAAAAATCCGCGCGAATAACTAATTAATGTATACCGCGACCGTTTTCTATTCAACGAGAGTATAACCTTTTTATTATACATACGGCCCGCCCAAATACTGGAGTATACAGCATCATAATGTAAGATTGTTATAATACCAGATTTAAACAGTTGTTACGCCCTACAGACTACAGTTGCAAGCCATGTTTACTCCCGTTACTCGCATGACGATTTACTCGCGTAAGCTTCCACACGCGAGTGAATTCTTACTCGCACGAACTTTGATGGATTTTTGGCCCTGAACATGACATGTGGTATTCTGAACAATAAAAGGCTCTGGTTGTGTTCAAATTCTAGAATTTCAGGAGAGAAATAACCAATCAATAACAATCTTTATATCTCTCAGATTTTTAAATGCTGACTTTGCCTGTGGGGCGGTTTTAATATCATTTGGAGCTGTGCTTGGTGTACTGGGCCCGATACAACTAATTGTGATGGCGATCCTAGAAGTTGTTTTCTACTCAGTCAACGAGTTTGTAATTGCTCACAAGTTTCAGGTTAGTAAAAGGGTTTGCAAAGTTTCAACCTGATTTGATAACGCATCCTACCTAATGACCTGGTGACCAGACATGTCTGTCACCAGCGTTACTTAAAATAACGAAAAAAGGGAAATAAATCGAAATGTGTTCACTTCATAAACGAAGAAAACCCAAAATTAACATCAAAAAAGCAATGCTCCACTGTTTCTGTCTTGTTCAAGTAAAATAATAAAGTAATTCCCAAAATCTCCAGATCAGTGATATTGGTGGGTCCATGGTCATCCACACATTTGGAGCTTATTTCGGCCTCGCAGTGTCACTTGTGCATTGGAGACCGGAATTGAAAGACGCTCATCCCAAGGAAGAATCGGTTTATCACTCGGATCTCTTTGCGATGATTGGTAAAAAGTTTTCTTTACATAATTATGGGCCTTTACACCTGTTTGCATACATACATTACTAATTGGGGTGTTTGATATTATGTAGTTTAAAATTTCTTTTGATAAAATATATCATCAAAAGTTAGTTAACCAGATGAATGTTTATTTGAAGTTTTTTGGTTGCATAGTTTATGCACTTTGCATTAATCAAGAAATTATGGATAACTCCCACATTAGGCGTAAATAAGGTTGCTGTATCCCTGCTACCCTTAGTCCATTAATGTGATTAAAAATAAAAGCGAAATAAACGGTGGAAGGGAGTTAACATACCGTTACCCGTGTAAATTTGAATTTTCACATTCACATGGATACAACACAGAACACACCCTATCCAAACCACACAGATGGCTTCAACAGGAAAAAAATGATACTCTTTATGGCACTATGCATGGAACAGACAGTCTGAATTAAACAAATCCAAAAACCAATGTATCCGTACTTGTTAAATTGATGTGGTTCGATTATTTGATAAAAATTGTCTTGACTATGTAAATCGTTTATCTCTGTCTTGACCAGCAAAGGTCCACCCATGAGCCACACCTAGCTACATACTATTCTGCTTATTATATCCACTAAGCCATGATATTTTTTAGTTAAAGAAGTAGATATTTAAAGTGTTTTCAGCTGGTCTTGCATGAATACATCTTAAGTGGGACGAACGTTACAGTTAAATAAGTTTAAAGAATTTGCAACCACGCGTACCAAACAGAGTGCTGCGTTTGTTAAATTTTGCAAGTTAAAATTATTGTAGGAACACAGTGCAAGGAAACTGACAATATTGTAGGAAACTGACACAAGTTTAAATCCATTTTTTCTACTTGTGACACAGTCTGAATTACTAAACATTGTTAAATTTATTTTCAAATTACAAGTTATAATATTGTTAGGTTTTCTTGGAAGAATTGTGTTTTTGTTTTGTTTCTACAATTGGGCTTTGTGTACCAAAACAACTTGAAACAAAAAAGCCCGTGGCATAACTAATGCGCATTAACCGCGTGGTAAACCAACACCATTTGTAAAACATATTTTGTATGCCATGTTTATGCATGCAGGGTAGTCACCAACTAGCTAGTTTGGTCCTTGGGCAAGGCACTTTGCAGACATTACCTAAACCGAATAGATTAATGGCTTCTACTAAAACTAAAGGAGCATATCAATTATACACAACACACAATTAGTTTGATAAACCGACGGTGGGCGCGAGGTAATCTGAGGATTGTTTCTGTGTAATCTAAACCCTCTTTGCATATTTCCATTTACTGAGATAAAACCTGAATATCCCTTTCATAACCATTATGAATTATGCTCTACTGACCCAAAGTCTTACCTATATACACATTGCAATAGCTTAGGTAGTCCGACAGTGGGCTTAATATAATCTAACGATTGTTCTTGCAATGACAATTGGCATTTACATTTACAAAGGTATGGAAAAACTAAGCGGTTAACACACGGACAATTTTTAGGTCACCCTGCGCCCACAGTGGGGTTACCAGAGGTATTGCACTGTGTTGTGTATGATTAAGACATTCCTTCATTTGGTAGAACCCATTAATTCATTATTTTAATCCATTACAAATTTTTAATCTATTTTTAATGCTTCACTGCTTTCATCTAGGTACCCTGTTTCTATGGTTATACTGGCCGAGTTTCAACGGGGCCCCAGCTGCGGGTACGATCATAGGGGAACGTGCAGTGATAAATACTCTCTTCTCATTGGCTGCTGCAGGGGTGTCGGCTTTCGCGATGTCATCAATAGTGGACAAAAGTGGCAAGATCTCTATGGTGTGTAGATATGTTATTTTTATAGATATTTAAAAAGGTGAAGCCTGTGTGCCTGAGAAATGAATTAATGATGAAGACATACCGCTTTAATCGGAATAAAGCTGGTGTGCTTTAAAATATTATACACCCCCGAGGCCCCTACAGAACCTTTTTTATTAAAAATTGATTGTGTGCCTTATAAGCCAGTGCGCCTAATCTATGGATCAGGTAGTGATATATGCTTGCCTATACTAAAAACCAGTACTGGTGCTATTGTTTTATAAAAAAATGCCTATGTTTGTGTCAATAGATGGGTTGTACCAACAGGAAGAAACATATCAATCATACACAATACACTGCATTACCTCCAGTTAACCCAAGGCAGATGCGAGGTAATCTGAGGATTGCCCGTGTGTTAACGCCTATTGATTCTCCTAGTCACAGGGATAAACATGAATATTCAATCCAATCTCATTTCATCATATTTAAAACCACTGTCCTGATTAACATCAATTACACCAGGTCCATGTTCAGAACGCAACGCTTGCAGGTGGCGTGGCGGCTGGTGCCGTTGCCAACTTGAAGATAGGACCCCTAGGGGCCACGTTACTTGGCTCATCATCCGGTATATTATCCGTCCTTGGTTACGCCTATATCACAGTAAGTAGTCTGCAACTTCCATTTTGTTCTTTAATTTTTTCATTAAACCCTGGTTTTGGGTTAAAATATACTTAATTCTCCATCGTACACACCACACATATTTCAATTGTAACTTCATTGTAGCCACAGTAATCTTATCATCATTATTGTTATACCAGCCTCTGCATTTTGCTATTTTTGGAGATAAAGTGTTCACAATTCATGAGATACTAATGTTATCATAAAATGAGTAATAATCTTCAGTTATCTTGCTAATAAGTGGCATAATTGCAAGAACAATTATCATATATCGCCGGTGTTGTATTATTCTACCATTACCTCTCTTACCACCCCCCAGCCGGCCATCCTTCAACATATGAACATCCACGATACGTGTGGCGTCCACAACCTGCATGGGATGCCTGGTGTCTTGTCAGGTGTTGCCGCAGTCATCATCGCGAAAGCCACCTCCCCCACCACGTACACCACATTAGAGTGAGTTGTATATTTCTTTGTCATATTTTGCTATGTTTCTCTTTGTTTGTTGTGCCCTTTTTTAATTTTTTGCCTTTTTTCATTATTTTTTACCACCATTCTTTATACCCCATCCTTTTTTATTCTTTCACATTTTATAACCCTCTTTCCCGCTTTGTTTTAACTTGATATTTAAAAAAGCCATAAATAGGAAAGAATAGGAATAAAGTGTCGAAATCAAAAAGGGGTGGTCCACGGGTCGATCTAGATCTGATCAATGTGTAAGATTAACCCCCCATTAACTATCATGGTTGATGTGTAAGATTAACCACACCACGCACTTACTACCCATCACCCTACCCTCCCCACAGACTCTCAGCAATTTACCCCGGTCGAGTGAACAACCTTGACTTCCAACAACAAGCCAATCTGCAGCTGGCTGGGTTAGCTGTCACCCTAGGTATCTCCATCATAGGTGGCTTGCTCACTGGGCTCGTGTTGAAAGCTCCTTTCCTCGGCTCTGTGAAGCATCAGGATTTGTTTGACGATCGTCCGTACTGGAATGTGAGTTTGTACCGAGATTGAGTTGGTTGGTTTGGTCATGTTTATTAGCATGAAAGAAAAAAGAGTAGGGTTTTTATGTTTATTATGTGAATGGGAAAACCGAAGTGGGTTAACACGGGCAATCGTCAGATTAACTCCACTGTCGGGTTACCAGAGCTATTGCAGTGTGTTGTGTATGATTCATATGTTCCTTTAATTTGGTAGAACCCATTATTCCGCTGGGTTAAGGCAATGTCTGTTAAGTGCCCAAGGACTCAACCGACTCTATACTCGAAGTAATAATATATGAATCTATCTCACATCTCATATTTGCAGCTCGAGAGCGAGGAATCAAACGACATTCCAATGAAGAACCTCCAACAAGAACCAACACGGAAATCCCTGGTTGGCCAGACTTCTGGGGATTCAAGTGATGAGATCTCTCCAGCTGCTAACTAAGCTTGCCATTATATGTTTTAGAGTAACAGGCCTTTTATGGCCTAAATTTCTGGTCCCAGTGGCTACCTTGAACCTCCCATAATAATATATTAATGTAATATGTCATTGGATTAACATGATGTAAAAATCAAGGTGTTACACCATTTGTATTGCAATGTAAACTAAAGCTTTACCTGTATAGACCAGTGCTCCGCAACGTTTTTTCTCTTGAGGCACATTTAGAAACCTGCTAAATTTGACGGCAAATTGCAGTTAAAATTGTACAATGGGAGGTCTTCTGACAAGCTGTATACATTTTAATATTATTTGGTAAAACGTGTGTTTAGAAAATATTATATTTTTCCCCAGTACACCTAGCATTGACTTGCGGCACAGTAGTGTGGGGCACTGGTGTATATCACTCCATAGCAGATTAACCGCTAAAGTGCAACTACCAATCATGTTCTTGTTATCTATAGACTGACGTGTCATTTATATTTTGGTGGATAAAATATGTATAATATATTGGTGGTTAAAAACTTTCAATTTTTAGTTACTTACCCGTTTGTGAATAAACAGGAGTTTACTATCCAGTGCAATTTGGGCAATGTTTGTCTTGAGGAAGTTATTGGTTTAGAATTTTTAACATTTTAATTGTTTTAGCTATGACATGTCTTCCTTTAAAGGTTTTTTGCTTTCAGTTTAATTGTTTCTGCCTTTGCCTTGTTGCTGATTAATATTTAGCTTCTGCCAACAAATATTGTGTTTGTTTACAATGCTTCGGCACTAACTACGCATTTGCTAATAAAATCAACTAAACTAAATGTCGTTTTATTTAATAATAAAATATATTTAGGTAAAAGTGCTTTTTAATCTAAATTTCAACAAAAAAATTTCTGAGATATGTAAACACCAGCAAACCTGCTTAAAACATACCTTGTGGATAACTAAGTGATTCTGGGTTCAGAACCAGGACACACCTGTCTAGGAATGGATATTTATTTTTATCTCTGTGAATAGGAAAACACAGGGGGCGTTAACACTCGGTAAATGTCACATAACCTCAGCTACCGGAGCTATTTCAGTGTGTTGTGTATAATCTTAAAATCCTTGCTCAAGGACACAACCGACTTGCTAGCAACTAGTTTTGAACCTGTTAACTTTTTCAGCTAAATACATACCAAACCATACAAGCTAATCAGTCGGACGAACTAAAATGCGATAAAGAACAGGTTGTGTGCTAAAAAATAAACTTCATATTTTCACAAAATGCAGAAACACCGCACAGTATGATTTAACACTAATAACACAATACAAACAGTACTAATCTTGATCAGTTGGTGTTATACTCAGGTCACCAAAATAATGCATAGAACAACTTGCATTACAACTTGACAAATTACTTATTACATCACAGTGGGGATTATGAGGTTTTTAGGAATGTTTCACAAGAAATAATGGGTGACTATTCCATAACAATGCAACAGGTTAATATGGAACAAAGTTTATGTTTTCTTTGAAACATTCAGCTTAAAAATATAAAAAATATTAAAACTTTTTTAATTGCAATAAGTTTAAATGATATTTATATACTTGTTTAAACATAAATACCACATGCACACAGCCTAGTTGCCTTATTTTTGACCAGGTTACTTGATTGGTGAAATTATAACAGTGCTGGATTATTTGACTTTCCAACATATTTGTCCAGTAATCAGTGAGAGAAAAGCTAATCAAAGGAACGCATTAGGATCACCCCTTATTAATGGGTGCACACATAGATCTATTAGAGCATGGAAAATGTGTCTTTTTACAGGAGGCCTGTAAAAGTCCATGTTGAAAGCACCAAAGCCTACAACAGTTGCGAATGCTTTATAATCAACTCAAATCAACAGTAACAACACAAATGTGCAAAACAATATTACAATATCGCACGCAATGAATCAAAATTGCATGGAACTTTGTAGGAGAACTACAGAAACACTATTTCTAAAAGAAGCTTTATTAAGACGCAACAATAGAGATTATGACATCATCAATATCTCGGACGGGAACGTTGATGCCTCATGTCAGCTGACATGCTCCGGTGATTATGGTGCTTGTATGATGTCATAAAGGGACGATCATGCATGGTGGAATCTGTATAATGCATCTGGTACGGAAAAAGAGAGTAAGTTTTTGTTCTTTAAAATATTTATGTTTATCACACAGGCAAATATAAGATTACCATGCACCTAACATCAGGTTACTAAAATATTGCAGAGTATTTTGATAAAAACGTTTGTATTGTTTACTTCAAAGTATAAATCTATTAGGTTCTGGCAATGTCCTCTATGTGTTATGTATAATCGACTAGCCATCAGAGGGTTTCGAAAATCCAACCTTTTGGCTGACGGTTCAATAAACCCCTCATTGAGCTAACCGGTCAGACACAACCCGACGGTGGGCATGAGTTAACCTGACAATTGCTTGTGTGATAACGCCCGTAAAGTCCAGCATCAGATAGATTAAAGAGCCGCAGGTAGTCCTATAATATCCAAGCTAGGTTTGGTGGCCGCGTCCTCTATATTAATTTAGTTATATTCGTTTTCTTTGAAATGACGTGTTTTAACTACTATTCGATTTTCCGTTTTTCCTGCTCCTGTGCCATGTTTTTGCTTCATTTGCCATTTCTTAATATTGGGGCAAAAAAAAATTAAAAACAACTAAACTAAACTAATCTGTAATTTTTTCTCGTTAGATTTTACAAATATTCATGTGCCTATGGTAGCAAGCACTATTCAATTTCCACTACAGCGCTTACATTCGGTTGGTTGAGGAAAGTCACATTTGGATTGTTGACGACTGCTGCTTCAACCTCCTTCAATCTTGTGTTCAACTTCTCCAGTGATGCCAGCAATCTTTGCTCCTCCATTGATAACGTGGATGGAATCACTGTGAAAAAATTTTGGAAACACTGAAGGTATACTGTGGAGAATATGTTTGGAGGAATGATGGATTGAAGTCAATCTGAGACAGATGTGTCTTGATGTTTTGAACAAAAACTATAAATAATGTCTGGACCCTAAATAACAAACTCCAATAGATGCGATAAAACGGCAATGGGCTCGAGGTAATCTGATGATTACACGGATAAAACATGCATATTAAATTACTTTTCTAAATTTCCAACAGATAATAAAAAAGTGAATTTCATTCATATTGCAACCATCAAAATCTATATTTAGGAAAGGTTATTCATCTGCAATCCCTCAGCTAAAAGCCGATGCACTGACCGACCAAGCTAATCATTAGTTCACAACGTTCACTGCACCTGATCTCCCTAATTTCTGTGCCTCCTTTGTTTTTCGCTGTAGCGAATCCATCGCGTGTAATATTTGGTCCTCTGACATATTCTGTTCAGCGAGGGTTTCGGCCAATAAAAAGGCAGCTGTGCTCTCCGAAACGTGATCCATAGCGCCCCCGGTGGTGGAAGGTGAATTCAAGGGTAAATGGGGGCTTTGTACCGGGGTCGGGTAAGTAGCAACACTTTTCATCTGTGAATTGAAATGAAAATTAACAACATTGTAAAATAAACGAAAACTAGAGAGAGAGAATATAGGATAGGATATTTATGTTTATCCCCTTGAATGGGAAAACCAAGGGGGTTAACACACAGCAATCGCCAGATTACTTCGCGCCCACCGTCGGGTTACCGGGGCTATTACAATGTGTTGTGTATTATTCACAGATTTCTTCAATTTAGTACATTCCATTATTCTGCTGGGTTCAGGCAATGTCTGTTGGGTGCCTTGCCCAAGGACACAACCGACTAGTTAGCAACCAGTTTCGAATCTGCAACCTTTTAATTGAAAGGCGACACACTTAACCGCTAGACTAACTGGAACAACTAAACGAATCCAGGGACAACCAATGCTCACCATTTCATGTTTCACCCCTCGCGACATGTAATGCTTCTGTCTTCGCTGCTGTAGCAATGCTTGTCGCCTCATGAATGGGGAGTACATCTCGTTAGGTTTCGAACTGGGTATAATGTGGAACAGTGTAAGGGGTATATTGGGTAAAAGGGGGTATAAAGTGGTTAGAAGTCGTGATTCGGTAGTTTTATAGTTGTCAGCCAAACAATATCTGGTGGTTGTAGGACATGATATTTATGTAGGAAAACCTATTAGTGTTAACACACAGGCAATCGTCAGATAACCTCGCGCCCATCGTCGGGTTACCAGAGCTTTTGCTTTGTGTTGTATATGATTCACATATTTCTTAATTTGGTAGAACTCATCGATCCACTGGGTTGGGTAATGTCTGTTAAGTGCCTTGCTTAAAGACACAATCGACTAGTTAGCGACAAGTTGAAATTCGATCCTTCAACCCTTTGGCTGATAGGTGACATAATACCAACCAAGCTAATAGGGGGGAAATGGAAAATAGAATTGGAACAAATATCAACTGATTGATGCAAACTCACGGTTGTCGAGATGACAGAACGACAGCCGAACTCGGTCGAACGAGGCGTCTTCCCCTCGACCTGGACTGATGGGTGATAAAGTTGTCGCGAGCTAGTAACCCTCCGTCGATCTGGACAATGTTGGCTTGCTGTTGACCACTAGGTGACCCTGTCCAGTCAGCCCGTCTGGCAGACGAGCTTCCATTTCTGTGAATTTTATTTTGTTTAAAAAATGGTAAAAAATGACTGTCAGCTGCTGTTCATTTATAGTTTGGTTTATTTTTTAAAAACATGCGACAGCACCTATAATTTGCTTTATTTTTAGGTTCCACGGTAAAAACATGCATCTTTAAAAAATTGAAAACAAGAAAAGACGAAAAAATGACAGTCGATAATAAATTCACCTATGTTTATGTAATGTTGGTATCGCCAAAAGTGGCCTTTGAGCTAACGTATAAAAACATAAAAAATGGCTGTCAAACTTTAAGCTATATAGCACAAAATAATAATTAAGGTATTAAAATGTGATTAAATTGACCCCTAATATGCATAAATACAATTATTAGAACTACTTAAGGGGAATCACCTTGATGTGTCACTTGCAGATTTACGAAGAACTCCATTGTGGCCTCTAGTGGCTGGTCGTTGCGCAAGACAGGTCCGAACCTGAATGATCCATGAAGTATATCAGTCCAAAAAAATGAACAAATATTTTAGGTGACCAATATAGTTCCATGATGTTATTGTGTCCTTATGTTTAGGATAAGACTTTCATGTTTATCTTTGTAAATGGGAAAACGCAAGGAGGTTAACACATGAACAATTGTCAGATTACCTCGAGCCCACCGTGGGGTTGAAGGAGCTATATCAGTGTGATGTGTGTGATTGAGACGTTTCATAAATTTGGTAGAACCCATTAATTCAATGGATTTAAGCAATGTCTGTTAAATAGCTACTTTACCCCAACGGTGTGCGTGAGGTAATCTGATGACTAACCGTGCATTAACCCCCTTTGTGTTTTCCCATTCATGTGGATAAACATGAATATCCTATCCTATCCTAAGCATGAATTGCCTGTGTGATAACGTCCCTTGCATTTTTAGACATAAAGATTCTGTACTATCAAATCTAGATTTTATCAAGAAAACACCAACCTTGTCCCAGAGCCAATTAATTTCTTGGTCAGTTGGCGTTTTATTCAACTGAGGTGAATTCTCCAGGGAAACTTGTTTGGGGGATGAGAATTCTGGACTTGTCATGTGAATGGTTACCTGGGGGATTGGACTTGAGTTTGTATTTAGTACAAGCCCCAGCAGGGCGGTTTTGTTTTCTAGTTAGCACATGTGTGTGAGCCTATAATAACCAATTGGCGATTTTTAAAAGTATGGATCCTGTGTTATAAGGCTTGTAGTTTTACAGGCAATATACCGGTGTGCAACATAATAGATTAAACACTGCAATTGATGTGGAGATTTTGGGTTTCGGTGAAGGCTGCTTTGTTAAGGTTAGTGTACAATGTTACCCCCTCAAAATGGAAAATACATTTGGATACTTTAGCGGGCATGTGGGAGTTTTCACATGTGTCATGTCACATTTAGCGGTGACGTTTATCGATTCTCAGTAACATGAAGTTATTTAAACACTCAGCTACGAACCTGGTTCCCATTTTTGATCATGTAATTCCCGTTGGAACTTCTAGAACATTCCGGACTCTCTGTGTTTCCCGATGACTTCAGCGTATCCATGGTAACCGCATCTTGGTTGTTAGCCCAGGCGACCCGGTGACGGGGTTTGGTGACCCCATGGGTGGTGGGTGAAGTGGACTGTCCTACGGGGTGGGGAATGGAGTAGTTGAGGGTTGTGGTCACGGTTAACTGCTTCTTTTTAGCAATTGGTGGATGAGGCTCCATTGGTATCGGAGCTTCCTTTGCCGGCTTTAATTTTCTACCTTTACCCCCTTTACCCACCCCTTTCTTGCCTTTAGGGGATGTTTTTGGTTTCGTGGGCGTATTTGATCTCGGTTTTGATTTATTTTTCGGGGCTGGTTTAGGTGGGGGTGGCTCTGGCGCCACAACAGGAGTCTGGTTGGGTACAACTTGTCCAGACTCAGCTATGGTTGCCGAGGTTCCATCATTGTACTGCACCTCGTGCCACCTCACCGATTTTGTGGTTGTTTCCTCGGCTTTGTGGACCTCGAAACTATCCTTGACTTCGACGCCGTTTAATTTAGCTCGGAGCGCTGATTTCGGCCGCGTCATTGGCATGTTGGTCATGTGATCGACCCACTGTTGCCGTGCCAACGCAGCTGCCGTGTGGTAGGTCGGGTAGACGGAGGAATTAGGTCGAGACCTTTTCTCGTATTTTGAAACTTTTCGCAAAATTCCTTTCACCACTTTCGCATCTGAAGTTGAAGATTCTTTCACAATTTCCGCTTCTTTCACATCGATTTCAGGGGAAAAAGTCACATTCTGCTGTTGAGTAGGCGCCGGTAGAGGTTTAGAATCAGCAAGAACAGATGAGACCAAGGTTTTGGTGACGGTTGTTGGTGTAGAGGTTTGGATGGCTTGCCGGGCTAGGAGAACCACGTTACGGGACGTACTAGAATCCACAGTTGGTTTTCCCCACGCTTCATTATACATTGAACTAATGGGGGTGGCCGTTGTCCTTGCTGAACTCACTCTTACATGTTCGGTTTTCACTTCTTCGGGAATCTCACTTTTCTTTATTTTTTCTGTTGGATTTCTATGAACAGCGGACATAGGGCGTTGCGCAGTTAGTTTTGGTGCCTCCACTGCCACCGTGTGAGGAGATCCGGTAGCGCTCCACGGTCGAAACGACTTCACGTAATAACTCGGCGGCGATCTCGTGGCAATTTGTGCTGAGTAATAATGGTTCGATGAGTCAGCGTTTTCTTGAGCGTTAATGTCATTGAAATTTTGTCCAGCGGGTGGTGCTGAGTGGACGAAACTATTTGTTTTGCTCCGATTTTGATCTTCAACATCGGAAAAATATTTCCTCTGGAACTCTGTCATGTGACCAAAAGCAGGGGAAGTCCCGGAGCTGCTACTACCGTGCAAGGAGTCTTGATCATCAAAAACTGGGGATTAAGTAAAACTTTACATAAAACACATGAAATGCTTATTTTTAAAAAATGCAACAAAAATGGCATCAATTATCCAAAATGTATGTCAAATAGGATAGGATAGGATATTCATGTTTATCCCCGTGAATTGGAAAACCTAGGGGGTTATCACACGGGCAATCATCAGATCACCTCGCGCCCATCGTCGGGTTACCGGAGCTATTGCAGTGTGTTGTATATGATAGACACGTTCCTTTAATTTGGTAGAACCCATTAATCCGCTGGGTTCAGGCAATGTCCGTAAAGTGCCTTGCCCAAGGACACAACCGACTAGCTAGCGACCAGTTTCGCACTTGCAACCTTTCGATTGAAAGGCGACGCACTTAACCGCTAGACCATCGGGCCGGACAAAATGCACAATTATTTGATTAAATTGGATTTTGTTGTTAATCAAAATCAATTTTTCCCATGAATTGTGTTTCCTGAGTGATGAATGGTGTTATAATATTGAGTTGGACCTTAAATTTCACCGTTGTGAAGTAAAGCAAAATAATTTTTTAAATGCGAATTTCAAAACCTGTCTAGCAGTCGATATTACAAACAACCAGCTATTACATTTTAATCAATATGAAATGAGACTACGAATGAAACACCTAGTCTGACCTGTTAGTCTAGTGGTTTAGTGCAACGCCTCTCAACCAAAAGGTTGCAGGTTCGAAACTGGTCGCTAGCTAGTTGGTTGTGGCCTTGGGCTGGGCGCTTAATGGACATTGCCAGAACCCATTGAAATAATGGGTTCTACCGAATTGAAGGAACATGTGTATCATAAACAACACACTGCAATAGCTCCGGTAAACCGACGGTGGGCGTGAGGTAATCTAATTACCCGTGTATTAACCCCTAGGTTTTCCCAATTTCGAGGATGAACATAAATATCGTATCTTATGCTACCTTCATGCTGGTTGTCTTCATAAACATTTGTCTCATATTCTTCATTTGTTTGTGTCCTAGTGCTTGGACCATAGTCCAATATCTGGTTGGAACAAAATTTTTAGCTCTGATCAGTTAGCTTCATCATTTAGAACTGTAACTATGTTTTTTGGACGAAAATGTTGGTTTAATCAGTTGTTTCCTTTAGAAAGGTACTTAGTAGACATTGCATAAAACCAGTGGAATGATAAGTTATATCAAAACTGAAGGAATATATCTAATTATATACAACACACTGCAATAGCTCCAAAAAAGGAAACAAAGTAATCCGACAATACTTTTAAAAAATTTGAATACCCTAACCAATGCTCCCATGGTCCCATATTTGCTCCAATTTACTATTTTTTAGAACTTACGTTGGATTTGGTTATTTGAATCCCTGATGAATTGTTTGAATCCCGATTATCAACTTTATTGTTATCAAGTATGACATCATTATGTATTACATCATCGTTTATGACATCATCAGCATCTTCTATCGTCAATTGGGTTGTGACATCGTTGGTTGGTTTAGCCTTCACAAATGATGGAGTCTCATAATGACCCTGGTAAATAAAACGTGTCTTTATGATAAGATAAGATAAAATATGATTCATGTTTATCCTTGAAAATCGAAAAATGCAAGGGGGTTAACACACGGGCAATCATCAGATTACCTCACACCCACCGTCGGGTTAGCGGAAATATTGCAGTGTGTTCTGTATAATTAAGACATATCCTTAATTTGAAAGAACCCATCAATCCACTGGGTTTAGACAATGTCCTATAAGTTCCCTGCCCCAAGACACAACCGACTAGCTAATGGCCGCTTTCGAACCTGAAACCCTTCGGTTGAAAGGCGACACAATATTCCACCAGACTAACCAGTCGGACATTACATGGACAATCCTTAAACTAAGTGCCTTGACCAACAAAACAACCTGTAACCAGTTTGGCTACAACAGGACATAGAAAGGGGGAGAACGAAAAGAGCTTAATTTTTGTACACGAATATAAAACAAACTGGATATAAGCTCCAAACAGTGGCCCCACAGGTTCAAACATGAAATAACATCTACAAACTTTATATTGGAGCCACACTCACCTTATTGTAGGCTTGCTTGTTGACAAAGAGTTTTGAGAGAGTGTCGGCCAAATTGTTAAAGTGTGGTTCAGTACGGTACTGCTGACTTGGGTAGTAAGCATCATTCGCACGTCCAGACATAATATCAATGGTGGAGTGGGTGTATGGAGATTGATGGTGGGTGTATGATGGGCGCTGCTGGTCTGAAATTATCAATTTTGGTAATTCTCTTCAAGGCTGTTGGTTTACAGAGCTTCAATTAATAATTTTTATCTTTTTTATATAATAAATTAAAAACTTGAAAATAAAAAAAATTAAATGGACATTTTTTGGTGTTTTAAGAAATATAGAGGTTATGCTTTTAAATTACAGATTCTGTGTAAGCTTTTCACATTAACTGATTGTTTAAGATAGGAATAGGATATTCATGTTTATTACCGTGAATGGGAAATGGCAAGGGGGTTAACACAGGCATGGACAGTGCTTGGACTCAGTGGATAAATAAGTTATACCAAATTAAAGAAACATCCCAACCACACATAACATACTGCAATACCTTCGGTAACCCGACGATGGCCATGAGGTAATGTGACGATTGCCAGTGTGATAACACCCCTTGCATTTACCAATTCATAGAGATAGGATAGGATATTCATCTTTATCCCCGTGAATGGGAAAACCAAGGGGGTTAACACACGGGCAATGGTCAGATCACCTTGCACCCATCGTCGGGTTACCGTAGCTATTGCAGTGTGTTGTATATGATAGACACGTTCCTTCAATTTGGTAGAACCCATTAATCCGTTGGGTTCAGGCAATGTCCGTAAAGTGCCTTGCCCAAGGACACAACCAACTAGCTACCGACTAGTTTCGCACCTGCAACCTTTCGATTGAAAGGCGACGCACTTAATCGTTAGACCAACGGGCCGGACATATAAAACATGAATATCCTATTCTGGTTGCTTTTGTGTGTTTAACAACTATAAATTACAAAGCAACCAAACAACATAAGATGATTTATGACCACAAACCACAACCAACTACGCAAATAAAGCATGTGAACTACAATTTACATTTTAACTGTAACTAGTTCGTAGTATATACATGAATGTTTCCTTAGTGTGTTATTAAACTATAGTTCGGTGTTTCTTATAATTGCTGTTTTGCAGTTAGTAAAGAAAAGTACCGATATCTAAAGAAATAATGAAGAAATTTTGTATGAAGTGTGATATAGGCAATTTAAGACTTTTATGATTGTGATTCGAAACAATTATAAACAAAATGAATATTTTAAAAATGTTTACAAAATATTGACAAATCTGTTGACAAACTTGTTAACAACTTGTTTTCAAATGGTTGACAAATTTGTTGACAACATCCTTAAGAAAAGTTGACAATTTTTTGACAAATCACTAAAAAAAATGTTGATGACTCACAATGCTGAGCCTCCCCGTCCAAACTATCGGTGTCGCTGATATCTATGTTGGGTTGGGCGGAGGGGGCGAGGGCCACATCGTTGTGGAGTTCGTGTTGAAAGTCCTGGGGGGAATCGATTTAAAGGTCAGTTGCAATCGTTTGAATGGGGATTGTTTAGAAAGCCTCTTACTGAGTTTATGTACAAACAACTGTAAATTTTAAACTGTAAAATGGCTAAAATACAAAAAATGGAAATCATTTGGGTTAGTGTATCGCCTTTTAGCCGAAGGGTTGCAGGTTCGAAACTAGTCGCCAGCTAGACGGTGTCCTTATGCAATGCACTTAGTAGACATTACCTAAACCCAGTGGATTAATGGATTTTACCAAATAAAAGGAATGTATTAATCATTGTATTCTAATGCTTACCTTCAAAGTCTGATATTTATGTTGCTCAATAATTTGCCTCTGCTGTTCCTGCAACTCAGATTCAAACATTTGTCGTCCTTGGTTCAATTGTTCTTTCGATGTTACGCTGGAATGGTTCACGTTTTAAACTCATGCCCAAAGTAATTTTAAATGATATATTACCAATTGATTATTCTGGGTATTAGTATGTCGCCTTTCAATGAAAGGTTGCAGGTTCGAAACTGGTCAATGGCTAGTTGGTTGTGTCTTTGGGCAGTGCAAAAAAGACTTTTCTGTGAGAATATATTGCAATTCCATTTTGTTAAATTTAAGTATACAAGAAAGCACTACCATTTAACAACTGCAATAAAAAAGTAAAACCAAACCAATAAAAAAGTAAAAATACAGCAAAGTAACTGTGGTAAAACTAATATGTATCCATAGCGGTAACTGAACATTTCATAAAATAATAATTTATCAAACCTTGCCCCGTCTGTCTTATGGTTGTAGATGATCTCAGTTGAGCCACTCCTGAGTTGATGAAGCACGCTATCTAGTGACGGAACTCCTTTTAAACCTAGAAAGTTGGCAGGGTAACTTTGGTTTTTCTCTGAATTTTGGATAAATAAAGTTTGGATAATTATTAGTTTCATTTATTTTTTTGCTCCTTTTTTACATTAAAAAAGATAGACCAATTATTTCAATTAAAGAAGACAGGATAAAACGGCAAAACTACAGTAGTTAAAACACGTCGGTAAATAGACACATTATAATTTGGGGAAAAAATATGTGGTTGTTAATTACATTAATAAAAAATAAATTTTAACGGAACAATTTAAATCAAAATAATTTAAATTTGATGTTATTTAGGCCTTGAGTAAAAGTGTGCAAGCGCGACCCAGTACTGAGGGGGGAGCCGACTTTACAGGCTGTTGTGTCAACAGAACATTATACCAAGTCTTTAAGTGTTTTAAATACACAGTTATTTTTTAATCATATAAAGGGGTAATCACAAAATATAAAAATGTCTCCAAATCTACATAAACTTGGAACTTAATAAATAAGCTGTCAAAAATGTAGTGGCGCGTAAACGCGATTAAAATTAATGCTCGAGTGATTTTAGACGCAAAAAAAACACATTGTTTTCTGTTGGTATATACACTGAACAACTATGCATACCGTGAGAAAATTTTGTTTTTCTGTCATGCTTGCCGGCGAGATGAGATCGCTGGTACCGTTCGGTTGCTTCTGTTTGTCGCTGCCTTCGTTTGGACAGTTCCAATGCCCTTTTTCTCGCATCTCTCTCTTCTGCTACCTTCTTTTTTTCCTCTAATGCTCTAAGATTGTAAAAGAACAATATATGATAGAATTGTTGTGTGGAATCAAAATCAAATAAACTATGTAAACCTACACAACCTGTTTCGCTTTGTAATATAAAAGTGTTTGTGAAATAATAAAAAAAAACTCTTATTTATATACTCATTAAGTATATTTAAGAATTCTAGATTTAAAATTATTCATTCTAAGTAAATTTTAGGAATAAAACTGATTTGAATTAGGACATTAATAGGATAAATAAGTTTCTTTGTAAGTGGATGGATATACACCTTGTTCATGAGAGGTTTAAAAACTAAAAATCATGTGAACACATATAATCTAGTTGGGAGAGATATTAGCCTAACTATTAAAACTTGTAGTATTTAAATTCGACATAACTGGTACGGTACTGAAATTTTTTTTACACGGGGTAAAATAAAGTCTTTAACTTACCAATACTTGGAAAATCAATTGAACTAACACTTAGAAACTACTCGATAATAAATCATTTTTGAGTGGCCACTTACTCACTGTTGTGAGAGACATCAAACAACTCCTTCAAGCCCATGTTTTAAACACATTTTATTATAATCTGTTTTATTTATATATTTTGAGAAACACAGTGGAAATGCGCAAATAAACTTTCCATTAGGATAGAGATAGAATATTCACACTTATCCCCGTGCATGGGAAAACGCAAGGAGCGTTACACTGGGCCAATTGTCAGATCACCTCACGCCCGTCAATTAATTATAATAAAAATTAATTTGTTTTACAGATATTTTATATATTAGCCAGCCAAATAGCTTAGCAGGTTAGTACATCGCCTTTCAGCCGAAAGGTTGCAGGTTTGAAACTAGCTAGTCGGTTGTGTCATTGGGCAAAGCACTTAACGGACATTGCCTAAACCCAGCAGATTAATGAGTTCTATTAAGTTAAAGGAACGTCTTAATCATACACAACACACCGATATCTCTGTTAACCTGACAGTAAACATTAGGTAATCTAAAGACTGTCTGTGTGAAAACATCCCTTGCATTTCCTACTCACAGGCATTTATTATCAAGAAATTATTCATTTATTCATATTAAAAATAGAATTTTTAATTGAAACCAACAAAATAGAAAGTTAAATCTCACTTTCTGCGTCTGTTGGTTTCCTGGGATAACTTCTTTGCCTTTTCCTTTTCAATTCTTCGCTTTTCTAAGTCTTCTTCGGTGATTACCAGTGAATAAGTCTCATTTCCCACCTGGGCATTAAAAGATTTGTTATAACAATGATGTCATAATGATAAGGTTACTATAGGTCATATGCAAAATGTTGGAAAGTATAATTAATAAGTTAAAAAATAATTATAGTGAGGATATATTGCAATTCCTCTGTTCAATGTAAATATACTGGGAAGAATTACAAACAAACCAATAAAAATATGGTTGATTCTAACTGGGAAATAAAATTATAAATTAAGCTTGATTATACAAACACTCACACTATGGTAAACTTGACTGTGGGCAAATTTAAAAGGTGTATTAATGACGACTAAAAAATCACTTAATATTACTAGTATTATAGTCACTCAAAATACCAGTATTATAATGAATTGTCCTAAAACGACGGATTATCAACAAACTTCAAGGACTTATTAAACAAATTAGCAGAAGCCACTCAGCATTTTATTAATGTTTAAGTGGTCATCCTAATGTCAATTTGAAAGGTTTTATAGCAAATTTTCGTCATTTTTGTGATTGCCTGTTGTGTATATTTTCTGTTTGTCCCTGATTTCTCACGGCCTCTAAATTGGCTTTATTCCCAGCACCAGACTTAAATGTTTCCTGACTTATTTTTCTTTCTCACAATACTACGACGCTGTCGTTTGGTAATATGCATGTATTATTATTGTCGAAACTTGGTTTAGCATTGAGGAGTCTAAAAATGTAAGACACGACGTTCTGGCCTCAGCCACCATTAGAGGCGCGGGTTTTAAACAAGCTATTGTCACCATTGGTCTAACTGTTCTAACGAAATCCAAAGCAAAATTAAAATAAGTAAAATTGTTTGTATTTCCAGTGTTTGCATTTATCCAAAAATAAAAGAACTTTTCATATCGGGGTACTGTCAGCTAGAGAATCATCAGGTCAGATTCATTGTATAACATAAGACCCAAATACACACTTATTTTGACGAAACCCTACAGATAATTGGGACATCTCATCCCACATGTTTGCAGTAAATTTGAAAACGCAAGGGGCAATTTTACGAAGACCACCCTCAGATTACACCATAAATACATAAGGGAGCATTCTCACATAAGTAATCATTAAATTACCTCGCGCCCACCATCGGATTATCAGAGCTATTAAGTATGTTGTATATGATTAAGACATTCCTTTTTTGGTAGAACCCCTTAATTCCACAGAGTTCAGGCAATATCCGCCAAGTGTCTTGCCTAAGAACACATCCTAATATCTAATAACCAGTTTTAAACCTACAACCCTTTGGCTGAGAGTCAAACCACTACCCATCAAGCTATTCTAACTGATTTAACCACATATATAGAACAAACTTACACGAACTCCATATCCATGGTCACCAATTGTCATCGTGTGGTTATAAATAATCGCTGAAGATTCTTATTTAAATGAACAGAACTTCACCTCCAACTACTTTATCAAACATCACATAATTGTTGGTACCATTATCCTGTAATTGTGTTGTTCTTGCATTAAACATTATACATTATAACAAGTGATTGTCACAAATAAAAATAAACACGAAAAATGGGAAAGAAAACTAAAAGGAGGCAAGGGGAAAGGGAAAAGGATAAAAGAAGGGAAAATGCCACTAAAATGAGGATAAGGGCATTATCATTAGTTCTAAACATGGGGTTGGGGCTGGGGTTAGTTCTGGGGTTAAGTTAGGTGATTAGAGTAGGGTTAAAATTTACTTTTTATAGTTTTAAATAGAAGTTTCTCTCTTTCCCTCTTTTTTTAGTGTTGCCAACAGAAAATAACATGGCAAGATAATTCATTTAAATAAAATTTAATCGTTCAAAATAAAAGTTTAAATTATTATAAACTTACTCTGCATATACCAAATTAAAAAAAAGCTGAAGGGTAACAAATTTACTTCAAATAAACAAATTTAGAGCTACATTTGATAATTTGATGAAGGACTATAGTCACCTGTTTAGTAATTACAGAATAATATAAATTATTTATTAAATTTTAAAATATTGTAATTCTTTTGTATTTGGCTACCAGCCTTAATCATACCAATATAGAAAAATGATTAAAGACTAAGTCCAAATTAAACAATCGAAGTCACGGACCTTTCAAACGTCATCTATTGTAACGAATAAACGGACCATATTAAGCCAACAGAATATCTCTTTTGTCAGATTATATTACGTTTCTATTTTTAGCCCTTGCGCCTTTTGAATTTACTTTCTATTTAAAATAAGTACACAAATTACCAAATTATCACAAATGAACATCTTTCGTTGCGTCGAAAAGAACAGGACGTAAAACCGCGAAATCGTAAACTGTTTGAACTTGAAGAAAATAAGAAAAAAGCTTTCTTAGCAACTGTGCCAACATACTGTTGCTACGCTAGTTGCGACCTCTAGGGAGATTAGTACAAATCATTGCCGAGCATATTATTTAATTATTTTTAAATAAAAAATTGCTCAAAAAAAGTTTAAAAAAGCAAAATAAGCGTTATTTTTGCTAAATTTTTTGATCAATTGATTAGAATTGTTTTAATATGTTAACAACAAAACTTTCCTTACATTTTATCTTTTAGCAAAATATTACCAATAGATCTATTTTCGTGATATTTTTCTAAATGATTCTTAAATTCCAAAAACCCAAAATTGTAATTATTATTGCTTTTTGGTAAATTATATTAAACTAAAAAATGTCACCAATCGTTATCTGTTGTTTCCGTTGTTAAGATAAAATTCACTCATGCACGACCAAGTAACGCGGGTTAAGAAAACATCAAATTTTAGTCGAAATGTGCTATTTATGGTATTTTTTAGCTTATAAACTTAAAAAGAATGGTTTAAAATGTGGATATTTGTTGCCTAAGTTACAACATAATTTTTTAAAATTCTAATTGTTCTAGTTGTGATGTTGTAAAGCTAAATATATTAGAAAATGCAGAAAAATAAACGACAAAAACTTAAGAAAGCAACTAACAGTCATCATAGCACTTATCTTTTTTACTAGCAAGCACCTAATACGAGAGGTAATGCCAATTTTGACAAGAAATCGCGTTTCCAAAGTCAAATGCCCTCATAGAATGTTACAATTTTTAGGTTATGACCTATAAACCAACACTATTTGGTATAAAAGGATCAAATATGTGTATTTTTTGAAAGTATGCGGGTGTTACAAGGTGGTTATTGTGCATAACATTGTCATACTTCTCATAAGGTAAACAATAAGGGTTCCCTCTTTACTTTGGTTTTGTCCTTTAACACACCAAACTGTACCATTTGTAATAAAAAAATATTTAAAGTGAATTTACAGACTGTTTGTTGTAAGCATTCGACTTTTTATATAAGAGGTTATTTTAAGCGCTTTAAATGGGTCCAAAATGAAGGGAAAAAAAGAAGAAGTTTCAGAAGAGTCTTCCGGTCCAAGTGGAGAGTTCGTTTTCCCAAATAACGACCGATATAAAGGGGAATACCAGGTCAATGAGGATGGGCTAATTGAAAGGAGTGGGTTTGGAACCCATACTACTGTGTCGGGGGTCATTTTTACCGGCGAGTGGGTGAATGACAAGTTAAATGGAACCGGCTCTGTGGTGTTCCCCAGTGGTGCAAAATATGAGGGGGAAATAAAGGACAATCAGTACGACGGAAAAGGGACATACACATGGCCAAGTGGGAGCGTGTACAAAGGGGAATTCGTTGGAAGCAAACTTCAAGGTTCCGGCGTTTTCAGTGATGACCTGAGCCAAACCTGGGTTGGCCAGTTCCATTATAAAGCTGCACCCGGTCTAAAGTTCAACTCAACATGTGAAACCCTAAAGATTTTAAAAACACTAAAATTAATTTTGACAATTTATTACTATTTTTTACCGGTGGTCTTCATGAAATTTGGTGCACACATATGTAAACTACTAAAAATGTATTAATGCTCTTTAAATTGATCTGTTTTTGATTTTTTTTTTTGTTTTTATGGTGTATTTTCGTTAAAATCCAATTCCTGCACTTTTAGAACAATAATTGCGGCTAACTTGGTAAAGAATATTTCAAATTATTATGTATTAAAAATTAACAACACAAAAGTTAAATTATTTTTAACTTGAGATTATTACACTTTGTGTCTTCAGTTATGTTTTGTATGATGTAGAATCTTTCCTGAACTTCTATGAAATTTAATAACTTCAAATTTCAAAGATACGTATGCTTCTCTATTTATAGATCACGATAAAATTGAAGGTTGAAATAGCCAGGCATTAAGGAACAATGTCTGAACCACAAGGAGAAGGAGACAAGAGCTGGGAGAAGGATTTGGGCTGGTTGCTACAGGGTTCCGACAAAACTGAGAAGGTGAATTTTCAAGAAATTTTATTTCAAACCTACATAGCATTAGTATTGATTTTAAATGTGGCTTTCCACTATGTTTTTTTGCGGCTCAAAGTAATGCTTTTATTGAAAAAAACCTTCCAAATGTCAGAAATTCGAG
>CH003409.1:635442-687139 GCA_000149265.1 Ciona savignyi | reverse complement strand
AAAATAAAAATCAGTAGATATCTCTATTTCACCTTACCCATGCAGAAATCATTTCCACAGGTATCTTTAAAGTCCGGGGGCCTGAAATTACTTCAAATATCCGACAATGGGCATGGAATACGAAAGGAAGATATGGAAATAGTGTGCGAACGATTCACCACCAGCAAACTTAAGGAATTTGACGATTTAAAATCAATTGCGACATTTGGGTTTCGTGGAGAGGTGACTTTATTCTATTTTGATCAGTTTCGAACTTGTTTCTTTTTGGTATTTGGATTATTTTTTTGTGTCGATCTCGGCAAACTCTGACAGAATAGCAACAAGTTATTGACCGATGGAATAACTTTGTGTTTTTATGTATCACCTTCTAGGTTAGTTTCTCTAAAAGGTTGCAGGTTCGAAACTGGTCGCTAGCGTGCCAGTGTGACTTTGGGCAAGTGACATTGCAAGAAACCAATGGATAGATGGGTTTAAAAGAGCATCATCAGTTATACATGTTGTAATATCAATGGTAACAGTGGGCACAAAAAAGTGGCGTTTTCCCATTCACAGAAATAAATATAAATTTCCTATCTTACGTATTTGACGTATTAGCCTTCACAAATATTTTAAAATAAAAAATTTTTATAACAATAATTTACCTTGTCAAATCCGTGGTAAATGGTGTTGTATTTAACATCAATCTGCATTAGCATGTATGTGTTACATCATTAGTTTTCTTATCTATAATAATGATGTTCAATTGGCTAAAATGTTTCAAAATATATATGTGTATTAAACTATTTATACATGGATAATTATCCAGGCACTTGCTAGTATAAGCCACGTGGCCCACTTGACAATTACAACTCGGACAAAGGATAGCAAATGTGCATACAAAGCAAGTTATCTGGACAGTAAGTTTATTTATTAATTTTATTGTTTATATTCTGGTAGAAAACAGAAAAAAACTTAAAAAAACAAATTTAACACTATATTCCACTTGGATAAAAATAGAATAGGATATTCATGTTTATTCCAGGTATTGGGGAAATGCAATGGGCCTTATCACACAGGCAGTTGTCAGACTACCTTGCACCCACCATTGGGTTAACAGAGCTAGATTGCAGTATGTTGTGTATAATTGATACATTCCTTCAACTTGGTACAACCCATTAAACCGCTGGGTTTTAGACAATGTCTGCTAAGTGTCATGCCTATGGGCGTATTGGCCGAACTTGCAACCAGTTTAGAATCTGCCACTCATTTGCTAAATGGCGATGCATTAAGGCGACAAGCTAATCGGTCGGTTATTTTAAGAAAGTGGGAATAGGATTTCATATTTAGAAAGTGGGAAAAGGATTGGAAACTTTAGTTTATGGAAGGGGATTGGACAAAACAAGTTATAGTTCGATGCATTAAACCATTGGGTTCAGGCAATATGCGTTAAGGCCAAGATTGCATAAGCTTTTAGCTGACAGTCAAAAAATATATGTTATCTTTTGTGTCCATGCTCTTTTACTATGTAGAAGTATTGTTAGTCTAGTGGTTAAGTGCATCGCCTTAAAGCCAAAGGGGTGTGAGTTTCAAAACTGCTCGCTAGCTAGTTAGTTTTGTCCTTGGGCAAGACACCTTATGGACATTGCCTGAACCCAGCCGCTTAATGGGTTCTACTAAATTTAAGTGAATCTTACACACCACATTGCAATAGCTCAGGTAATCCGACGGTGGGCGCGAAGTGATCTGACTATTGCCCGTGTGTTAACCCCCTTGCTTTTCTCAATTACGGGGATAAACATGAATAGCTTATCCTATTTCAATGTGTGAACTATGAATATTAATTTATTTACCAACTCAAATTGTGTTTCATTTGTGCTCGACATTGTCATATTTTTCTAAAGGTAAGCTGAAAGGCGCAGTACGCCCTACTGCTGGGAACATAGGAACACAGATAACCGTTGAAGACTTGTTTTACAATGTTCCGACTAGAAGGAAAGCTTTTAAAAGTGCATCTGAAGAACACCAGAAGATTGCTGATGTTATGACTAGGTTTGTGTTTGAGAGGGTTGTATATGTGCAAGGGGAGATGGTTGTATATCAGGGTATATCTTGGTACAGGATAGGATATTCATGTTTATCCCCTGAATGGGAAAACCAAGTGGGTTACCACACAAGCAAACGTCAGATCACCTCGCGCCCACCATCGGATTACCGGAGCTATTGCAGTGTGTTATATATCATACACATGTTCCATTTAATTTAGTAGAACCCATTAATCCGCTGGTTTCAGGCAATGTCCGCTAAGTGCCTTACCCAAGGACACAACCGACCAGCTAGCAACTAGCAACTTATTCTATCTTATGTTAAAATCAATTACAGTAACTACCTGACATGTTCTTAAGTGGTGAATCTTTTTAAAAGTTAAGTCTCCTGTCATCACTTTGAAGTGTAAAATAAGTTTACAGGAACTTTTAAGAGGAGTAAACAAAAATAGATATATCAACTTCCGAATATAGGCTATAATGCATCCATATAAAGCCTTCTGCATCGTTAAAATGACCAATGGTAATGCTTGACTGGAGCCGCATGAGACTCTTTCATCTATTTTATACAGCTCTTATTTAGTTTATTACTAATGCAGCGCTTAATAAGTTTAATACCCTTGCACAAGGGAAACAAATATAAGAACACTCGCGGCTCTTAGTGATTTCTAATTAGTGGAATATCGGTAAAAAATGTCTGTTTAACTGCAAAAGGTGGCTGACCACTGTACTAAACCATGTACCAGTACAATGAATGCATGCACACACAGCAACCAATATCAACAGGTACGCTCTTCATAACTCCGGTAAATCGTTCACGCTACGGAAAATGGACCAGGATGTATCGGCTGGGGTTAGCGTGCGCACCCAACTGGGGTCAACCCACGTCACCAACATTGGGACCTTATTTGGGTCAAACGTGGGTAAGGAGGTGATACAGGTGGATCATTTTGACCCCCAACTCCATCTTAAGGTGGGTGTGGGTGATTAGGGTAGATGGTAGAACAACAGTTACTAGGGATGCCTTTATCCTTTTTATTCTCAAATCATTAATTTTAATTCCGATATTTTTTTCGCTTTGAAATATAGTTAACAAGCAAACAGAAGTTTTTTATGGGAATTTAATTAAGAAAAATAATATTGCCTGTATGTTTGAAAACAGGAATTGTGTTATTAAAGTACAAAAAATAAATTCTTTCACTGTTTACAATGTTTCTGTAATTTCATAGGCCTTTACTAGATGTCCGACCGGTTAGTCTGGCGGTTGAGTGCGAAGCCTTTCAACCAAAAGGTTGCAGGTTCTGAACTGGTCGCTAGCTAGTCGGTTGTGTCCTTGGACAAGGCACTTTACAGATATTGCCTGAACCCAGTGTATTAATGGGTTCTACCAAATTAAGGGAACATGTGAATCATACACAACACACTGCAATAGCTTCGGTAACCCGACGATGGGCGCGAGCTGATCTGACGATTACCCGTGAATTAACCCTCTTGGTTTTCTAGTTTACGGGGATAAACATAAATATCCTATTCTATCGTATTCTATTTTTTAGTTTTATATAACCGATTTTTCTAAACCCCCCCAATAATTGTCAACATCGCATAGATAAAATAAAGTTCCGTCCGTAGATAAACGGATACGTGACGAATGCTAATTGTTCAATGAAGAGGTTTCTATTTCTATTGTTCATCAACAATCGTTTGGTGGAGTGTACTGTGCTCAAGAAAGCACTCGACTCATTATATCAAGTATGTCAGAATGGCGTTTGTTTAAGAAAAGGGTATTATCATCATGCTGCAATAGAAATATGGGCATGTATACAAAATGCAGCATCTAGTGCTTTCTAGCTGCGCTGTATTTCATAAATAGTTAAAGAAAGGACATAAGTTAAGAAACCGTTTGTAATTTTGGGTCCTATTTATCTCTTAAGATTGAAAAAATTATCAAATGGGTAATTGTCAGATCACCTCACACCCACTGTTGAGTTACCAGAGCTATTACAGTGTGTTGTGTATGACTCTACACTTATTCTTCACAAATTAATCCACTGGGTTCAAGCAATGTCTGCTAAGTGGCTTGCCCAAAGTTACAATCAACAATTTAGTTGCTGGTTTCGATAGGTTCTAATGGCTGGTCACAAACCCACGCTTGTGGAAAATGTTAAACGCTAAATGCACCATACACCCGACCGGTCTCTTTTCCATTGTTTGGTCACAGAGCTCTATAAAGTCAACCATAATACTAGTTACAAGCTTTATCAAAACATTTGAGATAATACAATAGAACTCTCTCAGCTACTAGTGCTAAAAAGTTAAAACAAATAATTAAATATACCAAGGCCAATAAATTAAGAAAATATAAAACTAACAAAAATATATTATAAGGTGATATCATATTTATTTACTTAACAAAACTTTCCAGACATATCTTCCAAAAGGAGGTCACCCGTTTGTTTACTTGAGTCTTGAGATGCCCGCCAATAACCTGGATGTTAATGTCCATCCTACTAAGCATGAGGTGGGTAGTTGGTTTCTGGTGTGTGGTTGTTTTGGTAAGTGGTTGTTTTTGATAGGTGGTAGTTTTTTGGTGGGTGGTTGTTTTTTGGTGGGTGGTTGTTTTTTAATGAGTGGTTGTTTACGGGTGGATGGTTGTTTACTGGTGGTTGTTTACTGGTGGGTGGTTGTTTAATGGTGGATGGTTGTTTAATGGTGGATGGTTGTTTACTGGTGGGTGGTTGTTTAATGGTGGATGGTTGTTTAATGGTGGATGGTTGTTTAATGGTGGATGGTTGTTTAATGGTGGATGGTTGTTTAATAGTGGGTGTTTTTTGCGGTGGGTGGTTTTTTTCTGGCGCGTGGTTGTTTTCTGTGGTGCGTGTTTGTTTTTGCTAAGTAGTTATTAGTTGTATTTTAGTTGCTGGTTGTTTCTGGTGGGTAGTGGTTATTTTCTGGCAAGTGGTTGTTTTTGGTAGGTGGTTGTTTCCTTGTGGGTAGTTCTCTGATGGGTGGTTGTTTTCTCATTATTTATATTATGGTGGTGGTTGGTAGAAATTACCATCAGATAAAGCCACCCAACAGCTCAGTTCAGTTGCTGCAACTGAATTTTACAAATAGACATCTAACAGTTTAAACTATCCTGCACTACTTTTAGTCATCCAAAGCTCCCAGCAATAACAAATTATGTCATCAAGCGATTTACAAAAAAAAAAGACAAAAACAGTGTCCTATAGGACCCATATTTAAAACAAAATGTATTTTTCAAAATGGGACCTGTAAATATATTATTACCAAACTTATTTTTTGAACACCCTTGTGTATTAGGTGCATTTCTTGCATGAGGGAACGGTTGTAGAAAGTGTGGAAAAGCAAGTGGAAGCAGCTTTATTGTCATGTGATTCATCTCGTACATTTTACATGCAGGTTGGTGGGTTATTGGTGACATCCTTAGTTGTATATGCCGTCAACCCTATTGGTGGGTGTCTGTGTTGTTATTAAATACCATTATTCATAAGACACCACATGACTACTTTCAATTTTGCGATTTTTTAGTAATATGGTAACATTGCAAACGACCTTGCCTTGATTAAACTTTCACATACATCCGATCATGGGTTAAAACCGACCGCTAGATGGTCGGTTATTTCCTAGAGCAAGGCAATAAGATTGCCTAAACCCAGTGGATTAATGGGTTCTATTTCGATTGCAAGAATGTTTCAATCATGCACAACACACTGCATAAGCTCTAGTAATCTGATTATGGCAACAATGTTACTGTTGTGACATAATATTCAAATACGCGGCAACGCCATTGATATGTATTTTTATAAATCTCCCCTTTACTTCGTACTTGCCACAAGACAAAACCAACTATTTCGATCCCATCACTACGGGTTGGTTTCGATCCCGCTATCTTCTGGCTAGTGATGCACTTGTGGTATGAATGAACTAACCACAACAAGTAGACCAGCAGCCTTTTTGTCAGTCAGAACTAACACTTCATTCATCATAGAAATTGCTTCCAACCGCCAACACTGAAACTACGCAAAAACCTACCACCACAAGTAAAGATAAGGTACGTGCACAACTAAAGATATGCAATGCACATAATGTTTAAATTGTGTTTTACGATTTTGTCTAAGAAAAGTGCACCTGTTTTTAAAAAAAGGTATTCCATCTATTTATATTTGGTAATTCCCTTTACTACTTACATTATCCCACCAACAGTATATGGGTTATGTTTGTTAGTGTAGCCTTCTCCTAAAAGCCAGCTCCACCCATTGCACCGGTCGCTTTACTGCACACTTATCTTCGAGGCTTATTATAATAATTTAGCTATAAACATTAATTATTGAGTTTTATTTAAATTCATTTATATTGTTATATATTAGGTTTGGTGGCCATGTCTAAATATACTGGATTAAATAATTAATTGGATTATAAATGTGTCTTAACAACTCTTGTTTTGCCGTCTTTTTTCTTTTCCAATTTTTCATTAAAGGTCCTGAACTAACTAAACTAATTATTTGACTAGTATTCTAAGAAGCCGTGCAATTAAAATTAATTATACCACCAATCTTTGTTATTAATTACAAACAAATGATATTATGACATCACACAGCCACAAAGAGTCTACGACCACCAGCTTGTGAGGACCGACAGCAAATTGCAGAAACTTGACGCCTTTTTAACCAACACTAGACAAGAAATGGAGAAAACTACAACGTAAGTGTTAAGGTTGCAAATGATATGTTTCTGCTGTCGTAAGCATAGGTGTAAAGTAAGAGCTGCATACTTCCCCTCTGCCTTTAAAATTGTACCCCTTGGGAAATAAATTTCCCGCTTAAAATGACTCTAATTTATACTGAAGATATTAACATCCGACAGATTGGTGGGTTAGTGCTTTGCCATTCAGCGGTATGGTTGCAGGTACCAAACAGGTCACTAGCTGGTTGGTTTCGTTTTCGGGCAAAGCACTTAACGTGCAGGGTACTTAACATTGCATGAACCCAGTGGATTGATGGTTCTTAACCAAATTAAAGAAATGTCTCAATCATATACCACACACCGCAATATAAACCTGGCGGTGGGCGCGAGGTGATAGTCCATGTGTTTTCCCATTATTGGGAATAAAACATGAATATCCTATCCTATTCTAAGCCTGTATTACTGTTACTGTTATGATTGCTTTGGCATCACTAGCAATAGCAAGTTTATGCCGAAGTATGCTAGTTTAATGTTTTAATTTGTAAAACTAAATTTAAATAATTTATTTGATGTTTTAACAATTTCTTTTTTATTCCAGCCATTCTGTTGATCGTGAGAATTCAAATGATCTCACACCAGATGACCCTGTGTCACATGATCCCAAGTCACATGACCCCAAGTCACATGACTCCATGTCACAAGACCCCAAGTCACATGACTCCATGTCACATGACCCCAAGTCACATGACTCCATGTCACATGACCGCAAATCACATGACCCCAAGTCACATGACCCCATGTTACATGACCCCAAGTCACATGACTCCATGTCACTGACAGCTGCAGGGTTGCCAAGGAGACGGCAAATCCAACTAACGAGTGTTCTTCAATTATCGGAAGAGGTCAAAGAAAGGTCACACAAAGGTGAAAGTTCATACTTACGTTTATACCAGGGGTGTTAATGTAAAACTTGGTTAAACACAGTTACAGAACGCCACATGTACTCTGTCGGGTTGCCGTGGCTTATACAGCGGGTTCCGTTTTGGCTGGATCTACTTTTTCTGCAACTTCATAAATATTATTGTTTTAGGATATTCCTGTTTATCCACATGAATAGGAATGTTCAGAGTGTGTTACAGGAGCTATTGCAATATTTTGTGTATGTCCAACACGTCCCTTTAATTCAGTAGAACCAATCAAACCCCTGGTTTCAGGCAAAGTTGGTTAAATGCCTTGCCCAAGAACACAACCAACTTGCAAGCAACCAGTATTGAACCTGCAACCCCTCGGCTAAAAGGCAACACACTAATTCACCGCTAATCAGTCGAATGGGAACTTAGTTTAAATATTCCATCCAACAATCAACAACACATACCAATATACATCTGCAGAACTTTGTAAAGTGTTGCACGATCACACTTTCGTTGGTTGCGTTGAACCTGAGCTTGCATTGATCCAACATGAGACGAAATTACATTTGGTCAACACTGGGAATCTGAGTGAGGAATTGTTCTACCAGACGTTGTTGAAAGATTTCGGAAATTTTGCAATTTATCGACTGTCGGTATGTTGTTTCTATGTTTCTTTGACTTTGCTGTCTGGTGAAATATTATCCGAACGTTTTTTCATGAACATTTGTAACTGATCAAATGTCCACAGTGAAATGGATTTATTACAGTTTGTACTATTTGAATTTTATTTATTATGTTCTACTATTAAAGCAAAAAATAAAACAAATCATAACACAGGCACAAGAACAGATGGCAAAACAAACAGTCTTCATTAAAAAATAAATAAATATAGCGTAGACAGCCACGGTTTTGATTTTGTGCGATTTGCACAAGATTTTATGCAATTTTGAACAACACTTTAAATAGTTTAATAAGTTTATACATTTAACCCTTTAGAAACGAGATTGTTTTTGCGCAATTTGCGCGTTTTCACCGAATCCGCTTTGTAGTGCTCTAGCGCCTCTCGTGTTATAGTTAGAGCAAAATGTTCAAGACTAGAGTTGTTCGAAATAAAATTTCCAAAATTTCTAAAAATTTTATTTTTTGTTTGATAGTTTTTGATCTTTTGACAATATAGCCTAACTTAGTTTTACAAAGTTACTCAGAAACACATTTCCTACAATTATATTATAATTTTGATTTGATGACGTCATCAAAATAATATTACGTCACTAATTTCATGTTATAGGTCTACCTATGCCAAAGTTTTTTTTGTTTTTTTTTTATAAAAAATGTCACATGATGAGTTTGATTACTATCAAGTCCACATTGAGTTTTCTTATTACTTTTCTTTGAAATAAACTATAAATGGAGTGTTTGAACCAAATTGCAGACTATAACCGTAAAGATACTCAAAACCACCCCAAAACTAAACTTTACTTAAAAATTTTAAATGCAAAGTTATGTTTAATTTTGCTGTTTTCAAAAGATATATCATATAGCTTTCCAAAGAGACCAAAGTTTAGCAGTTTGGACAAGAAATTCTGGAGATTTTTTATTTTGAATGACCACATGTCAAAAAAGGCAAATTTGGTCTTATCGTTTTTAAAGGGTTAATAACTAGCAAAACTGTATTTTTAATTTGGAAAAAAATATAAATTTTTAATCAGCAATTTTTTTAAAATAAAAGAACATAATAAACTGAATAGCCTGAATAAATTTTTTCAACATAGATATTTTCCACCTTAACCACATAGAAATCGTATAATCGACCACTAGGAGTCCGCCCCTATTTATGAGCTCGCGATGTTGGGTTTGAATTTGGAAGAATCTGGTTGGACACCAGCAGATGGCAGCAAAGAGAACCTCGCAAATTACATTGTCAACTTTCTGGGGGGCAAAGCGGAAATGTTGAATGATTATTTCTGCATCGACATTACTAAGGTGGGTCCTTTGTGGTGTGGTGGTTAAATCAGACTCGGACAAATAGATAATTCTAGTTGTCCAGGATAGGATATAGAATATTCATGTTTATCCCCGTGAATGGGAAAACCAAGGGGGTTAACACACGGCAATCTTCAAATCACCACGTGCACATTGTGGGGTTATCGGAGCTATTGCAGTGTGTTGTATATGATAGACACGTTCTTTTAATTTGGCAGAACCCATTAATCCGCTGAATTCAGGCAATGTCCGTAAAGTGCCTTGCCCAAGGACACAACCGAATAACTAGCGACCAGTTTCACACCTGCAACCTTTCGATTGAAAGGCGACGCACTAAACCGCCAGACCAACCGGCCGGACAAAATTAAACCATTTAGAGCGAAATGACGTTAATCTTATTCTAATCTAATTCGTAAAATGTTTCTATGGTCTAATGTTAGTTCTAATCTAATGTTTCAGTTTTTCTAAAAATGGTACTTTGACAAACAGCGTTTTTTGCAAGTTATGCAAGAATTTTCCTTGTGCAGGGAAAACTAGTTAAATTAAAGACTATGAAGGCTATGGGTATCCCCAGTCATACAATAGTAATAATACGGGTATGGTAGTGTAAAGCCATTTGCCATTCTTATGTTTATGAGAATGAAGTCTGATTTGATATTAAATTTCTATATAAGCTGCAGTAAGTATAAAACCCAAAACCATTAGCACCCAACCCCATACCTAACAATGGTACAATCTGATTGTTGATTACAAAAAGTGCAATATGACATCATACCCCAGGAAGGTCACATCAGCGGTATCCCGATGCTGTTGAAGGGGTATTCCCCTCCATTGGAGGGTCTCCCATTGTTCGTGATGCGGTTGGCGACGGAGGTGGATTGGGAAGAGGAGAAAGCGTGTTTCAACTCGGTGTGCAGGGAAATCGCGAGGTTCGTTTGATTATTTACTTGACTTAAAAGTAAAGTTTGCAATTCCACAACTGTGTTTAAATGTTGGATGCACAAATTGTTGGAATATATGCTTTAAAATTGAGGTTTATAAAGCAACAATTTTGTTTTTAAATGTTGGATATACAAATTTTAAATTTAGTTTGTTAGTTTGATTGTTTGCTTGTTAAAAAATCGGGCTTCTCAAAGCTACAAGTATGTATGCATTTTGGGTCAACCGATTGTAAAAGCTTGATAACTTATTGAGACGAAACTTGTTTTGTTTGATCGTTCTATGGCGTTTCACCGAAATTTCTTGACAACGTGGGTATCCTCACAGTGTTTTTTAAGCAAAAAACACACTTAATAGAAACATGTGGCACATACAAAACAAGTTTATGCGTTTAACATGCGTCAGTGGACGGATGGATTGAACAGTATCAGCATTATCGGCCCTGTGGTCTAGCGGTTAAGTGCGTCGCCTTTAATCGAAAGGTTGCAGGTGCGAAACTAGTCGCTAGCTAGTCGGTTGTGTCCTTGGGCAAGGCACTTTACGGACATTGCCTGAACCCAGCGGATTAATGGGTTCTACAAAATTGAAGGAACGTGTCTATTATATACAACGCACTGCAATAGCTCCGGTAACCCGACGATGGGCGCGAGGTGATCTGACGATTGCCCGTGTGATAACCTCCTAATTTTTCCCATTCACAGGGATAAACATGAATATCCTATCCTATCCTATCCTATCCTATTATATGAGCTGTTATGGTAAAAAGGTGGACACTGAGGGAAAAAAATTAAAAAACTTAAACAAGCGAAGACACTTTTTCTTGTGTCATTTGTATCCTGATGGGTGGGGAAATCATGTTAAAGGATTTATCTACGGTTACTGTCTAATGAAGCTAATGCGTTGTTTTAAAGTAGATTCAAATTTTAGAATAAAAACTAAACCAAAAAATTTCCCGTTCAGATTTTATTCGTTGAAAAACAACTTGACAAACGCTGAGACGTTTAGTGATGTGAAGTCTGTTGCCAACGACAACGAGTGGTTGCCATGGAAACGAATGGTGGAGCATACCGTGATGAAATCGTTGCGTGATTTGAAGGTTAGAATTCTGGGGGGGGAATAAAGGATGTAGTTTTTAGATTTTTCTGTACCAATATTCAGATTACCCGATCTTTAGTGTGTTGTGCTCGATGGGGACATAGTTTCTTAGTTTCTAGTGTCTTGATAAACCACTAGGTTATAGTATTGTGCCTTGCCCGAGAAGAAACTTAAATACCTTCACCTGGTTTTGAACCAGTCCGGCCGGTTAGTCTGGCGGTTAAGTGTGTCGCCTTTCAATCGAAAGGTTGCAGGTGCGCTACTGGTCGCCAGCTAGTCGGTTGTGTCCTTGGGCAAGCCACTTTACGGACATTGCATGAACCCAGTGGTTTAATGGGTTCTATCATATTAAAGAAACGTGTCTATCAAATACAACACGCTGAACTAGCTCTGGTAACCCGACGGTGGGCGCCAGGTAATCTGACGATTGGCCGTGTGTTAAGCCCCTTAGTTTTCCCACTCACGGGGATATACATGAATATCCTATCCTACCAACAACCTAAATGCTGATAGTCCAACGCTATATTTATTGAGCAAACAAGCAGTACAATAGGTTATGTCTATGGTGGGGTCTAATGATCTTTCCACCCATGAGGTTCGTAGTTTTGAACCAACAACCTCAGATTTAAGATTCTTTTAGACATTTCAGTGAAGCATAGTTAGAAACTTACGGAACAATTGCTGAGAACCAGATAACAGATTACCCGTTTTTCTGATTTTTTAACCATTATTAAAAACAACCAATTTGCACATCCCTAATAATAGTATCCGTGTGTAGTTGGAAAGCATTTAATTACATTTTAAATTCTGAATATAGCATTGTGCCGGAATAATAGTTGTCTCAAGGTAATCTGACGATTTCCCATGTAATAAAGCCACCTGCAGCCCCATTAATAAAAAATCATTTCTAAGGATTGCCAATAGATTAAGTCATGTACAAAGTTTCATAATGCAACCATAAGGATTAAAAAAGTTTGACACACCCAAAGATATTTGGTTGATATTTCATTGCTGTCATACATTGCTGCACGCGAAAAATAGGTAATGTTCATACAATCGAAACTCTGTCAATTCTTAACAAAAATTAAAATCAAAAGGTTTCCCCATTGCCAGCGAGAAATAGGCTATTTTACTTCATAATATGAGCGTATTTAAAATATTTTGGATTGGAGAGGTTGGTTCATTTGAAGTGGAATGACCCAAAATCATTAATAATCAACACAAAACATGGCCGTCAAACCTGATTCTTATTCAGGTTCCCACATCGATGGTGGATAATGGGACGTTCCTTCAACTCGCTAATCTTCCCGATCTTTATAAAGTCTTCGAACGATGCTGAACCTCATATTCAATCCGATGTACAAAACACAAATTCACACAACTAGTTGTTGCAGGTTTTAAGGATTACAACTTGTTTTATACTGTCTTCAACATTATCCAAGCAAAATGTGTTTTTTATCTGCAGTAACTTGGGGTCTGTTATTTCTGTCAATCATACTTTGATGACCCAGTTTTTTTACTGTAACCCATTTAGCTTTTTCCCTAACCTGCAAACCCTTTGTTGAAACAACCACAAACCTTCATATACCGAAATGCCATCAATCACACAATCATAACCCAACTGCCCCTCCTACTTTTCTTTTTCTTTTCAAATAAAACCAAAAATTTTCACAAAATGTTTTATTGGCGACAGGCAGGTTTAAACGGACGCATGTTCAATTGCACGATTGGCTAACCAGCCAAGGTTCTCTAAGTTTACAGGAGCATTACAAGAAAATCCAGAACAGTAAATTAGTGGTTAAGTTATTGGGAAGCAACATTGCGATGATACAACATTTTTCTTTTTGGCACAAATTTAAAAATAAATACCCAT
The DNA here is from genome assembly GCA_000149265.1 of Ciona savignyi. Classification (NCBI taxonomy): domain Eukaryota; kingdom Metazoa; phylum Chordata; class Ascidiacea; order Phlebobranchia; family Cionidae; genus Ciona; species Ciona savignyi. Next base: position 673,613 of record CH003409.1, on the reverse strand, counting down.
ATTAAAAGCATCATATGTGGATGTTAAAAAATGTAAGTAACAGTTCTATTGATTAACTTAACCTATTAATTAAACTGCCATAAAAAAGACAAAATGGATGTAAAATGCTACTAAAAATATCTTTAAGAGGGTAAAAACTCAAACTTTAATGTTAATAAAGCGAAAGCTAGCTTGGTGCTCCATGCTTCCAATGCACGAAATTCAGGTTTACTCACATAGGTTTAAAACGATAATCTTTATAATACCATAAGCACACAGCTACGACACTGGGGCTATTGACATTAATTCAGTTTGTTAAATCAACGGTGTTCATTTAAAATTTATTTAGCATTGTTTGAGCGCATAACGACTCCTAAGCAGCTAGTTTTGATCCTGCAACTTTTCAACATGTAGTCCAATACACCACCACACACACCCCAGATGTTTAAACCACTATAACTCAGTTAGATTCGGACATTAAATAAGAAGGGATAAATAATAAGAAAAAGAGTCACATTTTACATTTTTTATAAAAACAGTTAAAACGAATGTCAAAAATTTGCTATATGTCCACGATGTACTATTTCTGTAATAAAGCTTTTTGTTAATAGAAACAATTAATTCTCGGCCCATATTTCGAATGTTGGTATATTGTTTCTATTCCAACTGTTGTTTTACTAGATCGGTAGAAGTATTTTGTCCCGAAATAATAAAATATACTATTTCTATGGTCAGTCGGTGCCGAAATATTTCTGCACGAAATGCACTGGCGCCACCTGGTGAACTTCTGTGGAAAGAATTCGAATTCCCGGATATTTTGAAACAACGGTGCTAATGCCTGGGTGAAAAGGGGTGAAAATTATAAAGTGGTGAAAATAGTGAGGGGTACAGGCGTTGGTCAATTAAAGGGGAGAGGTAAAAATAGCTTCGTTATAAAATGTTCAATTAAATGTTTATTGTTTAAAATACATTCAAAAATTTTTAGTACGAAAAATATTTTTGTAAAAATCATACCTATCTTTACAGTAGCTTAGTATTAGCTATAATCGGTAAATATTGGATTGAACTAAAACTATTAGTTAGAATTTAATGGGTTTTTTTGTGTGTTTTTTACAAATTAATGCGAAGTTTCGGGTGTTGAAAATAAGTTCTTTTTTGTTTTCACAATAAAAACACACAACAAGATCTTCTATAACAAAAAATTAAAAAAGGGAAAAACAAGGCAAAACGATAGTCATTAAGACACCCCTATAATCTAAGTGAATAATTAGTGTGGGTATACTCAGATGTGGCCGACAAACCTAATGTATAAAAAAATGTTTATATCAAAATTATTATACTTAAGCTTTAAAGAATAAAGTGTTGTAAAGCGACCGGCTTAACCACATCAAGAACTTACCAATCGGAGTAGTAAATAGAGTCATCAAGATCACCTTTTTTTCGCGAACTCCATGTTCTTCTAATACTTCGATTGCTTTCAATGCAGTGTTGCCGGAGGCTGGGGAAGTTGTGTTATCGTGACTTGGCGTTTTTCATGCTTACAATGCATGATATTTGTGTTTAGCCCCACAGGAATAGGGTTATTTTTTTCTCCTTTATAACATTAATAAGAAAAGCACAGTTATGTAAAGAAAATATGGCAAAACTACAGTAGTCAATAAGTCAAAACACCTCAATAAATAAACATTGTATAATGTATACTCAAAAAAATGACAGGGCCGTATGGTTTATTGATTAAACACTATTCTCAGATTCTCAGAATTATGATGTTTATGAAGCTAGGTGATGTTTAGAATATGACATATCCAGATAGTAGTTAAATTAATTTTTTCGCTTTTTTAAAATTTAAAAAATGCATAATTATTAAAAACAAGGAGACAAGATAAAACAGCAAAACAACATTAGTTGTAACTGTACAACGGTGCATTTGTTATATGGTTGGATTGGATCAATAGTCCCAGCTGCAATCACCGCACCTCACTATTTGTTTGGGTTTGGCATTTAAAACACAAAATCTAATTTTAAGATGTGTGTTAACTGCCATTCTATAACTACTGCTAGTATTTCGTAGCAATACAAGTTGCAAAATACACACATAATTTGCTCCCTGATCTGTTAATGACTTGTGAGTTTCGGTGGTTTATACAGGAACTGCACAATGCACTTAATAATTTGGGTGGCATATAACCAACTAATACATATTTTTGCATGGTCAGATCTGAGCTATCCTTTTAGTCATGGTATTTTACTAAAGTGTTGTCCAGTGCTAATTTCCCAATGTTAAAAAAGTTAGAAAGTAGCATGTGCTGGGCTTGTGTTCTCATTTATCAATGCAGTTATACTGGACCAAGTTTGAGCTTAAGTTTAGGTTCCAGATTTAATATTCAATTTAAAAAAAATATATAACTTCCTCAGGATTTTGAGTGACACCCCTTTTTGTGAGGTCAGTTTGCATTGGAGAGATAGAAAGAATAATTAGTTAACCACCTTCGTTTTACATACATTAATATGGGCGGGTCCACGATAGCAACCTGGACAAGGAATTAAGGCCATAAAAGACCCATTACTCCAGTACCCAGAGCCATTATGAATCCGCTATATAGCGTATAGATGTGAGATCATTAAATTATTAGATTTGCCTCCTTTACATTATGCACTTTATTACACAACAGTACACACTGTGTACACAACTTACATAGAATTGGGTACATGAGCAGGACATTGCGCTGGGCGATATCTTTCGGGAGTTTTGCATAAAAAACTTTTGCCTGATTTGATTCATCGTCTGTTTGGATGAGAATTTTCCCGATTCGAATCGATCGGCAACAATCCCTTAACCCCTGCTCCATTGCTTCACCTAGTGTGTTGGTTATTTTAAAAAAAAATCGTTTAAAAAAGGCAAAAATGTCCACATCATCCAAAAATGATTCTGCAAGTTGAAATGTTTGTCAACTGAAATAAGTTGTGGTATACACTACATGCCAAAAAAGAATTATAAATGTCATGATTAAAAAACTGCCATGATTATTTATAATGATCTTTTGCCATTCCTTAAGATTGCAAACAGTCACATTTACATTTCGGGTAATTTGATTGGCTAGTTGTGTATACTATGGCTTATTCCAATTAATTGAGCTTTTAACTTGGGGTATGTTCCGATAGGATAGATTATTAAACATGGGTAATTGTCATATTACCTTCGCACCCACATCAGGTTTTAAGGCTTTTGCAATGTTTTGTTTATATTTATCTTTTAATTCGGAAAAAAACCTATTAATCCACTGGGTTCAAGCAATGTCCGCTTACTACCTTGATCAAGGACATAAGCAACTAACTAGCGACAAATTTCAAACCAGTAACCCTTTGGCTGGAAGGCAACAAACTAACCCAATAATGGGTTCTACTAAAACAGCAGTAACGTCTAAAACAAACTGCAAGAGCTTCGATAACCCAATTGCCTGTAATAACTATCGCAAGTTTTCCATTTACTGGAATAAAACATGAATACCCAAGATTTATCCTGTGATCTATCTCATTACATTAGACTGCATACAACTTACATATATACAGTTCCAATTTTTTCAATTCAATTGAAACTATAGATAACGTCTACCATACGTACCACTTCTTATTATACTGACCCCACAGTTGCCTCGTTCAAACTTTATCCCATCGTACTGGATATTAGAAGGGGTGGTAACAGTGTGGGGTTGATATGGTAGTAAGTTCAACCCTTCTTCGATAACAAGTCGAATCAAGCGATCGGCGCTAAACACAAAATCGCTTCGACTCGTGTTTCTAATAAAATTAAAAAACTTGGTTCAATTTTATGTTCAAAGATTTTGGTACTTTAACACATCATTCCACTGGGTTATGGCAAATAGTGCTTTGGCCATGGACATAGCTTGAGACCGGTTTCCAATCTGCAACTCTTTAGCTGACAGGCAATGCATTTAAGACATAACACTGTGTAATAGTTCATCATTATTTGGGTCACCGGTGCTTTACCCCGAAAGGTAAACGAATATAAAATGGCAAACCAGTACGCAGAGTTAACTAAAACTTTACTTGTCTCTAATTATAGTTTGAAGTCTTCTGACTTGGTCGTTTACTTTAATTAATTTTAGTTCGTTTGGGCTTTCAGTGTCAAAAATGTCATCATCTTCAAAATCCATGTCGGGTTCATCGCTTGCCGACGCCATATTCATGTTCACATTACGTTTTTTTGCGACAGAAGGCATTATTTTACAATTATAGGAAACAACGTGCGTTTTTCGCGTCAGAAACCACTCAAGCATTAACTATAATCGCGTTAACGCGCCAATGCGTTTTCGACAACACGTTTATTATGCGTCACATTTGGAAAAATGGGACACATATTGTTTTTGTCCGTTTTTTTGTCGCCCCGACATCTACCAGAAGAAATAAGTTTAGGGAATTTCCCGGGGGCGTTAAACACCAAAACGGTATTTTTTTCTAAAAAACTTGTTTTTGGGCATGGCTTTTGAACGGCTGCTTCAATCTGATTCAGATTTGGTGAAATGTAAGTGCATTAGTCACTGATTTAACTATTAGAAAAAATAAAAAAAATTATCTAGGGAAATACCCTTAAAAAGATTTTGTTCTCAAATCATGATTGTGACAGGCATGGCATGACTCCCTGACATTTACCAGAAGAAATAATGGAATAGTAACAAAACTTAGTCATTTGTTAGACAACATGGTCTAAATACGCAGTAGAAAAATTGTGGGTGATAAATCTACTGGAATTCCCCTGAGACGTTAAAATCCAAAACGGTTGTTTTTCTAAAAAAATAGCTTTTCGGGTCATAGCGTTTGAACGGCTGCTCTAATTTTGATCAGATTCGGTGAAATGCTGGATCGTTAGCCACCATGTGTCAATTAAAAGAAAGAAAACATTTACAACCACGTATTACGGCTTTTGCGCCTAAGAGAGTGTGGTCCTAGAACCCTGTTCTAACGGCCAATCGTGAGACCTGTCTGCCCTAGTCTACTGTAAATAATACGCCATTACGATAGGCCGATTTAATAAAACGTAAAATATTTACACGGCTAAAAGAATATTAAAACTGCGACAAACGTCAACTGGTATCCGGTAACGGTACTCGATACCACTAAATACGCTGTACAATACTCAATATACCGTACAATACTCAATACACTGTACAATACTCAGTATACTCAACAACGGTACTCAAAGTTTAAGCAGAGAAAATACTGTGCACTGGTTGGTAGGTACAACGAGAACTCCATGACACAATCGTTTAGGCCGGACAACGGTAAGAGCTCGAAAAACAATTAGGATAGGATAGGATGGGATATTCATCTTTATCCCCGTGAATGGGAAAACCAAGGGGGTTATCACACGGGCAATCGTCAGATCACCTCGCGCCCATCGTCGGGTTACCGGAGCTATTGCAGTGTGTTGTATATGATAGAGACGTTCTTTCAATTTGGTAGAACCCATTAATCCGCTGGGTTCAGGCAATGTCCCTAAAGTGCCTTGCCCAAGGACACAGCCGACTAGCTATAGCGACCAGTTTCGCACCTGCAACCATTCGATTGAAAGGCGACGCACTTAACCGCTAGACCAACTGGGCGGACTAATTAGTGCCGACAATTGATAAACCGTGTGTGCGGGTGGCTAGAATGCCTGAAGAGGTGCAAATTAAAACCATCTTGGTCATAGATAATGTGCAAAGTAGAGATAAAAGTGGGAAGTAAATATAAAAGTGCAAATGAAAACAAGTGGAAAAACTCGAAAAACTAATACGAAGTGAACCATAAAAGAGAAAACAACAACATTAAAACTGAAAACTCTTACTCCAACCAATCCATAACACACGCAACACCAGAGCGGTTAAAAATAATGCGATGAAATTTGCCAGCACTTTTGGATAATACATAGTGTGTTGTTTAACAGATCCCACACAAGACTACAAGGAGGCACTCCCATTCTAGTCACACATGCTAAAAATCCAGATTTGTATAATAAAAAAACGAATAAAAAACGATATGTATATGAAAAAAGTATGTGTGACTATTCATACATAAATTATAATTAAAAAAGAATGTTAAAAAATTAGCAATATCATGGAGGAATCAAGTCTGGTCGTATGAGATTGGGGTTGACCAGGCCGCGTTTATATCGTGACGTTTATCTCGCGCAGTAAAATCGTGTTGGTTTAAAAATGCTCAAAGGAAGTTATCAATGGATCGTGAGGTAGAATAACTCCACAAAATCTCTCTCCGCGTGGAGTTTCCTGCAGTGGAGCACACACTAAAAGGTAAAGTCAAATTTTCCGCATTTTTTTTCTTTCAATTATTCTCTCTTAGGAAAAAAACAATTCTATCTGTTCTCCGGTAGGTTTTAAATATTTTTTAAGGAATTGTAATTTTGAAGAAAAATATTGTTTGACATGCTTCTTCTTACTTTTAGTTTATAGTCAACTGTAAATGCAACGTTTGACGTCTATCGAGGGTGTTTACCCTCTGTGGGCGCAGCTTTTGGCGTTATGGATGGACGCTCTGTGCTGCACCGCGTGGCTTGAATATCCTGCTGCAATAATCCTCCGATCCGACTCCAGATCGGGCACACGCTGGTTGGAAGTTAGTTGTTTATTGTCAAACGTTGTCAATACGAACACACGAATAAATCAATGCACTTTACTCGGGATTAGATTCGCTGGACCGACCGAATCGCGTCGGAATAACTGCGCGATGCGTTTAATAGACAGTTCGTTTTCCTTTGCGGCTTGTCAACTCGTTCTTTGTTTAAACCGTCAGATGCGACTTTTTCCTTGTTCCTTTTTCTGTCAACTATGTGACAAAGTCTCGAAATCCCTGGCGGTTAGCGCGCCAGGCAGAAGTCACCTCGTTCTCCCTTGGTCAGCCACCAGCCTCCCCGCTTCGTTTACTATCTCCCCCTTAAGTAAAGACCGGCCAGGCATTCGACAACGCCCGTAACACTTCGTCGCACATGAACAGGCCTCAACTTGTGACGAATACGTAATAATCATCTGACCAACCGCACATTCTTTCATTACGTCATACCTTGAGCGTTTCTCAAGATGCTTCTGTGGTTTTCAATTGGATGACGTCACCTTATCGCAGATGTTTGAATTGCGAATACAAGGCGAATCCGCTGCAGTAAACACCGAGTAGTTTAATGATAAGGATACAGACAGGCAGAAAGTGGCGTTTAAGAAGATTGAAAAAAATATCTGTATAACCAACTGCTTTAAAATGAAAACAAAAGGTCTATTGGGATATTTTTTATTATTTCATATTATAAAATGTAACACTACGGTCTTTCGTCTATGTAGCGTGTTCACCCGAAAGATAGTTAAGATTGTCTAAAATATAAAGCTAGGTTATAAAAGAAAGAATTTAGCAGCACAGCATTCAATCTTCATTTGAAATCATCATACAGGTTTATCGGCTGCATTACAGGGTGAAATTCTGATCTGTAAAGCGTTTGGCTGTAGAAATCAATTTATGTACGGGAGTTCATTATCCTTTTGGTGAAGTAAAACTAAAAAGTCCAAGTCTGTGTGTGTAAGGCCTCCTTCTGGTTGGTGCGACCAACTTACACCCGAGTCCTAAACATGCGAAAATTGTTACATAAATGTACACATAACAATTATTAAAATACAACCAGCTTTCCAACTGTTTCCTGGTAGGTCCACATGGATTCAGTATGCAAATATATGTGTCGTTACAGTAATCAGTACAAAAAGAAAAGAAAACCACGAGGTTCGTGGAATTATAAAACTATATTCATTGTAACGAATGACTCACAATACCAGGTTTTTGGTTACGTTGCAAATAAAAACTTTAATTTGAAAGAAGAAGAAAAATAAGACTTTCTGTGCCAGGATTGTGACACTATTGGTTGAACGCCTTCGACAGCAAGCCGACCAATAGGTTACGGCCGTACAAGTTGGCAATAGCTAACGGCCATGTAAAATAGAATAAGTGCGTGATTGATATCAACATTTAATAATGATCTTTTTAAATAACCGGTTTATTTATTTGCTCGCATTTGAAATACCTTGTGGGTGAGTGCGAGGCAATTGAAAGGCTGCAGTTTAAAAAGAGAGAATCGATATCCCCAAAAAAAAGATATGTCGTCAACGAACGGACGTCGATACCAAACAGCTTCTACCTCGATATGTATATTTGTTAAGCTGTTTTATATAATGAAAATATGTACTTTATTTACTTGTGTATATTTAGTTTAAGTGATTTTCCATGGTAACGTGAAGGTAGGCCCTATTACTATTTAACGTTTTTAGGGCATACTTAACTTGTTTGGCATTTGATTTTCTGGAGCTTTTTGGCCAAATTTAAAATAGTTATGTTGCACTTTTGCTTTTATGTTCACGTTCATGTGCAAAAGTATCTTCGTCATATTAACTCCAAGTCCCGAATTTACAACTCGAAATTGTCAACCACTTTATCACCACTGTTTGTAAACACATCTTGGTTTCTACGTTTGCGCAAGCGGGGTCCCTCAGTATATTTTATACACCGAGTATGCCGTTTGTTTCTGCTGACAAAAACGGATAGGTTTCTTTGTAACCAAACTTCTTTTCGATGTTCATTCACCGTAGGCTACTCTTTAACGACTTTATTAAATGGCCTCCTGCTACTCGCAAAATGAAACGCTTTTAAACTCAATGTCATTGCGGTTAATCATTAATGTAGTATTTGCTAACTTTGGCCAAAAAAACTGGTTATTGTGCATACATACGTAGCTTGCCCACACGTCTTTTCTTGACTTCGAGCATCTATATAGCAACATAGGTAAAGAATGAAGGTCATTTATGCCGGTTATGGCAAAACTGGTACTAAAACCATGATAGCAGTTTTCCAAGAGTTTGGATACAATACGACTGGCTGAAAAATTCTTGGTACTTGGGAAAGGAATGGCGCAAACTTATAAAATATGGAGGAACAGCTTATGACTTTAAGAGAATGTACGACGGCGTTGATGCAGTCGTCGATAGTCCCTGTTATCTGTTTTGGGAGGAAATCTTAAAGGCTTACCCAGATGCCAAAATAGGATCGGCATATACGACATGTATCCAAATAGTGCATGATTTATAATTGCACTGTGTACAAATTGTGGTTTCTATTCGAGATGAGGATTCTTGGTACCGAAGCACCCTAACTCAAATGACGTCGATTGATTCTGATCCTTTGTATATACTGATGCAAGTTTTGTCGTATTCTGGATGGCAATATTTTCGCTTTGCTGAGTCTGCCAGTATGTACCATGCATTTTTATGTGATGTTTAAGCCAATACGGAACTAATTAATGAGCATAGTGTTCGGTTATAACAAAAATAACTTTTCCGCATTTTTATACAAAAAAAAACTCTTTATAGTGCAAGTACTTCTATCTTCACGCCGACGGTGGCCTTGGTCCAAATTTGACAGAAGCGAACTGGTGTTGAAACGTTTATATAAAACCCACAACGCAAACATCCTTCTTGTAAGTGTGCATGCATACTTGAAGTTTGCGTTTATAATATACAATATTGCCCATATGTACTACAGAATGCACCAAAGGACAAGCTGCTGGTGTACAACTTCAAGACGGATGGGCTCCACTGTGCGAATTTCTTGGCGAGGATATACCTGATAAACCGTTTCCTCACGCAAATGCGCGTGCTTCCGTTATAAAGGATTACATGGAAAGCCATCCTATCATGATAAGAATGATGAGAGAAATGAAAATTTCCCTTGGCATGTTGGCTTTGCTTGGCGCCTACGGCGGGTACACAATTTACAAAAACCCAAGTTTCTTAAAAGGTTGGATAAACTTGGCAACATCGTGGTTAAAACTTGGTAGATGTTTACATTAATGTTGTTGTGGTTTACCATTATTAATTTAAGGTAAACAGAGGTCAGTGACATTCTATAAAGTACGGACCATTCTTGGCAATTGTCCACATGTTCACAAATTCCATTGTAATTGATATTACAAAAGTACTGATGTGTAAGTAAGAGCACAGACGCAGTGAAAATGCATCCAGTTACCTTAAAATATTATATCTCAATCTAAACCTGCTGATTCTGAAGTATGTTCAGTCTTATAGTGTTTTTGAATTACGGTACTATTTTACTGCAGTGTTGAAATTGATATTTAAAATATATTTAACTTAGAACTAAGAATTAATGAACCATTATAAACCACGGGCGGTTATGTGCATGAAGCGTCTGAATATTCATAACGTGTAGTTTACCACTCATTGTGGCTTAGGCTACTCATATAACTGCGATTCTGACTTACAATGAAAAAAACTTAACTCGAACTTATTTTAAACGTGTGTGCTTGTTTCAAGCTTTCAACTATTGTGGTTTTGCTGTTTTACCTTTTTGTAGTATTATTAACAATCGCTCTCTGCTTTATTACTGTACTGTAACTAACAAGCGAAAACAACTTAATCTAAACTGAACACTGACATAAATTATGTTATCGATTTCATATTTTAAATTATGAAATGTTTATATTTAACGGCTTTATGAAAAATTATTTTTTTGCGAAATCTGCGAGATTAGCGCATTTGCGGTGTAAATTCGCTACAACGAACTTGGTGTTCGCAATTCGCTCCCCACTAACCTACCAAGTTTTTCTTCCGTAGAAATTAAAAACCATAAATCATATCCCATTTTATACTTTTCACGATATGCACAAAATTCTGAACTTATCGATCACTTATTTATTCGACCATATCTCATTTATCCAGCCGTCTGACGGCTCGTGTGGCTTTGGAACGGAGCCTCCCCATCGTTTTTAACTGCAATCGTTTAATTTGGTTATTTACCGGTTGTCCAGATCGCACGCTGAACATCAGGAATACAGGATTATAAATTAAAGGTTTTTAATTGTTTCTTTTTGTACCTATTTTTCTGGAAATTTAATAGGTTCTGCGGCCCATTGAATTATTTCAAGTGACAATGCGGCCCACTATAATAAAAGGTTGGACATCCCTGGGATAGAATATAAGTGTGGGTCATGGAATCTGCAAAAAAATTTAAGGGGGTCACCAAGACAAAAAGGTTGGGAACCACTGGTCTAAACGCCCATGGTACCACATATTCTCATTTATACAATCTTACTTTCCTTAATAACAAACTTACCTTAAGTTGTTTAACTTAAGTTACGTAACTTTAAGTTTCATTTACATTGTCTTTTTCCAAGTAAACAATCAAACAATCAACTTGTGAATGGGGGTTTATATTACGTTAACAATCAAAAATCAATGTGAATGGAGGTTTATGTTACGTTAACAATCAAACAATCAAATTGTAAATTGAATTTTGTGTATTGGAAGTTAAGAAAACTTTCTTAATGCACTATTAACGAAATTCGCTTATCGGCATTTGGCGAACTTTTCCTGGCTGACTTTAATAGGATAGGATAGGATATTCATGTTTATCCCCGTGAATGGGAAAACCAAGGGGGTTAACACACGGGCAATCGTCAGATCACCTCGGGCCCATCGTCGGGTTACCGGAGCTATTGCAGTGTGTTGAATATGATACAGACGTTCCTTCAATTTGGTAGAACCCATTAATCCGCTAGGTTCAGGCAATGTCCGTAAAGTGCCTTGCCCAAGGACACAACCGATTAGCTAGCGACCAGTTTCGCACCTGCAACCTTTCGATTGAAAGGCGACGCACTTAACCGCTCGACCAACCGGTACAGGGTCTTTTTCTCTGGTAAGTATAAAGCGTGGTTAGATTATACACACCGGTTTGTTAGCTTAATCTTAATGCAATATTTAGAAAAACATGTTTATTAAACTTGATCATAAAGTTTTTTTCTAACAAGACGATAAAAATAGAAAATGCCTGTGTCGACGCAATACAACAGTTTCTTAAACATACAAAGTATACAGTACATTTTAAAGTCTGCAATTCAAATTCAATACAAATTGTATAGATATATTGTCATTAAAATTTTTATGGCAATTCATTAAAGAACTTTTGTTTAATTTTCCGGATTTCTTCATGTTTAATGACGATAATCGCATTATTGTGATCCGTGTGACGCGCGATTACTGAAACTTTTATAACAAGTTTTCTCCACCTTGTATGCGGCCATTCCTTGGCCCAACCAAGAGCTTAAAAAAATATACCCGTTTCCGGCGAAAATGACCCTGGCATGCTAAATCTTTCCCAATAATTCGTAGAAGTGAGCTAACTGTGAAAACGGGATTTGGTGTCTACGGAGCCAATACAGTACCACATTTATTCTCCAAATATCCATAGGGGAGGAAATATGCAACGTGTAGTCGCTTTAGTTTAGTATTGACATTTAATTAACGTTTTATTTAATAAGACTTTTGAAATATAAATGAAGTCCTTCCCTTGTCAGATCGACTTTAAGAACCACGTGAAAAACTTATTTTTGATGTCATCCTTATTCCTGACGTTTCTTTCAGCGTATCAAGCCTAATCACAGCATGTAACAATAAGGATGGACTTATTCCCGAATCGTCGAGAAAAGATCTTCCGGTTGTACTCGCTACCGCAAAAATTATGCGATAAATTGGGATGAAAATTTACCTTACATTAAAATTACAATAGTACAGCCTCGAAGAATATGGTCCTGTACCAATCGATGCAAGTGGTAAATTATCTTCAGAAGGATTGACCAGTGAAGCTTAAAGACACGCGGAAAACCAAATTTCTATGATGGTAAAAAGATAACACAACACACTGAAATCGTAGACTATAAAACAGCGAAAATGATAAAATATATAAAACAGCCGGAAAATAAAAATGAACAACAGTTTTTTTTTTATAAACTAATATTTGGAAATCAATATCCCAATTTTTTTACCAAAATCATTTGTGGGGATGTGAGTTTTATAATGGAATATCTTTCCTGTCATTTTTGTAGCAGCATGGCCCATCCGAATCAGTCCTAACCACCCGCGTCTTTGCTTAGCGCATTACCCGAAGACACGATCGACGAAGCACTTTGGGCGAATGAAGTCAATGAGTGTCCCGTACAAATATTGTAGCCCCTATAGCTATAATAAAGATTTAGCTTTATACAACGTATTGTATGTTAATATATTTTCGTAGTTTTTGTTTATCCCAAGAATTCAATACTGCAATTTGATAAGTTGTAAAATATCGAAAAAACTTCAAAATGAACGTATTCGAGTTTATGTTGAATGGAATTTTCGTTCGTTCATCTTGCCATTGAAGTCATCAGAGCATTTATTTGAATGTGATCTGGGTTCGCAAAGTAGGATACGTGACTTGGATTCTATAGACTTTCCGCGACGTTATGCTTGGGTTCAACCGACCGCAGACGGTGACGTTACTGAATTTATGTTTCAAAAATGTTACCCCTACAATATATATATCACAATTAAAAATGACCGACTACCTGCGACAGTTTTGTCCTAGTTTAATCATCTTCGTTATAACCCGACTTATTTAGCAAAGAAGCTTTAATTGGCATCATTCGGTTTGCTTTATATTTAAGCTTACACAAACTGCCCCTATTTACTTTTGTTTAACCTTATAATGTTTTTTAATACTAGAAAGATATTTAACTTTATAATGTATTTTATTACTATATTTTTTTATTTCCAACGCTATTGCGAAACACGCCATAGGTTTTGGTTATTGCAGCTAAAGGTATTGAAACTACTGAGCCGTGAATTGTATTTCTACCTTCTCACGAACAATACCTTTACGAAGCGTGGCTTGACACGCAACCTGAACTTCTTTAATCTTATGTTGGCACAGGAGGTTTAAAAGTAAGAATAACAATGAAACCTTTACGAATTCGCGTAAGTCATATTTAGACTAATTAAATTTATCAAAGCCGATTGAGTCAGAGTCGGTATTTACACTGAAACTAAAAAGAATTTTTAAATTGATCAGTTATCTAGTGGTAATATATTTAATCGGTTTATTTTTACCTTGAAATCATAAGTAAAGAAAGTAACGCATTGAATATTTAACAGCAATCATATGCTACCTTAAAGGAGGTGGCTAGTAATACTTTTTATATTAAGGATAAATCGATTTCTTAAAAAATTTTCCATTTAAAGGACACCCAGAAAGATTTCTATCATGTGAAATCAAGGGGGAAATGGAAAAGAAGGTCACGTGGTTCGTGGAAAACTATGAAGTTAAGTGGTACCTCACGAGCGACGCCAAGCGGTAGCAAGGTAGTTGTAGAAGATGACGTCACATCGGCCCCACGTCACACCAATGAGGATTTGTTAGATTTGACGAAACCAGTAGAGAGGAGTAACTCGTGGTGAATTCATAATTTTAATATTTAACCTGCGCTCTTTTCTTTGTTATACAAACTGCAAGGAATCACAAAACCAAACGCTGTCTAAATCGGTCGTGTCATTTTACAAGGAAATAAGCATCAGCTGTGTTTGTTTAAGCGGTATAATTAGAAAAAGAGCGAAATCACCTTAACAAATTCCTATTTCAAGAAAATCACCTCAACCTAATGAATTAAAGACTTAAACCCAAAAAGATCGAATGTCTTAATTATATCAATACAGAGCTCCGTTAACCCGACGGTAGCCATTAGATAACCTGACGATGTGAAAACACCCCGTGCATTTTGTAATATCCGAAGATAATACATGCACATGGTATTCTACCGTTGTGTTGCAGGCAAAAGTTCATTTCCGAGATACCAGCGACCGATCTGAGCAGCGAGAGTGACAAAACATCCGACCCGAATGTTGATTCATCCGTGTTCAAATCAGTTTGTCGCACGCCGGTTGATCAACCACAGAACCGCCCCATTGTGGGTGAGATACAGATAAACGATGTGAATTGGAAGGCAGTCGGTGGGATGGTCAACGAGAGATGGTTACGTAATAATGGCGATTTTGAAGATCGTGAAACCATGTATGCGCCCCAGTCAGCAAATATCCCAAACTGTAGAAGCACAGTAAGTTGTTTGACTATCGTAAAACCGCCCAATATTAATACCGACTTTAATACCAGGCAGACTCTCGATGCCTCCAATCATCGATCCAAGATCTAAACCAAGGTATTGTATTTAGTTATAGACTACATTTGTGTGACTAACTGACGAAAAAAAAATGGTTTCAACTAAAAATTGAAGAAACGGGTCTATCATTAACAACACACTGCAATTACTCCGGAAACCCGACGGTGGGCGCGAGATGATCTGATGGTTGCTCGTGTGTTAAATCCCCTTGGTTTTCCCATTCACGGGAATGAACATGGATATCTTATTCAATTGAAGAGTAGTGATAGCTAGAACAAATATCATCGCAGAGAAACTATGCTTGCAGACCATGCAAATAATAACATAGATTTATAACGGGATAAATTTCAAAAACATGATGGGCTCGGCTTGTCACTAAGATTATTTTTGTACAGAATTCAGTAAACGTATTAATCGAGTTAAGCGTTCGGACACTCAGTACATAATTAGGTAAAGAGGTGTGAAATAACGTCAGTTATATGTTATCGAAATTTTGGCTATGTAACTCATTCGAGCTCCATATTTTCTTCCGTGGTTAAATTTAAATATACCATACCCGTAGATTTAATCTTTTTTTAATTCTAATGTACCAGAAGAAATTTTCGCCACCTTCAAACGTCAACTGATGTCAACTATATCGCATGCTGTTGAAGACTTTGTTGATGACGTAAAGAAGTCGTTGTTTGACGTGAAAAGGGAACGGAGTGACTTTACCGCTACCGACGTCACACAACGTATGTCCAACATTGGAATATTGTTATACCAGCAGATAATAACATATGTGTGGTGTGCGCACAGGGGGGTACAGAAGTGAAATGAAGCATTCTTTTCAAAATCGCCACTCCTCGACAGAGTCGGAGAGGTAAAGAGTAAAATTTTAATATAATTTCCTAACAACTCTTGCAACGTAGCATTCAAACGGAGGCAATGTCCTTGGTGACACGACCTGGTCATCGTACCAGTGAAAAATCGGCAGATGAGCGTATGGGAAGAAAGGGTTGGAGAATCCAGCTCTTATCAAGCGACTATACGGGCCTGCCGACACCACCAGCCACGAGTTCAATTACCAGTCGACCGCCAGGACCGGTCTACAACGAATACCGTCTGGCAGACATTGCTGTGCAGCCGACCACTCAACTACATATGAGTCGAGCACCCGGAACAAGCAGTCACACGTTACAATCCACATTCCACGGTCACATGGAAAAGCACGGAGTCGGATCAACGAACAACAAACACAGTGACTATCAAGGTATATGTGTATTACACAAGCTAAAGAATATAAGAATTTTATCTCGCAATTGCCATTCACGTTATTGTACACTGGAATACCACACTGATTGATTGCCTGCGTTATGCAGAATATAAATATTTTCTTTCTCTAATATAGTTTTTAATACCCCCTGCTTTTTCATTCCTATATATAGCATACTCACGTTAAGTAGTGGGTGATATTCTAGCACAAAAAAGGAAAATGCATAATAGGTACGCATTGATACTTCCAACACTAAGTTTTGCCGCGTTTTGCTCCTCCTCACTTTTCTTTGTGACTTTATAATTGTACGTTTGTTTTAACTTAACTTGATTACAAATGATTCTAACTCAATAGGTTTTACAGAGATAAAAGGAAAGTTTTTTTTATAGTTATGTTTTGTCAACTTGAATGAAAAAATGAAAAAAATGCAAGGGGTAATATTATACGGCAATTACCTCGCGCCCACCGACGGGTTACTTAGACTAGTGCAATGTAGTGTTTATCATGGAATCGTTCTTTTAAATTTAACAGAACCCATTAATCAGATGTCCTCTTAGAGTTTTATCCAAGGACCAACTCGTGAGCGACCAGTTTCGATTCTACAACGTTAAGAAGGAAGCACTAATCCACTCCCTATGCTATTTCACATCCTAAAACAATTTACTAGGATATAACTCGGCGGGACGAATGATGTATTTTGATAAGTTAATAATATTACAAATGGTTTTCTTTATTTATTAATGTAAACAAGTTAAATTATCGAATAAAATCTATATTTGTTGTAGATACACATACTGGGAAGATGCTTCAGGAGAATACAGACAACTCATTTCAGTTTGGTACAGCAACTGAGCAGTATATGATAATATCCTTTAACAATGTTATATGGATAACATGTTGTATAGTAAATTGCAAATCGTATGTCGTACATGGCCTATTCGCTAGCTATTCGGTTGTGTCCTTGGCCAAGGCACTTAACGGACGTTGCCCTAACCCAGCGGATTAATGGGTACTACTAAACTAAAGGAACGTGTGAATCATACAACACACTGCCATGGTTCCGGTAACCCGACGGTGGGCGCGAGGCAATCCGACGATTGCCCGTGCTGTGTTAACCCCCTTGGTTTTCCTATTCACGGGAATAAACATGAATATCCTATCCTTCCTTAACTATATATCGCACGGGGTTGGTTTGACCGCCCAACACCTCAAGAAATCCAAGTTGATGTTTTTCTTCACGCGCTACCCATGCGTGACAACATTGAAATCGTATTTCAGCGATGTCCAGGTAAATTTTAAACCAGGAAACAGGCTCATACCGACCATGTTTCCTTTGAGCATAGTTGCTAATGCAATTTTAAATGAACCTTTAAAAAATGCTCCTATAGTTTCTTATCGGACTAGACTTTGACGCGTAATATGCTCTTAAATACGCCTTTTTTACTATATTTTACATGCTAACTGTGTATAAGTCACACCCTTATAACCGTTAACCGTATATTGAGCTATGTTCGAAGGGCTGTGTTCGCAACTGGTCACAAGCTATTCGCCAGGAACTTAACGGACATTGCATAAACCCAGCATATTAATGGGTTGAACTAAATTAAGGAGAAGTAAACGATGGGAGCGAGTTGATCTAACGATTGCCCGTGCGCTAACCCCTTTGGTTTTCCCATTCACTGGGATAAACATGAACATTCTATCCTATCCAGGTGTCTGTCAGAATCGTTATATTGCCCCAAGTCTATAGTCGGGTGGTCATCGTATGTTTAATACGACGTAGTTTTTGCTAAAGTCTGCCTTTAAATCATTAATTCACTTAGTTAAAGTGGAAAAACGACTTTCGTTACAATAAGAGCATTGGTCAGAATCTCGGAGTTATTGCAACGCGTTAATTATTTCATATCGGCTTATTTGATCTTCCTAGAACCTAGAAATACATTAAAAGCATGAGTTTATTTGGTTTTTAACCGAGCCAAGTTTCGAATCCATAATAGGGTCGTCACCAGGACCGATTTTTTGTATGGGAGTTGGTACGGTATATTTATCGGTCGCGTTAACCATTCGGCCATACGACCGTACGAGTTACTCAAAGTTTACGGATCGGAAAGTTGTCGAATCGAAACCTACCGACGTCTGGGCGGCTGCACTTTTAGGCAATTTCGCAGACTTTGCTTTAGAATATGTGTCCATCTTTTCAATTAAGAACTACATTTCGTACAGTTCCCATTATTACAGCTAACACCCTTTCGCAGGATTTCATATATTTACACACTAGGTAAAGTGTCATGTGTTTGAATCCTATTAAAAACACGTAAATTCGCCTTATCTACGTAAGAAGTGTATACATAAATGTAAAGCATGCACAAAACGGTGTTAAAAATCTTATATTTGAACCACAAGTCGCACGAATGTTCGTTTAGTTCCATGGTTTTGTTGGTTAGTCTGATCGCTGCCTTTCAGCCGAAAGTTGTATCATTAAAACAAGTCGGTTGTATTCTTACTTAGCAGGAATCGCCCGAACCCATTGGAATAATTGATTATACTAAAACTAAAGCAACACCTTAATAAAATACAACACTGCAATAGGTGATTTAACCCTGGATAAATCATTTAAAGTTGTTTTACCACTCGCAAGATAAAAAGGACCCATTCATCCGTGACTGTAATTACAACAGGACCGCTTGCATTCGTAACCGAATAATCAATTCTGTCGGACATAGTCTTGTTTGTTTTATAGTTTTTGTTGCAATTTTAAATAAAAAGAATATTCTGTTAGGAGATTATACATATATGTGGTGTGTGAACACACACAAAAAAAAACAAACAAAGTAACGTGGCATTATGAAC
Organism: Ciona savignyi; assembly: GCA_000149265.1. Lineage (NCBI taxonomy): Eukaryota > Metazoa > Chordata > Ascidiacea > Phlebobranchia > Cionidae > Ciona > Ciona savignyi. The sequence goes on along the minus strand of CH003409.1, from coordinate 654,486 downwards.
CGATATTAACTGTATATTTTGCAGTTTTCTCGCTCGACAACGTCGCAGCTGATCAAATGGTTCAGCAACTTCAGAGAATTCTACTACATGCAAATCGAGCGTTTTGCCCGCGAAGCTGGATGTGACGGTGTCGAAGAAACAACTCAACTTGTAGTCGATCGGGACTCGGAGTTATTTCACGTTCTTAACATTCATTATAACAAAAGCAACGACTTCCAAGTAATAACACATTTCAACTATAAATATACTTTAAGATTTCATTGGTTTAATTTGTTTAACAACAAAGTGTATAAATATAAGCCATGTGATTACGTCCCTGCGTTTTCCCATCACCTGGGATTAAGTTGAGATTTTAACGGTGGTGTGGCCGACTGGTTAACGCGACCAATACACATACCGAGTTATAGGAGGCGTTCAACTAATTATTTTCCCTATCTCTCCAATGCAAACTGAACTCACAAAAACGACTGTCACTCAAAATCCTGACATAGGAAGTCTTAGATTTTTTCACAATTTAAAATTGAAGCTTGGATCTGCAACCTAAACTCAAAACCCTACAAAATTTTGTTTAAAAATTTTGAGCCCATACCCCTTTGTACATCGGCAATTTTTTTTCAACAAAACAGCTAGCAGATGCACATTTAACACCTTTATTTTACAAAGCACTGCTCCACGATTACAAAACTTACAGCTAAACGAGAACACCGGCGCGCAGCCTAGCACATGCTGCTTTCAGCCAAACAAACATTGGGGAATCACCACCATTGTTACTCAGCAAAACACTCGTTTAAAAACGATGACTCATGGAGGGTACCACTCGTCACATCCTGCCTTTCATAGAGGTCTTAATTGGTTATACGCCATCTATATACAAAACGCGGCCTTAACAACGAGCCCATCATGGGTTCGAAACTAAGTTCAGTAAAGAAAATATGCGAATTAATAAATTGGAGACCGAATTTTAAAGTTGGACATTGCTATGGGAATTGACTTTCGTTTGATTAGATAATTTTAAGTAGATACCTAATCTTACGTTGTAATTTAAGCCCAAATTACTCTTAATAACAGGTTCCACAGGGCTTCCTTGAAGTAACGACAACTGCACTGCGGGAATTCTTTAGCATTATCCGATGCAACAGTGATCTAGAAAATGGCTGGAAGAAAATTATCTACAAAGTAATCAGCAAACTCGACCAAAAAGTGCCCGAAATATTTAAATCGGTCGACGTTTTATACCGACTAGCGTAAATTTGAAGGGGACTACTTAAGTGCAAATTTATATTGTGTATAACACATGTCGATTGTAAACGTGTATGTATACTTTAATTGTCAGAAGCTGTTTAAGCTTGTTATGTTTCTTTAAATTCGAAGAAAATCACATTTTATTTTTACGCCGTTTTTTGTCCTTTTTTGCGTCTTCAATCATTTTCCCGGAAATCCATCTAGACTCAACGCGCAAACTCTTTAACGCCTTTATTACCAGCAAGAAATTATTTACCCGAACTTTTCCATTTAATGTGTGTTTATTATGTAGTGGTATATTTAGTCCTACTACAATACTATAAATCAAATCCCAAATTCTGTCTTTTTTACGCCTATTTTGTCTTTTTTACCCCTTTTTGAAAACGAAAATTAAGTTAAACATTCCTGAGATAAGATACGACAGTATTAGCATTTTCTTGGTATATATTGTTGTTGTTTTTGGTATACCAACATAAATAGTTTATTATTAAAACATGGATATAGTAAGTATGAATTGGTAACTTAAAAACCTATAAATTTGTGCATGCAAAAAATAATATATAGGCCTACAATTTGTTTAAGATGTACCAATAATGATTAGCTATAACCAGGCACCCGTATGGGACTCATGCGTTTATGCTTGCAGAAACAAAACTATAGCAATCTGGTTGAACCTTTCTGGAATGTTAGTTAAACACGTGTTTGACACTGTCTAGTTTATAAATGTTAGTTAAACACGTGTTTGACACTGTCTAGTTTATAAATAATAAGGGGGGAATTACCCTGGAACGTTGAACCAAAACGCTACTTTTTTTTTCTAAAATTGGGCATAGCGCTTGAACCACTGATACAATTTAAATCAGATTTGGTGGAGTAAAAGTGCATTAGACACTGAATTAACACTTAGAAGAAATAAAAAAAATCCCTAGGGAATTACCGTAAAAATAGGATTTTGTTCTCAAATCATGATTGTGACAAGCATGCCATGTTGCCCCGACGTCTACCAAAAGGAGTAATGGAATCGAAATGAAAAATTTGACATTTGTAAGACAACATGGTCTAGATATGCAGAATCCAAAATTCTGGGTAATGAATCCAGGGGAATTCCCCTGAGACGTTAAAAACCAAAACGTTTTTTAATAAATTAGCTTTTTTAATAAATTAGCTGCTCTAATTTTGATTAGGTTTGTTAAAATGCTAGAACATTATAGACACTCTGTGCCAATTAAAAGAAAGAAAAAAATCCTTAGGGTATTTCTCTTAAAAACGAAGATATGTTTCTGAATTATGATTGTGACAGGCATGCCATATCGCATTGACATCTCCAACAAGGAGTCAACAAATAAGATTAAAACTTTAATAATTGTTACATAACATGACCCACATATGTAAAAACAGAAACTTGTCTACTAAGCCCAGGGGAATTCCCTGAAACCATGAAAAACATAATCGGGCTGTTTGAGGAATTTAGCTTCATTTCACTATACAGTGCTTGAAAAGAAGCTTTAATTTAAAACATTTGCGGTGAAATCTTTGTTAAATTAATACGTTTATTCTTTATTTACACATGGAAAAGAAGTTTGGTTGGATAACTATGGGACCCATACGTTTATGCTTAAACAAACTACATACGCAGAAACAAACTACATACTCAGTGTATAAAATACAAATTGTAGTTAGTGACCCTGTAGCATGAATATATGGCATACAACACGTGTTTTACAAATAGTGGTGGTTAAACACGTGGTTGACACTCTCTAGCGTTAAAATAGGGATCGCGGGAATCGTGATTGCGTTGTTGGGTAACTATTAGGAAATTTGCTAACGCTACACTTAAAGCTAAGATGTCCACATGTTTGTCCGGTTTAGTAATCAACAAACTCCACATTTATTTTTTTATTTTAGAGCAAATAACTATTTATCTAAAACGCAGTTAACGCTGGTATTTTTTCTAAATACATATTACTGAAATGCATGTTGACAGATTTTCACTTCGTCACTGGTTTCGTCTTTGTTACCATTGGGGGTATATTCATTCTCGATTTAGTATAAACCTAGAAGTTTTCTTTTGTGGGAAATTTGACATTTTACTTTTGTGGTATATTAAAACGAAATTTTACTCAAACGATTTTTCGTTTAGCATGAATTTCAAGAGGCCCCTTAGCTTCATGCTACTGCAATAAAGGATATGACGGTTATCTCGTGCGGTAAAATCGTGTAAGTTTGAAAATGCTCTAAGGAAGTTATCAACGGATTGTGATGTAAAATAATTCAACAAAAACTCTTCGTTAAAAAGAGGATCTCTCTGATACACTCTTCTTTTATAAATAAGTAATCTGATGCTTCCTGAATCTGCACTGCATTTTCGTCTTGTTTTGCAGCAAATTGTTTACAGTAGACTATAAACTAAAAGTAAAAAAGCATTTCCCACAATTTTACCTTTAAAGCAAATAATTATCCAAAACGCGGTTAACGCTGGTGCTTTTTCGAACGCCATATTACTGAAAAGCATGTGGATCCTATATCTCTTATATCTACATACGATTTTGTATAAACTTTAGATGTTTTCAATTTAAAACAAATTTACTGATTAGGTTTTGTCATAAAATAGAAAATATTTTTAAAAACCTACCAGAGAAAAGATAGAATTGGTGTTTCCAAAGAGAAAATCTTTGATAGAAAAATTGTGGGAAATTTGACCTTTTCTTTTAGTTTATGCTCTACTGTAGGAAACTCCACGCGTAGAGAGATTTTGTTAAATTATTCTACCCCACGATCCGTTGATAACTTCCTTTTAGCATTTTCAAACCAACACGATTTTAAAGCGCGATAAAAAAACTCTTCGTTAAAAAGAGGATTTCTTTGATACACTCTTCATTTATTAATAAATAATCTGATGCTTCCTGAATCTGCACTGCATTTTCGTCTTGTTTTGCAGAGAATTGCTTACAGTAGACTATAAACTAAAAGTAAAAAAGCATAGGCCTATCCCGCAATTTTACCTTTAAAATAAGCATTTCTTGGAAAATACATGTTTCACCTTTTCGTCGACAGGTTTTAAGAAAATATTTTGTAGCTTATCGCGTAATTTAAACAGTAAATCTCTTTCAAATTGAAAAACTACTGAAGTTTATACAAAATCGAATGTGGATATACCCCCAATGGTCGCTAACTCTAAACCAATATCGAAGGGACAAATGGTCATCAACATGCTTTTTGGTAATACGGCCCTGGAGAAATACCAACGTTAACCGCGTTTTGGCTAAATAGGATAGGATAGGATATTCATCTTTATCCCCGTTAATGGGAAAACCAAGGGGGTTAACACACGGGCAATCGTCAGATCACCTCGCGCCCATCGTCGGGTTACCGGAGCTATTGCAGTGTGTTGTATATGATAGACACGTTCCTTCAATTTGGTAGAACCCATTAATCCACTGGGTTCAGGCAATGTCTGTAAAGTGCCTTGCCCAAGGACACAACCGACTAGCTAGCGACCAGTTTCGCACCTTCAACCTTTCGATTGAAAGCGACGCACTTAACCGTTAGACCAACGGGCCGGACCAAAAATAGTTATTTGCTCTAAAATAAAATCAATTTGGAGTTTGTTGATCACTAAACTGGGCAAACATATGGACATCTTAGCTTTTGGTGTAGCGTTAGCAAATTTTCTAATAGTTTTCCAACAACGCAATCACGATTCCCGCGATCCCTTTCTTTAAAAAAAAGAATAATGAGAGAAATCATGCAGCGAATCTTTTAAGCCACACGAAAAAAAGTTAAAGATAAATTAAGCAGTATTGTTGTAAGGAAACCACTTTCAAAAAAGAATTCTTCGAGGTTGGTTGTGGTTGTTGGTTGGATAAAGTTACTGTATTCACTTAAGCTACCTAAGTTAGAGATCGTGCATGGTGGATTCGCCACCCCGTTTTACATGTTTTCCGTGTGTCAGTCGCCCTTACATTTGTAATACAAGATAGCTGAATGATTTAAAGTTTTTAGTACTGCAAGCTTTGAACCCATCTGCTATGTATTAGTTGCTAGGTTCGATTTTGTTTACTGTAATACTGTATGTATATCATGCGTAGATCAGTTAAATTATTTTTTTGGTCACAAAGTCTCTAAACAATAATTTTCACAGATGAACAACAAGACACTTATTCTCCTGCTTGCAATAGCGCTTGTTTTAACGACGAAAGTTTCCGGAGGGGGTCGTCGTAGGAATTGGAGCAAATACGACCAACAGATGGAAGAGATGCAAGGTAATATTTGTTTATCGCACTCTAAACATTTTATCGCATTGTGAACATTTTATCGCATTGTAAACATTTTATCGCATTGTAAACAGATTTTTTATTTTAGGTTATTTAATTTTTCACGCTTAAATCTAAACGCACAAAATGTGATCTTCATATTGTATTTTGTTATATGGTGATTACAAATGAAAATAAAATGATGTGCTAAACATTCGATTTATGTCCCCTGCTTTATATTTCAGACACGCTTGGATATTTTTCAGCTGAACAAGCTACGGAAGAGAAAGAAGTTGAAGATATTTGATGTTTGAATAAAAATATCTCAATACATTTAAAGTTTTCATTTAAAGCAGTTGGTTATACAGATATCTCTTACGACCTTCTTAAACGCCCTTTTCTGACTGCCTAGGATAGGATAGGATATTCATCTTTATCCCCGTGAATGGGAAAACCAAGGGGGTTCTCACACGGGCAATCGTCAGATCACCTCGCGCGTATCTTAGGGTTACCGGAGCTATTGCAGTGTGTCGTATATGATAGACACATTCCTTTAATTTGGTAGAACTTATTAATCCGCTGGGTTCAGGCAATGTCTGTAAAGTGCCTTGCCCAAGGACACGACCGACTAGCTAGCGACCAGTTTCGTGTTTAAACAAATCAAACACATAATGAAAACAAAAACATCCCAATACACATATCATTTTTATTTTAAAGTCGTTGGCCACTTTCTGCCTGTCTGTATTCTTATTATTACACTAATCGGCGATTTCTACTAGTGGAGTCTCTTGTGTATTTCAAAATTATCGAATATATATAGTGTGCGCTATACCTGTTAAGTGTATAAAATAAAGCCTCTTGTTAAGCGCTGTAGTGAAATGAAGCTAAATTCCAAAACAGAACCCATTAATCCGCTGGGTTCAGGCAATGTCTGTAAAGTGCCTTGCTCAAGGACACGACCGACTAGCTAGCGACCAGTTTCGCACCTGCAACCTTTCGATTGAAAGGTGACGCACTTAACCGCTAGACCAACGGGCCGGACAAATCTATATCATATCCTTATCATTGGATTAATCGGTGGTTTCCACTAATGGAGTATCTAGCGTATTTACAAATTATCGAATATACAGCAAGAATAAAAAAATAGCATTTTGAATATGGGCATGAAGTAATGTAAAAGTTTCCCATCGCCTTAAAATAACCTAATATGCTCTAATGTGGACAAAGGGTGATAATATAATGGGCATCTCTCTTACAGGGGTAAACAATAATGGAGTTATACCACGGATCTGAGAGGAGAGTACGTCGTGTCCACCGTAGGGTTATCTAAACTAATACAGTGTGATGAATGCTATAGATATATTGGTAAAGACGTCTTAATCTAACTCACTGCAATAGTTTGGGTAACCCGACGGCTGGTGTGGGATCATATTACTATTACCCGTGTGATAACGTGGCCTATCTTACGATCAATTAAAACCTTCTTGCAGAATTTTTAATCCAACACGATTAATTTGATAGCGGAGGTTATTAAAGCAATACTAAGACGCCGTTACGATGAAACAACTCTCCCCTTGCGATTCATTTGTTTTCCATATGTTTGGAAAGGGTCCTTAAGCTTCATGCTACTGCAATACCGGAAATAACGTTTATCTCGCGCGATAAAATCGTGTTGGTTTAAAAAGGCTAAAAGGAAGTTATCAACGGATCGTGGGGTAGAATAATTTAACGAAATCTCTCTCCGCGTGGAGTTTCCTACAGTAGAGCATAAAAAGAAAAGGTTAAATTTCCCACAATTTTTCTTTTAAAGATTTTCTCTTTGGAAATACCAATTCTATCTTGTTTCTGGTAGATTTTTAAATATAATTTTTATATTTTATGACAAAACCTAATCAGTGAATCTGTTTCGAATTGAAAATATCTAAAGTTTATACAAAATCGAATGTGGATATAAGAGACATAGGATCCACATGCTTTTCAGTAATATGGCGGTTGAAAAAACACCAGCGTTAACCTCGTTTTAGATAATTATTTGCTTTAAAATAAAATAAATTTGGAGTTTGTTGATTACTAAACTAGGCAAACATATAGACATCTTAGGTTTTGGTGTAGCGTTAACGAATTTCCTAATAGTTTCCCAACAATGGTTAAAACTTTGTGGAATGTTAGATAACATAGACCTGACGTGCACATATTAGACAATAAATATGTTGGGCAATGAACATGGATAACAAGATTGTTACCTTAGGGACCCATGCTTATATGCTTGCAAAATTAAACCACAAACTCGTTGTATAAAATACAAATTGTGGTTAGGCATCCTGCTCGCATTAATAGCCTATATAGCATATAAAATGTGTTTTACAAATAGTAGTGGTTTTACACGTGGCTAACAGTCTCTAGTTTTCATGTGTAGTTAAAAAAAGAATAAGCGAGTTAGATTCACAAACATTTTACCACAAATATTTTAAATTTAACCCTCTTGTCAAGCGCTGTAGTAAAATGAATGTAAATTTCCAAAACAGCCCGATTGAGTTTTATTATTTCGGGGAATTCCCCTGGGTTTAGTACATAAATTTCTGTTTTTTACATATCTGAGTTATGTTATCTAAGTTAGATGTTTGTTAGATAATCTAACAAACACTTTTAATCCGCTTTAGCGACTGCTTATTGGCGATGTCGGGGCGATATAGCATGCCTGTTACAATCATGGTTTAGAAACAAATATAATTTTTAGGGTATTTTATTTCTTTTTGCTTAATGAAAAAAAGGCGCAAGGAAACTTACATTTTACCAAATCTGATCGAAATTGGAGCAGCCGTTCAAGCGCTTTGCCCAAAAGAGCTATTTTTTTTAAATACAGATTTGGTTCTTCCCCTCCTAGGGGAATTCTCCTTGTGTATATTACCCACAATTTTGGTTTCTGCATATCTAGACCATGTGTTCTTAACAAATGACAAATTTTCATTGCGATTTCATTGCCCCTTCTGGTAGATGTCGGAGCTACAAGCCATGCCTGTCACAGTCATGATGTAAGAACAAAATCGTTTTTTTAGGGTATTTTCCTAGGTATTTTTAAATTCTCTTAGGTGTTTTATCAGTGGCTAATACACTCACATTTTATCAAATCTAATTCAAATTTGGAGCAGCCGTTTAAGCGCTACGTACAAAAAAATCAATTTTTTTAAATGTCATTTTGGTTTTTCACCTCCCAGGGGAATTCCCCTGGGTTTGTTACCTTAAAATTCGTTTTTTGCATATCTTGCACGTATTGTCTAACAAATAACAAAGTTTTATTGCGATTCCATTACTTTTTTAAGTAGATGTCGGGGCCACAAGCCATGCCTGTCACAATCATGTCCGGCCCGTTGGTCTAACGATTAAGTGCGTCGCCTTTCAATCTAAAGGTTGCAGGTACGAAACTGGTCGTTAGTCGGTTATGTCCTTGGGTAAGGCACTTATCGGACATTGCCTGAACCCAGTGGATTAATCGGTTCTTACAAATTGACGGAACCTGTCTATCATATACAACACACTGCAATAGCTCAGGTAACCCGACGATGGGCGCGAGGTGATCTGACGATTGCCCGTGTGTTAACCCCCTTGGTTTTCCCATTCACGGGGATAAAGATGAAATCCTAATCCTAAAAATCATGATTTAAGAACAAAATCTTATTATTTAGGGTATTTTCCTAGGTATTTTTTTAAAATTCTTTCAAATGTTATATTAGTGGTTAATGCAATTACATTTTACCAAATTTAAACAAAAATTGAAAAGCTGTTAAAGCGGTATGCACCCCAAAGTTAATTTTTATTAAAAAATACTGTTTTGGTTTTTAACGTCCCAGGGGAAATCCCCTAGATTAATTACTCAAAATGTTGGTTTTTGCATATCTAGACTGTTACAATTTGAATCAGATTTGCTGGAATGTAATTGCATTAGTTACTGAATTAATACTTGGAAAAAATAAAAAAATACCTAGGGAAATACCCTAAATAAGAAGATTTTGTTCTCTCAAATATCTTTATTTTGTTGTGTTTTTATGCTATTTTTATCCAATAATAAGAGTATGCCAAAATACATAGTTTATAGAAGTTAACTTGGAGGACTACCATTTGCACCAAATTAGATTACACACAAAATACCTAGAAATAAGTGTTGGTGTTAACACACAAGACTGGCATTCAATATATTACAATTTAGAAGATCTTGAGCATTTGTTTGTGTGTATACAATATTGTATTCTGGATGAGGCCATTTAAATTTACTGGATTTAGGTTAAGTGACAAATCAAGAATATAGGGTCAGAATATATGGCTCAAAAAAACGTATTAATTTAATGGACAAATTGGCCACAAATGCAAATAAGAAAGGCACTAAAATGTCATGACACTTATTAAAACAATGTTAAATTTTAAGTATTGCCTAACACTTTACCCTTTTTAGAACATTACAGTAAAAATTGTATAAACATCACTTTTTGGCTGCAGCAACAAAAAAAACACAGTTTTAAATAAAAAATTTAAGGTCGATTATCCAATATGAATATTTGTACACTTGGAACAATTCGTAAAAGTAAGAATAGCTTAACAGTTGACACAGGCTACAATAAAATACATGAATCCTGGGCAAGTGCATAAACCTAAAAAAAGAACAAAAAATTGCATGAAATTAAATAATTTTGGCAAATTCAGTAAAATTAAAATAATTGATTTCTTGCAAAAAACAAATTTTGCATTAAGAAACATACATTAGAAATTCAGTAAGCAATAAATATGAATTTTAACAAAAGTAGCACAGTATCTATTTTACATTCTGTTGCATTAAAAACTTGCTGGAATTAACAGTGTTTATTTTTCAGTAAAATATGTTATGTTATATAAGACGAACAATAGAGACATAAATTAAATTACAAAATGAAACTTAAGTAAAAATATAAGTAACAACTAAAAACTTTATAAGTAACAATGAAAAGGCAAATTTTTAAATTTTAGCTTGTGTTACTGTACATTTAAATTTTACATAACAAGACTGGCAGATTTACTTCTAGGTAGTTCTTTAAAAACAATTAGTAACTTTTATCTGATAACAAAGTTTGCCTGCTTATATTGAAAGATAAACAAAAACTTTAAATTAAATTATCATACAAATTATCGGGAAAAATTTAACTAAATAATTTAATTTACATGCTTGGAAATGCTGATGCATAAAACTGTATGTTTTCCCCTTTGTTAAAAATTGCAATACATACTACTGTCGTTATTTGTCTAGTAATATTTTTGTCAGCATTTTTACACTGTTAATGATAATGTGTTGTAACTTTGATAAGGAGAACAGGAGATAATTGAACTTCTGTGTGGCCAAATGGTTAACGTGGCCGATACATATACCGACTTACATACAAAAAACGGTCTTAGCATTGACCCCCTTATTGATTCAAAACCCATACAAAAAAATAATGTAATTATGCTGTTCAGCTTTTTAAGTTTATTTCCCGTTTTTCTGCTCTTTTTTCTGTTTTTTTCTGGCTCTTTTCTCTTGAGCTTTTCGCGAGCGGAAACTTTTACGAAGTCTCTGAAAGAAGGTTCTTTCCTTGTCAATGGTGGGGCTGAAACAAGGTGTGTTTAGTGAACAAGCTCTAATTTATTGAGTGAAAAAAACTATGGTGTCAGATAGTAAGTTTTTCTTAAGTAACACGTCAGAAACTTGTGACCAAACTCTGAAAATTGGTGGGTAAGTGTGTCTTTGAGCCGAAAGGTTCGAAACTTTTGACAAGCTAATGAATTGTATTGATGGTCAAGACAGTTACCTGATTTTGAATTGCCAGAATTATACAAAAAATTTCTAATTACTTTCTATATCAATCGAACTCGAGTTTAGATTTTGGGATGGACATCCTTAAACCATGTCGCTCTGCAATAATTAAAAAACTACTTTGTAAATAAAAATCTCACCCGTCAGGAACAGTGGGACCAACTTGCACATTATGTTCAACCTGTAAGAAAAACATTTTGTCATGTAACCAAAATATTTTAAATTAGGAAAACTGAACAAGAATGAAATTTTCAGTTTTATGAATAAAAATTACGCTTCATTTTGTACTAAACAAAATAACAATATTACTAAGACTGGAAACTTATGTTTATACCCCTAATACAATGCAGGGTTATAAAAAAACATGTAATCTGCAGATATGCTTTAAGTCTGGTTATGGTTACTACAGCTATAGTAATTGTTTAAAGAATAACTCTACTGAGTTTAAGCAACCCAATATGTAATTTAAGTGACTCAAAGCTGTCCCCCCTCAGTACTGGTCATGGTTTACCGTACACTCTTATTTAGTGCTTTCTTTTATCTTAATTAATTTTACAAATTAGTGTCTTTTATTTAAAAAATTAGTATGTTTTTATATTACAAATTAGTATTTTTTAATTTTACAAATTAGTATGTTTTTATATTACAAATTGGTATTTTTTAATTTTACAAATTAGTATTTTTCCTAGGTTTGGCAGTCCCATTCACTTTATTTGATTATTCAAGTCACTTTTTAATTACGTCTTTTCCTGTTCTTTAATTCCCCAGTTGGGGAAAAATGAATAAACTAAACAATTATCTTGGCGAATGCTACTTACTTCTGGTAATGGTGTGGCTGTTGGTGCTCTATGGAAAAATACTTCCCCAGTCAGTCTTGTATATATTGAAGGGACTTGTTTGCACAAATTTGTTTCCTTGCTTTGTGTGCTGCTTTCATATTGCCATGCTACCATACAGGTTACTCGGGTTAAAATCTGAAAATGCAATAATTTGCTTATAATTGTGTCTATATCTCTGGATGGTTGTCTTTTTAGTTTTCTTGTTTTATCTAATTTTTAAATTAAATATTTGGCTAAATGTATGCTGTTTTATTTAAAGTATATTAAAGCCCCTTTTGCATTTTCCAATCTACTGCAATAAAACGCAAAATATCCTAGCCCACCTATTAGAATGTATGTAAGTATGTAGGTTCGAAACTGGTCGCTAGTCGGTTGTGTCCTTGGGCAAGGCATTTAGCGGATATTGCCTAGACGCAGTGGAATGATGGGTTCTACCAAATTGAAGGAAAGTGTGAACCATAAACAACACACTTCAATAGCTTTGGTAAGCAGACAGTGGGTGCAAGGTGATCTGAGTCATCTGACAATTGCCCGTATATTAACCTCCTTCGTTTTCCATTCAGGAGAATAAACATGAATATCCTATGTCCTATCCAATCCTTCATCCTATGTTTTAAAGTTGCGTTTACCAACCCCTGAGAAAAAATATAAGAATACAACTCAGTTCTCGCTAACCTGAATTAAATCGAGCGCATGGAAGCGCTGGACACACAAGCAAAATGATTGAATGAACCAAGATCCATTTGCTGCATTGTTCCAACTTATATAATCTGTAACAAAATAATCTGGTAAATAGATATCTATCTAGTGTAGGGGTGGCAACCTGTGGATTCAGAGGCGGCACTTTCATTTTTCGGATGAGGCTCTAATTAATTTTATCGCTACTGTAGCAAACGCCTAATAAGTTTAATGCCCATACATAAGTGAAAGAAACAGAAGAACACTGGTGTCTTTATTTCATAGGGTTGTTTTCCTTTTATTGCGAAATATTTAGTTTTGCCGTGATTTTTATTTAGTGGAATATCTGTTAATATATGCCGACCACTGGTTTAGTGTGTTAGAACTTCTAGAATTATATTCATGTTAGCCTACCTTCTACAGTGGAATGAGCAATCACAAAGTCAGACTGGGTGGGAATGATCCCATGATCCTCTTCTTGTATTGTCTGGTTTGTATTATTAAGTACAAGGCTGCACATTGCTCCAGAGTCATATCTATTACCACGACATGCCTGTGAATGAAATTTCAAATAAAACAACGTCAAATAAAAATTAACTTTATTCAACGTTTGTCAGACCGATTAGTCTGGTGGGTTAGTGCAGCGCCTTTCTGTCGGAGGTTTGCAGGTTCGAAATTTTTCGCTAGCTAGTCGGTTATATCTTGGGCAAAGCACTTAACGATCATAGCATGAGCCTAGTGAAATTATGAGTTCTAACAAATGGAAAATGATAAACACACACTGCAATAAACTGTGAGAGCGAGGTAATCTGGCAATTGTCTGTGTGATAACACCTTTGGTTTCAAGATCTTTTACTGGAATAAACATGAATATCCTAATGTGAATCAATCATCTGATTCCTTGAGGGGCAAAAAAATTTGATTTTGCTAAGTTAGCAGCAAGGCTGTGCGTTAGTTAACTGGTTAAACAATAATTTGTTAGTTAAGTATTAAAAATGATTAAGTGATTTGTGTAGAATTTTCTAGTGGCATCTTACAGTCTGATGTCAGAAAAGCCACAGGTTTATATTTCAGTAAGGAAAAGAACTAACTTGGATCAAAAATATCTTTGGTTTTCCTGCTAATGAAGAGCAATTAGCAGCGGTAAATGGCTCCGTAAAATCTTGGACATTCATTTTTGCATCGTATGAGTAGACAACATCATTTTTACCTCCATGAGAGAGGATAGCACAAGCGAAGCAATCATATTTGGCATGACTCGCTTTGGACACTAAAATAAAGTTGAAATAAAAATCGAGAAATTCACAGAGTTTACGCACTCCACAAACATAGGTATAAACCAAGGGTCATTAACCTTTTTGCACCTTAAGTAATTTTAACCAATATTCCACAAAATAAAAATTACTGGGAGCTGCAAAACTAAACGTATTTTCACAATAAAAGGAAAACAACACTATGTGAGATAAAGATGCGAGTTTTCTTCTGTTTTGTTTCTCTTATGCATGGGGATTAAACATATTACACGCTCACTACGGTAGCAATAATAACAGCTGCATCAGAAGGATGCAAGAGTTGCATGCAGCTCCGGAGGAACGGTTAAGCAACATACACTCCACGTCTTATTTTAACCCTTTAACTGCCGGCTGTTTTTTAGGTCATTTTTTGGCTAAGTCACCTTAGGTTAGAAGCTTCTGTTTAAAGAACTATTGATGCAAGCATTATATGATCAACAGAGAAGTTGTTCAGTAATAAATTTTCTTTTTCTTAACATTAGTAAAATTTTGATGACGTCATGCATTGGGCAATGACGTCATGTGTTACTGTTTAGATCAACAAAAACTATCTTCTTTTTCATTTACAAACAAAACAGTATGTAGCAAAGTTATTTATGATTATCTTTGGAACATTTGTGTACTACTCTTTTTATGATGACGTCAAAACTTTACTAATGACGTCGTAATACGCAAATCAAAAAATGTTTTTTTTTGTGCACTCGGCCCCAATGAAACCCACAAACACATAGGCCACAGGAAAACAAAAACTGATGCAAAACATCTTCCAAAAGGTTCTTTATTGCTAGAACTACTCGAAAATGGAAGCACAACTGCTTCCAAAATCATTATCAGCCAACAAAAGGGCAGTTTCTTTAACAGAATACCTGTTTTTACCCTCCATGAGCTCAAAAAATAGCCTAATCCAAAATGTACAAGCAAAAAAAGGCTTGTTTTCAAACTAAACAAGCGAACCATGACGACAATAGTTATAAACTAATCGGGGACTAAAATCAAAATTAAAACTAATTAAAACAACTAAAAATCACACATATATGTATACATTTTTTAAACTCAAACAACTAAAAAATATCAAATGCAAACCTATATATCATCTTATATTGGTAAACGCAGAAATTATTCAGCTCTCCAGCGCCATCTCACTGATCAAAATCGGCCGTATACTTTTTCTACTTATGTAATTTTTAGCGCTGTCGGCAGTTAAAGGGTTAAATCCCAACTATTATGTGTCAATAAACTTTGATATGAAGTTGTTCATTTTTTGTTCATATTCATTTTTCAGCCAAATTTTATTAATGTTAACATAAAGATTTTCTGATATATATTACACCTATTTAAAAAATCCAACCTTTTTTCAGTAATTCCAAAATTTGTGATTTGGTCAAGTTTGTAAATATTCTAACGAATTTAAATCCCAAGAAAGCAGCAGCCGCCACAAGACTTCGTGCGTCAACAGAACTACCTTTTCTTTTATCAAGTTTTAACCGTGGATGAAAATCCTGGAAAACGGACAAAAAAATTGGATTCTGTAAAATGCTTGCCTTGTTTAACAACATATATGCTATCATGGTCTGACAGATTAGTCTGGTGGGTTAGTGTGTTGCCGTTTAGACGAATGGTTGCAGGTAGGAAACTGGTTGTTAGCTAGTCAGTTGTGTCCTTAGGCAAGTCACTTGTCTAAGCAGACATCGTTAAAACCCAGCGGATTAATGGGTTGTACTAAATTAGAGGAACGTCAAAATCATACACAACTGCAATAGCTCCGTTAACCGCACAGCGCAAGGTAATCGGACAATTGCCTGTGTGTTAACGCCACTTGTTTTTTTTTCATTCACAAGGATAAACATGAATATTCTATTCTATCATGGATAATGATAATATGTTCAATCCCAGGAAAAAACAAAGGGGGTGATATAATTTTAGTGTTTAACATAATACCATGTGTTGTAGGTTACCGAAGCTATTGCAATGTTGTGTAGGATAGGAAAGTTTTTTTATATTTTGATTCACACATTAATCCACTGGGTTTAATTTTAAATAACATCCGTTAAGTTTCTTACCAAAGGACAAAACCAAATAGATTAATTAATAGAGATTCTGGAATTTTATATACGGGTACTTTGTGCATTTCCTATGAAACACACTGCAATAGCACTGGTACGGGTGCCCCAATGGTGGACGCGAGGTATCTGTCGATTTCCTTTGTGTTAACACTTCTTCCGTTTTCTCCATTCATGAAAATAAACAATAGAAATTGTTAGATTAAAAATTGCCAACTCTGTATTTCTCCCACTAATGGAAATACCACAATAATAATCTACTTACTTCTTGACTAAATATAAGGAAACACCCCCTTTCACCATGGTCCATTTTATAACGGTAAACTGTTGGTTCTCTTAATTTTCTACGTCCTTGAGATTGTGTTGGGATCGGTGTTGCACCACCGTCAACTGTATCACTGGAATATAATGAAACATTGCTCTTTAAACACTGGCTTATTGCTCTCCATACATTGGCAAATATCATTAGCACACACAGGATAAATGTGCATATCATATTGGTAATATAGGTTGGTTTTTGGTATATTGAATTTAGCATATTAATGTTTAGGATATGATATTTTGGTTATTCCATTGAATAGGAAAACGCAAATGGTGTTACTGTAAGCGCAATCAGCAGATTACATTGTGCTAATCATTTGGTTACAGAAGCTATTGCAGTGTGTGCAATGAATGATTTTAGTAGAACACATCTTCCCACTAGGTTCAGGCAATGTCTATTAAGTGGCTTGCCCAAGAACACAATTGACTAGCCAGCCACCAATTTAGTATATGCCACATCATATTTTTATACAGGGGTGACATGCCACTGCTGCAGCCCTAGGAGTTAATCAGTGTACTGACCCAGTGTCATCAAATTCTTTATTTTCTTCCTCATTTTTAAGATCTTCAAAGGTTAATATCTGATCCACTTTTTTGTCACTAAGAAACAATTATGAAATTTATAAAATTGGACTTTGCAAATAATATTAAGGTCCATTAAAATGATTTTTTTAATAATGACTGGATTCTTCATTAGCCATGCATTTTTAAAAACATGCATTAAGTAGACTAGTACAGTTGGGTTTACTAAACATATTAAAAAAAATGGCTATTACTTACCTTCCTAGTTTTATTTTTTTTATGTTTTGCTGCTTAGTGCTGATATGGCATTTAAAAGGACGTCCCGACCGATTATTCTAGTCGGTTCTAGCAAATTAAAGGTTTGTCTTAATCATACACAACACACTGCAATAGCTCCGGTAACCGTACGTGAGGTGTTCTGACGATTGCTCCTGTGACAACATCTCAAGCGTTTTCCAATTCAAGAAGATAAACAGGAATATCTTATCCTATTCCTAAACAACATTCTAGCTTACAAAAAAAGGAAAGTAAAATGGAAAACAATAGTGTAATTACAGAAAATGGAAAACAACAGTGTAATTACAGAACTACCATTATATGGAATTAAAATTGAAAGAAAAAATATAATCACAGTACTTGTTTTCTTCATAAGACATGAGCACATCTCCTGCATCTTTCATGTCATCGTTTACTTTTGGACTAAAGTGAACAAGAATATCCCCTAGGAAGTTTTAGTTTATTCATTTTTTGCCCCAGTTTTTAAAAATGGCAAACGAATATAATCACGATACAGGAACGGGAAAAGACGGCAAAACGAACAGTCGTTAGAACACATCAGTAAAAAAAAGAATATAAATTAATGAATATAGCGGACGCGGCCGCCAAACCTAGGTAAATGAACAATATTTAGCAATCGAAATTTAATTAAGACTAAACGATTTAGGGCCCTGAAGAAGAGTGTGCGGTAAAGCGCGACCAGTACAGTGGGGGAGCCGGCTTTAAGAGAAGGTGTGGCCCGAAAGCATGGACCAAGGAAATGTTAAGTAATACTTTTTTTAGTGTTGGGATAGGATATTCATGTTTATCCCCGTGAATGCGTAAAGCACAAGGTGCGTTAGCACACATGCAATCAGCAAATAACAGCTATTACAGTGTGTTCTGAATGATTTCGATTTTTCTTTCATTTGGTAGAACACATTAAATTACTGGGTTTAGGTGATATCCGCTAAGAATAACCAACTAGCAAGCGACCTTTTTCACACCTGAAATCCTTGGGCTGACAAATGAGCCAATAGAAATACCTCTCTATAGCTTGGGGGTAATGTGTTTGCAAATCCTAGGTTAATGTTGGGTCATTTTACGGTTACTAGTATGCACTGGGTCATTTGACCAGAATGATAACACCAATTACCAAGCTAATCAGTCAGACATGAATATCATCCTATACTATTTGAATGTTACTTAAACACAACATATACATAAATTAAATAATTAAAACATGACTTACCCGCTGACTGCATGTTGGTTTCAATGTCACTGCTATGAAAACTAAACGTTGGTTTCAATATTAGTACCAACAAAACTATACAGGAAGTAAGTAATCATGTATTGCTTATTAAAAATGCGGAACAGCCCGAAAAAATGAGGATGCGGAACAACTCGCACCGACCTAGGTCAAGCAAGCAGGCAATTCTCAGCAGGCGATTCGAAAAGTCAAGCAGGCAGGCAATAGCCGATAGCAGGGATCGAAATGAGGCTACCAGTGTTTCCAAATAAAAAATTATAAGTATTTTGTGAAAATTCGCGACGACGTCATTTTAATTACAGTATAATTACAGTATAGGTTTCGTGTGGGGGAAATGGTTTTAAATTTACGAAAAGCAGTGAAAATAATAAAGATGTGACGTCAACAGTGGTCTGATTCGAAGCTGGTCGCTAACTCGATGGTTGTATACTCGGGCAAGGAACATTACGGATATTGCCTAAACCTGGCGCAATAATGGGTTAGGGTAATCTAATATT
>CH003409.1:613173-626732 GCA_000149265.1 Ciona savignyi | reverse complement strand
TCTTACATCGTTTAGAGGGTGAAATGTAGATGCTCATGCATACCTCAAAGTGAATTCAGTCGGAAGTATAAGAGGACTTACGACTAATTGAACATACAAGGTATATGCAAAATGACGTCATATATGTATTACTGTTCGCTGGTTTTCGTAAATTTAAACCATTTGCCCCCACATATTGTTAATATCTATTTACACCATCGTTTAGAGGGTGAAATGTAGATGTTCATACATACCTCAAAGTGAATTCAGTCGAAAGTATAAGAGGAGTTAGGACTTCTTGAACATACACGGTATATCCAAAAAGACCTAACGCCTTTTTTATTTTCGCTGGTTTTCGTTAATTTAAACCATTTGCCCCCACATGTTGGTAAAAACTGAACATACCATCGTTTAGAGGGTGAACTGTAGATGTTCATACATACCTCAAAGTGAATTCAGTCGGAAGTATAAGAGGACTTACGACTAATTGAACATACACGGTATATGCAAAATGACGTCATATATGTATTACTGTTCGCTGGTTTTCGTAAATTTAAACCATTTGCCCCCACATATTGGTAATAAACCTAGGGGGTTAACATAAGGGCAATCATCAGATCACCTTGCCTCCAATATTAGATTACCCTAACCCATTATTGCGCCAGGTTTAGGCAATATCCGTAATGTTCCTTGCCCGAGTATACAACCATCGAGTTAGCGACCAGCTTCGAATCAGACCACTGTTGACGTCACATCTTTATTATTTTCACTGCTTTTCGTAAATTTAAAACCATTTCCCCCACACGAAACCTATACTGTAATTATACTGTAATTAAAATGACGTCGTCGCGAATTTTCACAAAATACTTATAATTTTTTATTTGGAAACACTGGTAGCCTCATTTCGATCCCTGCTATCGGCTATTGCCTGCCTGCTTGACTTTTCGAATCGCCTGCTGAGAATTGCCTGCTTGCTTGACCTAGGTCTCGCACCGGTCATGGGAAGCGTAACTGGAATTTCCCTTCTGACGTAATAAAGTGCATACAACACATTTGTCGCTGTATATTTCACAACACACCTCGATCACTGTTCATGATATTGATGTTTATCTCACCCAAGACCGTTTTTATACACAATTTGATATCGGTAGGGTTTAGAGTTAACTAGTGTCCCTTAATAAACATTTTTAGGGCACCAGCGTTAACCATTCGCCAACACCACCGTGAAATAACGGGCTCGTGTTTTTTTTGTTTTTTTTTACTGTTCTTAGTTTCGAAGTCATGATGGGCTCGTTACCAATACCGTTTTTGTATGTAAGACGGTATATGTAACGATCGCGTTAACAATTCGGCAACACGCAAATGTTGTCCCCTTCCGCATATATTGTTTCAACTTTTTATAGCTAAACTTTCCCCGCGCTTTAATGGGGGATCTCCCTTCAGTAAAATAAATTCAAAATATTGAAAGTCTTAAAAATTTTTAAAAATTTAGTCCGTTTTATATCGAACTGCTTTTCTAATACTAAAGAATAGTACGATGCCTTCCCCATCCCGAATTCCTAGATGCATTCCAAAAGCCAACGTGTGTAAAAAGGAAATCAAACTTCCTATGCAAGAAAATGTAGATCCACAATCAAAGAAAAATGCTAAAAATGCGGATATACCAGAAATAGTACTCCCGCCGTACAAGAAGAAAAAAGGTGAAAAACATGTCAAACAGCAGACTGTTGGATCACCACCTGGAAAACATAATGGCCCGCCCAAAAAGACTGGCGCTGATAGAAGGGGAATATCAGAGATTAAAAGGTAAGATATAGACTATGTGTGATAACCTTAAGGCAGATTAAGGGGGGAATTAGAAGAAAAAAAGGAATAAAAGAAGAAAGAAAAAAAGGAAGAAAAGAAGGAAGAAAAGAGGAAAACTGCACATTTTCAAAGGAAGAAAAGAGGAAAACTGCACATTAAACTAAAGATTAGGGGGTTTGGGTTAGTTTTAGTGCTAGGGTTAAACTTATCTATAGTTACTTAGTTTCGGAGTTAAAGTTAGCGTTAGTTGGTTTGGGGTTGAGATTAGTCTTTAGGACAGTGTAAGATTTACTTTCTATAGTTTTACTAAGCAGTTTATTTCCTTTCCTCCTTTTAGTGTTGCCCCAATTTTGACAAGAAAACATTTGCTCCAACAGTAAACACGGTGTAATTTTTACTTTTTGGTTACATTATTTGTTATAAACCATCATTTTTACGGACTAAATGGTATATTTTTAAAAAAGTGTTTGCGTGTCGCAAGATTATCCTCATTTGTGCCATCAATGAACTTTCGTATGGTTTTGCGGTGCACAGAAATTATTTGTTTGTTTTTTATCACTTTAACACTCCTCTCATATTGTTAGATATAAGTTGTATTGCTGGTGTGGCAATGCATCTGACCAGCAGATGGAAGTAATTCTAAACTTAAAACGTGCGAAATTTAAGTAAAATAAAAAGAACTTAAAAGTTAAAACATATTTAACAAGGCTAGTGTCAGTTCCCCAGTTATAATCACACCTCATAAGATCACAACAACCATTGTTGTGTTGCCAGGAATTTAAAAGTGAATTATAATGTTTTAGTTCTAATGCATGTAAATTTAGTATTCTAATTTTTTTAGGATAAAATTGTGAAGTTAAAGTCATTTTACCATTTAGTTCAATTCACATTGAAGGACCAATCTGCAATTTGTAGGATGGTTTTGCAATCTACTCCTGTTGTTTGACATCTATGAATCGGAAAATTATGGGTCGTTTAATGCAACATTTTTCTCTTTCAGGTCAGAACAGACTCTCCAGGTCAAACTGAAGGAAATTGAATCTGAGTTGGAAGACACAAAACTAAACTTCACTCACTTGAAACATGTTAATCATGAAAAAGAAAACGATATTATGGAACTTAAACTTAATGGTAATAATTCTATGCAGGATTTTGGTTGAAAATACATGGGGTAATTTTCCATTTGTTATGTAAAGAAGTTGCGGGATTAAATTTAGCCGCTGATTCTTGTCTTCTTGGGCATTTAGTGAACATTGCCTGAAACCAGTAGATTAATGGCTTAAACTAAACTAGTAATGTCTCAATAATACACAAGACAGTGCAATATGGGATCCGGTGATGGAACTGTAATACGACAAACTTGAATATCTTATCACCTTTCTGGCTCTTATGTAGCTTATAACACATCGAAATGTCAGCAAAAACAAGCATGAAAATCATCATAGCAATCTTTTTGATTCGAGCGATTAGCTTGTTTTTTAATGCGTCGCCTTTCCATGCTAGGCTACAGGTTTGAAACTGGTTGCAATCCCGAGCTAGTCGGTTGTGTCCTTGGACAAGGCACTTAACAAATATTGCTTGAACCCAGTGGAATGATATGTGCTACTAAACTGAAGGATTGTCTCAATCATACAAAACAAACTGCAATAGCTTCGGTAAACCAACGATGAGCGCGAGGTAATCTGACATTTACCTGTGTGTTAACATCCCTTTGTTTTTCCCATTTATGGGGATAAACATGAATACCATAACATGTTGGGCCCAGAAGGTTGTTCGCTTTCGCTTTTAATTCGTTTATACATTGATTGGTAACTTATGAAACTAAACCAATTTTAGAAACCAAACTTATTGAAGAAAAAGAAAAGTTAACTGCCCAGAAATTGGCACTGGTTGAAAAATTAGAAAACATGAACTTTGACCCAATTTCTGGTACACAAATGAAGGTAGGTGATATATAATGCACCACAATAATGAGGAAATAATGTGTTTTGCCAACAGATCGATGACAAGTTTTTTGAAGAAATGGAAAGCTCAAAGAAAGAAGCTGCTGGTAATGTGGAAGACATGTTACGAAGTCTTGCTGAGCTGGACAAGATGTATGATGATACACAGCATGTGTTGGACAGCATTACTCTACCAGAGTTGTGATCAATTTAAAGTGAAATATGGGACTGTTTAAAGAATGGAACCTGGGGTCCATTTGTGTGAAAGTGCATGGTTAGCAATGTTATGTGCATACAATCAGATCCACACAAGTATTGACACGATTGGTAATGTTCCACATATTACATTTTGCTGGAAAACTTAATATTTATATGCTGGTTACATACATGTTAAAACCGATTAGCCCTATAATATGCATGAAAAATCAGACCCACAAGAATAAAGCAGTTGTTAATTTTCCCTATATTACATTTCTGGTCCGGCCAGTTGGTCTAGCGGTTAAGTGCATCACCTTTCAATCGCAAGGTTGCAGGTGCGAAACTGGTCGCTAACTAATCGGATGTGTCCTTGGGCAAGGCACTTTACGGACATTGCCTAAACCCAGCGGATTAATGGGTTCTACCAAATTAAAGGAACGTGTCTATCATGCACAACACACTGCAATAGATCCAGCAAACCGACGATGGGCTTGAGGTGATCTGACAATTGCCCGTGTGTTAACCCCCTTAGTTTTCCCATTTACGGGGATAAACATGAATATCCTATCCTATTTCTACAAAAATTATTTATCAAAATGCTTGTTCCGAACAGGAGAAGAGGGAAAGCTATCGTACTCACAAAATCTTACTTATATTGTTGTGTTTCCTCTTTTTCCCAGTCATAACTGTTATGGCTGGTCATCGACACTGGGCTCTGTGAACTATTAAACCATTCATTGCAAAACCCTCATTTTGTGTTTCGTGCTGCCACTTATTGGGTTATGCATGCACTTTGTAATATCATTATTGC
The DNA here is from genome assembly GCA_000149265.1 of Ciona savignyi. NCBI lineage: Eukaryota > Metazoa > Chordata > Ascidiacea > Phlebobranchia > Cionidae > Ciona > Ciona savignyi. Next base: position 621,995 of record CH003409.1, on the reverse strand, counting down.
ATCACCATTATTTTTGTTATTAAGCGACTAAAAATGATTAATTTCCCTTTTAGGTTATTTGAATTTTTTTTATAAATTTAAATATGATATTATCACAAAAATTGTATTTGTACATTTTTTACAAAACACTTTGAAGTATAAACTATAGGTTTGCCAAATACAATTAAAATTGCATTTACAACCAATACCAGAAAGCATGCTAATGGCTGGAATATGGTTGATTACAGCAGTAGTACAAATAATTTTAAAAAAGTGCAGCCTCATTAAATAAATATTTTACAAAATTGTTTGTCATCAATCAAAAATCATGTCATCAATTCCAGATAAATCACTGTCACTACTTTCATCCTTTTTCTCGGGCTCTCTCTCTTTCTCCTTTTTCTCTTCTTTTTCAATCTCTTCTGTTTCATCTTCTTCTATTTCTCCGATAGTCTTCCAGTGCATTGCATCACGTTTTCGTAACGTGACTTCAATTTTTGTCCCGGAAATTGTCACTTTGCTAAGTTTGGGGTCAACTACCTAAAAATGGTATCGTGTGTTCATTAGCACTTTAATACTTTTTTTTCTAAAAAACTGATTTGTGCAAATTGTGTCCCTAATGTATGGATCACGTAGTGCTTAATCCTTTATTGTCTACACTTAAAAACCAATTGTGGAACTATTGTTATATGAAGTTGATTTGGTAAGTTGCCAACGGATTAGTCTGGTGGATTTGTGAGTTGCCTAGCTAGCTAGTCGGTTGTGTCCTTCGGCAAGGCACTTAACAGACATTGCCAGAACCTAGCCAATAATGGCTTCTACTAAATCGAAAGAACATGTGAATCATACACAATATCTTATCCTGTTCCCCATCGGCAAAAGAGCAACATGACAGTAAACATGCATGTTTTCCGGCTTATTATCTTGGTGGGTTTGTGCGTTGCCTTTTATCCGTAGGGTTGTAAGATTAAAACTGGTCGATGGCCATGTCCTTGGGTAAGACACTCAGTGGATCTTGCTTGAACCAGTGGATTAATGGGTTCTACTAAAGTACCAAACAGTAGAAACCTCTCAATCATTGACCCACTGTTATAGCTCGATTAAATCGTAGATGGGCCCAAAGTTACCTTGCAATAGCTCATGTGTCCCTTACATATCCATAGTTATCAGGTTGAAATAGAATTATTATATTCTAACTGTACCATTTTGCTCTTTTATCAAACTTTAATTTCCAATTGTAAGAAACCAAAAATAACCTTGAATAATATTTGAATTTAATTTTGAATCTAGAATAAATATCCTTACATAGGTGCATCTTATTCATTAAATTATACACGACTTACCCCATGTAGGTTCATACGTAGATCGTATTGCTTGTTTCCTTCATAATTAATATGAGCCTTCAGCTGCAAAGGACAACAGTAAAATCTACTAAACAATGAAATATACAAGACCATATTACAACTTTAGGGAATTGCCTTACAGAATTTTTTCAAAAGAAAAAAACTGTTCACAAAACTATTTTTTCTCTGTATTTTTTTGTTATATGTGATTAAATAAAGCCCCTTACGTATACTTGGTTGATTTCACACTTGGAAGTTTCCGCATTTGCATACTTTGCAAATATTGACAAAATAACGTTGGGTCCAGTTTGGTGCCAATCGATTCGGCAAACTGTCTTCTCTTCCTTTTCTTGTCTCCACAGATGTTTTCCCTTGCTACAACCTTCCTGGCTGAGAAACGCCGTAAAATCACTAGTTTTGCGTTGACAACATGACCAGTATTTCATCCTGGAAAACGAAGGTTGATTTCATTTTAATGGAATTTTGTTGACGAACCATGCTTAAATTAATGCATATGCTTTTTAATGTATATAATGGACTTGCGGAGCACTAAGTTATCAAATGATGGAAGTTGCAGACATGTTATTTCTCTGATCATAATTGGCCATCAGGTGGTAAAGTAATGGGCCTTTTAGGCCTATATTACTTGTCTTAGTATTTTCATTATTAATGTAATGTATTACAAGTTACAACAATATTATGTATTACAAACAGTCATTTTCAGCAGAATTGTAGTTCACATTCGTGGAACCAGGGACACAATTCGCAAATCGTAGGTTTATTTCCCCCCTAAATTAACCCCGCATACTTACCCATCATGAAACACTGGTTTTCCTGGGTGGTGCGTGCACTCATGCTCATCACAAGGAGCATTTGCGTAAACCTGTTGATGGAAACGTGAAGTTATAAAAGGCAACTCAAAACATGAGATAAATGGTGTTACCCAGGATAATCCTTAAGCAGGGCACGGTCTAAGAAAAGTTGTATTTGCTGTTTTTAATTCTTTGGTACAGTTGTTGTTAAACAAAATAATCCAAAGGGTATTGGTAATTGTCCAAGAACATAATACACTAACTTTAGAGCAGGGGTTTTTAAACTGGGGGGCGTGAAAGCTTCTCAAGGGGGGCGCGAGCATGACAGTGACATATTTATGTGAAAGTGGATTTTCGGGACTTGTGAGTATAAAGACAAAATGTCGTAACAAACTGGATCTTCGATGTTCATTGTCTTCAACAAAGCCTCGAATTAAACGACTAGTTTCCCAAAAACAGTTGCATCCTTCACACTAAGCAGGGTAATGGCAAATAAATTATTGTTCTATTTTTTGTAAATTTGATTTTTGAGTAGGTGAGGCGTGAGCATGAATCAAAAATCTCAAGGGGGGCGCGACTGAAAAAGTTTAAGAACCACTGCTTTCAAAGCTAAACTTAACAAACTATGTGGCAAAAAGTTTGACACAATATCATACCAGCTAATCATACCTTTTTCGAACTGATTTAATTAATAAAAATATATTTGAATGTATGTTTGATAAAATAATTGTAATTTTGATTTAACTATTAATAAACATCAACACCCTATCCTAATTTGGAACTTACTTCATCGCAGCCACCGTTTCGACATTTTGTTCCGACTTTAATTTCACCGTCTTCCTTTTCTGCATCGATTTTGGCAGCTTTGCCCTTATCATACGATGCAGTGGTTTTTACAGGAAGGCATGTTAATGGTTCGTTAACACTGTAATGAAATATACCCCAGGTAATTCAAAAACAAAATATATTCTTAAAAAGTGCAAAGCTAAAAGCAAATATTAATGAATCAAACCTTATAAAGTGTGTTTGCAAAATTATAAGGTTTGAAACTGCATGCCAGTTAGTCAGTAATCCAGGGCAGAAAAGACATTGCCTAAACCTAGTTGATTGATGGATTAAATTAAAGGAATGTCTTCATCACACGCAAAACACTACAATATCTTCGGTAACCCGTCAGTAATGTGGCAATTTCCTGTGCGGAGTGGCGTGGTAATATGACGATTGCTTGTGCGCTACGCAATTTAAAATTTCCCACTCATGGTAATAAACACGAATATCCTAAAATAATAAATTTTTGTACAATTACAAAACAACACACATGATAAATGACATTACCTTGGCCTTTCAATGACATCGTTGGTTATCGGTTTTGGAGGAGGGGTAACAATCGTTTCCTTTAGCAAAACATTATTTGTTTTCACAGTTTTAACTTCTGGCTTCAGTTCAGCTTTTGGTTTGGCATTGCTGTGCTTTCCATTCGTGCATCCCTAACATTTTATTGTTTAGTTAGGTTAATATTGGCTAATAAGGAATCATTCCTACCTCAAGCATATTTGAGACATTCAAGCGTTTATTACTTTTACCAACACCCTCATTTAACGCCACCAAAAATGTTAAAAACACTTTTCTCAGTCACAGTCATTTATATACAACAGAGTGACCAAAGAATAGAATATATTCATGTTTATTTCTGTGAATGGGAAAACCATTTGGGTTAACAGACAAGCATTTGTCAGAACATCTCCGGTTACTGTAGCTATTGTATTGTGTTGTCCACTGGGTTCAGACAATATCTGTTAAGTGGCTTGCCCAAGGACACAATGGACTAACTTGAGACTAATTTCAAACCTACAACCATTTGGCTCATTATGTATGCTGACAGACATAGCACATTACATTTTAGACAACAGCTGAAACTGTATTGTCATTAGAAAACCAAGTGTTAGAGCGTGCCATCAAGAGATGCAAAAAATTATTTATAACCAAATCTTACAGGTATATAACCCAAATCTTACAGGTATTTTTAAAAAATCCGAGAAGTCTGTGGTTCGCTTTTTACAACACGACCATCCTTTCAATGCATCGTGGAATACTGGGTTTCCTGGGTGGTGCTGACATGCGCCTATTAAAACAAATCTGTGTCAATTGTTTTACATATTGCTGTTTCGTTATTGTTGCAAACGATAGTTTAATTATGCAGATATGATGGGAAGTTTACTTTTTTATCAGGAAAGACTTAACAGCATAATTTTAGTGTTTTTTTGGGGGTTGAATTTAGTATTTGAGTGTATGGTACGAATTAGTTTCTATAGTTTTAGCAAGGATTTATTCCCTCAATTTAGTGTAGTGTTAAAGAGATTCATAAATAACTTTCCTTAATAGTCTAGGAATAATTCGTAAATGTGGTCATTCTCATAATGAAAACCTACCATCACTGTTTAATTCTGGGTCGTATTTAACTCCACACGACTTGTTATAACACTGAACTTCAGGCATGCTGACAATTTGATTTTATCCAGATAAGCCACTAATCAGACCTACGCGATCAACTTTTATCAAAAACAGATAGTAGACTGACATGAATTCGTCGAAATCGAGGTAGACTCCAGTTGCGAAAAGTCAAGGAAGAAATTATTTTCTGGAAAATTCTCACGTTGTAGTATTTTTAAACAGCTGTTACGGTATACCACTTTAACCAGGGGGGTGAAGTTTTAATAAACAATTGGCGTAAGATTAACTGATTTACTAAACATTTACAAAGCATTTTGGGCTTTGGTTAAATTCTAAAAAATAAAGGATGGAAGGAAAATTCAATGGTTTTATACAATATTTTCTTTTGAACAACAGCAGATATTACCTTTGCACCTCAGTTTAAAGCGTTATGTTTATACCAGCTGTTGTAGCCATAGACAACATAAAACAGTCCGCAAATTCGAGTGATGTTCCCGTAAAGAGTTTTTACTATATAATTTGGTCTATGTGTCGGTCGCGTTAACCATTCGTCATTACGAGCGGTATATATATATATATATACCCGTTGGTCTAACGGTTCAGTGCGTCGCCTTTCATTTGAAAGGTTGCAGGTGCGAAACTCGCTAGCTAGTCGGTTGTGTTCTTGGGCAAGACACTTTACGGACGTTGCCTGAACCCAGCGCATTAATGGGTTCTACCAAATTGAAGGAACGTGTCTATCATATAGGCCTACAACAGTACAACACACTGCAAAAGCTCCGGTAATCCGACGATGGGCGCGAAGTGGTCTGACGATTGCCCGTGTGTTAACTCCCTTGGTTTTCCCATTCACGGGGATAAAGATGAATAATGGGTTTGAGACAAAGTCCGGTAAAAAAAAACTAAAAATGTGCTCGTTAATTTCTAAAGCATCTTAACTTTTGCATGAGGGTGACAAAATTTTAATACACTTTAGGTCTTAAGATTCCACATGCCATTTGATATACCAGTCATGTGATTCATTTACATAAATTTCACCTAAGATTTACGGATTACCTTTAAAACTTGATTATTAGACTTAACCTGAACATCTGTATTAGGCTACATCAATTTTAAAATGGCCAAGTAGCTGATGCATCTGTAAGTGACTATAGATAAAAAGTTACTGTCGGTACAGGTACTTCCTCGATTATCCGGTCTAGTTGGGACAGCGTTTCTTCAAAACCTAAACGGATAAGTAAAAAAACCGCATAATTGAATTCCTTTATTTAAACCAAAATAACGCAGCAAGAAGCAGATTCAAATGCAACAAAACTTACAGTAGGGCTATTTTATTGCCCCACAAAAGTTATTCCACCTCTCTCATTGAAATAGTTCTAAATCTGTCTTGTTAAATAAGAGCTTTGTGAGGTTACAATGACAATTAACAAGTCTTGAGCAAAATTGTAAAGTAACACTTCATTGTTATATAATAAATTATTATCTGACCCAATGGACGGATAATCGAATGCCGGATAAACGAGGCACGGATAATCGAGGAAGCACTGTACTACAGTTTGTTATCTAATTATTTAAAATTTTGATTTAAAGTTTTTAGTTGCAATTTCTTTTTATTAATGTAAAGGTTTATCTCTCCCTTATGCCGTGTCTATAGATGGCGTATAACCAATTAAGACCTCTATGAACGGCAGGATGTGACGAGTGGTACCCATGAATCAGTGTTTTTAAACAAGCGTTTTGCTGAGTAACAATGGTGGTGATTCCCCAATGTTTGTTTTGTTGAAAGCAGCATGTGCTAGGCTGCTCGCCGATGTTCTCGTTTAGCTGTAAAGTTTTGTAATCGTGGAGCAGTGCTTTGTGAAATAAAGGTGTTGATTGTGCATCTGCTAGCTGTTTTGTTGGGAAAAAGTGGCCGATGTACGAAGGGGTATGGGCTCTAAATTGTTAAACAAAATTGTGTGGGGTTTTGAGTTTAGGGGTCAGATCCAAGCTTTAATTTTAAATTGTAAAAAGATCTAAGACTTCCTTTGTCTGGATTTTGAGTGACAGCCGTTTTTGTGAGGTCAGTTTGCATTGGAGAGATAGGGAGAATAATTAGTTAACCGCCTCCTATAAACTGACGTGTTTTAACAACTGTAGGCCTAGTTTTGACATTTTATCCTGTCTTGTTGACTTTAATTAATTTGATATTCTTCTTTAATGTAACATAGGACCGAAACAATAAACTAAACTAAGTTGACAACGAGGATAGGAATATAGTATAGAATATTTAATTTTATCACGTAAATAGAAGAACCAAGTTGGTTAACACACGGACAATCGTCATATCACCTCCCGTTCATCGTCAGCGAAGGGGGAGGGGGGTTATTTCATGACTCAAATGTGAAATTTGTCACCCGTTTCCTATCCATTATACGCAGTTTGTTACCGACTAGTCGAATGGGTCAGTGCGACGCCGTTCGGTTAAAGATTCGAAACGGGCCGTAAGCATTAATCGGTTGTGTAGCATATTGAAGGAACGCGTGTTTCATACATGTTGTATTCTTGTATCGGTGGTACTTGGTAGTGAGTCTTACTGAATGAATTAAAAGGGAAAACACGTCAGGTTATATAGTACAAATACACGCAAAAAATGTAACATTTGAAAAGTAAATGATTATTACATAAATGCGAGCATGATTACAGGGCACGCATGATGAAATTGCACAAAATAACTGTCTGGAATCCTGCACGTATTCTGCAGAAATAAAAGTTAACGCATTTCAACAACAATACACAACACACTGTAACCCGTCAGTGGGCGCAAGGAGATCTAACGATTGTCCGTGTTTTAACCCCGTTAGTTTTGTCATTCTCAATATCCTACCTTATCCTATCTTGAGTTGATTACCGATTTCCATTCCGTCAAAATAACTTCTGGCGTCAAGTTGATTCCGGTTTCATAATCAATTACTTATTACTTGTAGTATTCCATCACTAGTTATATTTACAAGGGGTACTAGAGTTAAAACAGGACATTTTGTCACTTCTTTTACTGGGTTATGGTTGTAGAAATTTGTATTTTTACTGTAAGATCATTTTGCATTAAAGAATAGGGAAAATAATTGGTTAAACTCCCCCTTAAAAATAAAAGCGAATCTTATTAGTGTCAGTACCCACTGGACAATTAGCTTCGTGCTTTGGATTAGTGCGTCGGCTGTTAACGAATCGGTCGCAGTCGCAGGTTCGAAACGGATCGTTAGTTATTCGGTTGTCTCCTAGGTCAAGACACATATGGACATTCAGTGGATTGATTCGTTTAACAAATTGATTTTTTTTAACAATACACAACACACTTCAATAGGTCCGGTAACTTGTAGGTGTGCTTTTGTTAATCTGTTGATTATCCGTATATTAACTCTCCTCGCGTTTTTTTTTCATTCACGGGGATAAACATGAATATTCCAAAAATTTGCAGTATGAAATATCCATGCAGTATGTGATAATACGAATACTATATTGACTTACATACAAAGATTTTTAAATTAATATTTATTTACCCAAATAATATTTTCAATATGTTTCAAATGGTTAGCACATGGAAAAGTTGAAAGTCATTATGATCTTTATTCTATATATTTTAGTTTTGAAGGAAGTTTTAAATAGACATTTTCTATTTTGATTGAAATTCTTAGTTCATTATTTTCTTACCGTTATAGGTAAAATAATAATAAGTTAATATATTGTGGACTTATGTGCACTTATATATAATCAGTCTATAGACTGAATAAAACTTGCAAAAAAGTTTTGTATCCACATAGAGGATAGTTGCATAACGCCTATTATACAGGCTATATATATATAACAAGATGAAAATTAGTGTGCACGCCAGTGAGAACGGCAAAGTACATAATACATGCCGAAATAAAAATTAAGCGCAATAATTAAAACAGCGATATATAAAACACATTTTTTCTCCACTGGATATTTTCAACAAAAACGTATTTGCTTAATGCAAACATATTGAATTTTTAAATAAAGCTTTTACTTGAAAGCTTTGAATGTTTACATGGTGGAAAAAGACAAATGAATCTTCCACTTAGATGACGGACACTACTTCGACTGTGTTATGTTTGTCTCCGGACGGCCCCACGAATTGATCCAAGGACAGTTCGTCTTTTTCGCAATGGGGATCTGGTAACGTCGACTCTAGACCCTGTTGAAATCTCTGAAAATACAAAGTTGGTTAAAGTTGGGT
>CH003409.1:525894-613073 GCA_000149265.1 Ciona savignyi | reverse complement strand
CTGAAAATACAAAGTTGGTTAAAGTTAGGTTAATATTTTGCTCTTTATTACATTATAGAAGAATATCACATTTTTTAAGACGGCACGACGAAAACTGAGAAACTACAGTAGTTAAAACACGTCAGTAAATAAACAAGGAAAAAATTGAGGGCCGTTATACCTTACATTAAGCAGTATAAAAACAATTTGCCCCGGAAAACTTAAATCAAAATTTAAAAAACTATGCAAGCATGACCCAGTACCGAGGGCAGTTTAATATAATTTAAGTACCTTTAAGTGGACGAAATTTGATATAAACTTTTAAAACAAGGGTTTCTGGCCATTTCAAAACTTCTAAACTAGCCAACGCGTTCCGGCCTATTTACAACGAAGCTGGACAGATTCTTATGTTAACAAAGAGATTGCGACAATCTATTTGTTAAAGTGACCAGTGCTGAGTTATTTCAAAGCAAGATGTCTTAACTTACCTGCTTCATTGATCCCCGGCCTTTGTACAGGACGTAAATAAATACTCCTGGTATCCACAATAACGAGCACAAGGACAGAATCCACCCAAGCAAGTTAGCCCAAACCGGGTAAACAAAGTCACCAACCTTTAGTGGAGTCCATTTTGCGCAATAGAAAAGAAATATCGACTGAAACAATATATGGGTTACCACGGATCCAACAAGATAGATAAAATAAATTGATAAAATGAGATAAAATAAATTGCAAAAAAAAGATTTTTTGGCAAAATAATGTAAAGCAATGGTATGTGTATATAAAACTATGATAGGTATATATGTACGCTCTTGCCCCCATAAATGTGATTGATTCACTGAAACAATATATTTACAACGGGATCTAGATCATTGAAACGTTATTAAAGCGGCTTTTGCGGAAAATACACATAACTCGTTGATTTTGCAAGAATAGCCTTAGGGCACGAGCGCTATTATTAAATTCGTAACATTTATGTAAATCGGATTACCGAGGTTATGGCCGGGATAAAGTAGCGATAGCATAGCTTAAACCACAAGGATAACTTGTCGCCCGTCATTTTCTCGAGGTCGATGGCAAATTGATTGACATCCCACAGCCAGCCTACCGATAGGGACTCACACAATGCGAGCAGAAGTAGAATGATACCAGACGCTCCGTAGTAGAAAATAAACTCAAATATGTAAATTCCACTCTGTTGGATTAAACGTGTAAGCATTTTGTGGCAACACAGATTTATATAAGATAACATAAAATGTGTAGGCCTATATAAAATGGTCCAAGAACACTGGCAATTATTTGCACCTTTTAACGCTTGCTGGTGACTCTGGGACCCAAACACCGACGTACGAGTACGGCGAGTTAGCTCTTTCGTACGACTGTCAGCCGAAAGGTGATGATATCGAATTAGCATTAAGCTAGACGGTTGTGACTTTGTCGGACTGCCTGAACTCACTGGCTTAATATAGGTTGAACAACAACTTTAGCAAGATCTTCAGCATACTCAAAACACTGCGATAGCTTCTGTACCCCAATTGTGGACAAGAGGACTTAAGTAAGTAGGCCTTGTAATAACGCCCTCTGTATTCATGGGATAAATATGAGAATCGTACCTTGTCCTCGTACAAAATTGATAACACAAAATGTTTTATGGTAGGTTGAAACAGTTAATTTAAACTATACCAATACCAAGAAGTATTTTTTTAATATGCTTTTACATTTTAATTGTCCATTTAGGTTGTATATATTTTTTACATCAGCCTGTGAAAAATCAAACAAACATTTACTTTTATGATAAAATCAATGTAATATTTTTAAAACTCAATAAAAGAGTCATACGAAGATTTCTATATGATGTATTACATTATATGTTATATGAAAATTTAATTGCCATGTTAAAGTTTATATAATGACTATGGGATATAAAAAAAATATGGCTATGGATGGATATAAAAAAATATAAAAATTCAAATCTTACGAACTTACACTGGTTAACTGGGTACAACTAGCAACGAATAGCACGAAGGCAACTGCAAAGTTAGCAAGAACTCTGCGTCGGCCAGTCCCTTTGAATCGGGGAAATATATCTAAGATTGACGTCACCAGAGCATCGAAATCTGAAAACTAAATCTTTTTTGAACAAAAATAAACAACAACTGAACGTCCGTATGGCCGAATAGTTAACGCTACCGATTCATAGACCGCTTTCTACAAAAAAACGGACTTAGTGACAAGCCAATCATGGGTTCGAAACTTAGACCGGCGAAAAAAAATACATGCTACACTTGGTCACATTTTAATGTTTAACCATTTCCGTAAAGTGCTCGTAGAGTTTAAGTTAACGTGTATATTAATATTTAGTTATGTATTCATTTTGTATTTTAATATATAAGTGTATTCTAATGTGGCTAAATAAAGTACTGTTTTTTGAACGAAGATAAATAATAACTCCATTGTATATAAAGGACTATATTAATAGTTTTTAACCGAGTAGTAATTGCATTACTTTAAATGGTTAGGGGCGATTTATGATGTTTTCTTTTTAAAAATTGCAAGATGACTCATCCCTATGTTATTGTTTATTTTGTGAGTGGACACCAATTTTGATGTTATGCACGGTTGGTATTTAATAACATAAAATACACTTTTGTTACGCCTTTTTGCGGCTCCTGCTAGACCAGACGTAGCACAACACAGATCACAAAACGCGCAACTCCAGCATTTTCAAGACGTTATTCCAACTCCAAAACTTGTATTTAACTTTTAGGTTAGGATATTACCAAAATTTACGTTTTTTTAATACTTTACTCAGTAGGCTAAATTATGAACTTTACTTCTATATATAACGGGGAAATTAATACTAAAAACCATGGCACAATTCAATTTAACTGCGGAAAATACTGCAACCCGTAACTTCAAAGGCTCCCAAGTCTTATACGAGGTATAAATATTGCGCACAACGATAACAATAGGCATTGTGACGTCTAATAGCCTCATTTATAATATTATTTATAAATCCCCAGTGTATGCGCACGATGGAGTGATTTCAATGTAATATTTTTAAGAGGCGATTTATAATTTTGTTTTCTTTTTAAAAATTCGCAAGATGACGCATCCCTCCCTATGTTATTGTTTATTTCGTCAGTGGACACGAATTATATATGAAATCTAAGTTTCATGTCGTGTTACCAAGTACACCATATATATATAATATCTACTCATGTGTTTACGTGTGATAAATCATACTAAAAATATACCACTATTATTATATAAATTCCGCGGGTTTAACAGCTGAACTGATTGCAACCGTTGTTATGTAACATGACGCAACGGGACTTTCCCTATGGTAGCCTTCTACAGCACAACAACTCAACTAACCACAAGTGTGGTTACGTAACATGGGGCCATCAGGAATTTTCCCTTAGTGCCCCAGTACTCGATGATATACATACCACAGAATCCACAGCAACGAAATAGAACATCCCGAAGAATAGAACGGACCACAGCTGGGGAAGGGGAAGTAACGAAAATCCGAGGGGAATCACTTGAAATATCAAACCAGGACCTGAATATGCGAAGAATGGTTAAAACGAGTGTTTGACTCCTTTTTGGAATGTTGTCTTACCCGACTTTAGTATTTTATCGACGTTTACACCAAGAACGGACGCCATGTGCCCAAGATATGAAAACGTCATCAAACCCATCAGAAGCGAGGTAAAAGCCCCAACAGGCACAAGAATGAGAGCTTGTCTGTATTATGTACACTTTTTATATTAAAGATACTTTAGTTTAGAATTAAAGTCTATTAAAGGCGTTCAATAACAGCTAAAATTGAAGTCAGATAGAATAGCTTGGTGGTTTAGTGCGTCGTCTTCAAGTCGAAGAGTTGCAGATTAGAAACTGATCGCTTGCTAGTCTGTTGTGTGCTTGGGCTACGCACTTTACAGACATTGCCTAAACCCAGTGGAGTAACTAAATTGAAGGAACGTCTTAATACTACAAAAGACACTGCAATAGTTCCGGTAATCTGCAATAGTTCCGTTAAAAACGGTGAGCACGAGGCAATCTGAACATTTGTTTCACCCATTCATGGGGATAAACATGAATATCCTATCCTATGTCGGTATTAAACTGGCGTAAACACGCACAGCATAGGAAGGGGCGGTATGAATGATGATATGAGTCAAACCATTCAAACCTATAAAAGTTGTTATTAAAGTTGTTGTAACTTGAAAATGTCGTCAAGCTTGCAAATCCAATGGCGTAAGTGTATAAAACCTGTGAGGCGGCTTCAATCCAGACCTGTGGATTTGTGTTGCGATTAACTATACGGTTATTGTCAGATACATTCTTACTACAATGATGATTACTAAGCTTTATACGTTTGTTGAATCTACAGAATGTACACTGATGGAAAACGATTTAATTCTGTATAAAATGGTAAGAAACGTCAAAACCACAGTTTGTAAAATACACAGGGATTATTTTTAAATTAAAATGAGAAAATATATTGTTTGGTTTACACACTCACTCGGGTTTACGCTGGCGAACGGATAGGAATATACTGAGCATAAGTGTTTATGTCAGATTATAATAAATAAACACCTGTCGGCAACCAAGTTTGCGTGTGGAAGCCAAGGTAATATACCCCGCAATAAAATACTACAAGCATATATAATAAACATCCTGGAAAAAGTGGCAGAAACTAGCCCATGCTGTTAATTACAATCCCTTCTACTTTTATTCGCAAATCAGGAAAACAGCCCCAGAACAGGTTTAATTCTAAACGTTCAAATTTACATAAATAACATTACCTGGGTGTTAGCTAACTCTTCGAATTTCGGGATCAATAATTTACTAATTCCATTCAGAGCACCGTCTAAAGTCAGCCCTCGAATAAGAAGTACAATGATCATGAGGTAAGGTAAAGTCGCTGAGATATAAACGACCTGTGTAGAAGAAGACGTGTGTGTTATTATACGAAAGTCGGATGAATGTGAAGTAAATTATTCTACGAAATGTGGCGAAACTAAAAGGAGGGAAAGAGGGGAGAATGGAAAGAGACAACTGCTCACTAAAAATGGGGATTATGTCTATAGGTTGAGTACAATGGCTGGTCCTACAAACAATAAGGATTGGTTCTGGGGTTGAGATTAGTGTTGGAGTAGGGTTAGAATTAGTTTTCATAATTTAAGTGATCGATTTTTCTCCTTCTCTACTTCTCTTTTTCCCTCCTTTTAGTTTTTCCTGCGAATTGGAGTTGACCTGTCTTTAACTAGAGACGAATGACGTAACGAACAATATACACAAAATGTTAAAATTTGGTAATTTTACTACTCACCATCTAATTATATAGAAGAGTGTTTGGCTCTGAATATAGATGCAACATTTGTGTAATTATGGTTAACATACAGGCCTTGCCTATACGTGTGAGATATTTCCCTTAATTTCGGTAAATTAAACCTTTATTTAATGATAGGTATATTGCTTCTTAGGCGAAAGAATATGTCCTTATTTTTTTAAGAGTAAAACAATTATGTATTTCTTCCAAGAATTTCCGTAAAATTTAAGGTTTATTACCGTAGGTCGCATTACTACCGCAAGATGTAGTGATAGCGCATGCCGCAGTGATTACGAATTCCGCAATGCAACCGCATGCCGCAAGGCTTACCGCACGAACTTTATATTCCGCCGGGGTTAGGCTATATCGTGCATGGCTCTAGCACAGATTGCCATGGTGAACAAAAGACAGCTGCGATGTTGCTTGAAAGAAACAGACGTGCGCATAGTCGCCATACTAAACTTGCGCTATCTATAAAATCTCTTCCACGAACTGTGCAACTTTCACTAAATTTTTACTGAATCGAATCTTTTCATTGTGCGATCTGTAGCACCATTCATTAAAGAAAATAAGGTAAGTAATATGACCGGTGCTTTTCCAATTACATTTGTGTTCTTTTTTGTTGCAAATAACAATACTGGTTTTGAGATGTTTTATCACGTTTTCAATGAACATACAACACAAATGTGGCTATGTTGCTTTTACTTGGCTGTATTTTCTCAATTAACACTGCTATTTATACCGGTTTTACCAAATTGAAGGAATGTATTAATCATACACAACACACTGCAATAGCTCCATAGGAACCCGACGGTGGGCGTGGCGTAATCTGACGAATGCCCGTGTGTTAACGCTCCTTGTGTTTTTCCATTCCCGAATACATAATTATTTCTTTTATTAAAATACACAAAATGTTATAGATCAGGGGTTCTTAAACTGGGGGGCGTGAAAGCTTCTGAAGGGGGGGTGCGAGCATGCCAGTGACATATTGATGATAAAAGGCTCTAAATTACAGTCAAACCTCGTATTTCTCGTTAACACTAATCCAATAGATTAATCTTTGACCTAGTTTAACAATTTTGTCTTGGCTATAATTCGTTACTGTTTCAATTTTCGCTGTCTTATTTATATCGACACATCGTTATATGCAGGGTATAATGGCAAAAAAATATTGTTCTATTTTTCGTAAATTTGATTTTTGAGTATAGGTGAGGCGTGAGCATGAATCACAAACCTCAAGGGGGGCACTACTAAAAGTTTAAGAACCACTGTTATAGATAGATTTGTTTTTTAATTATATTACAATGTATTGTGTTGTGAAATATATGTGTTAACCAATAAAATTTTAAGAACAGGTTCTCTTGTGTATCGTACTTATTAACAACAGGTCCCCTAAAAAATCGAATGTCTGTAAAAAAAGCAAGAATCGGATCGGTGATTATCCCGACGTTCCAAGAACGGGTTTGACCGAACCAATGCGAACCTCTTGAATCCCATCACTGGTATTAACCCATATCTACTAACCTTGCCGCTTGACTTAATGCCTTTGATCGTAATAGCAACAATTGATAAATATGAAAGAACCAAACAAATCAACATCGGCCAGTTGAAACCTCCGTAGATAGAGTCTTGCTCGTTGGGAAGCCGAAGTACGTAATATCTGGGTAACGAGCAATTTGTTGTCATTGTCAGCGTGTTTTTAAAATTTCTTACCTCCAAAATTGAGCTTGTGCGAGCGACGTGTCAGAGTAGTTTTGGACAAGAGAGCTGTCGTTCAAAATAGTCGAGTTATTACCGGGCAACCACTGCTTATAAGATATACAAGATTGGGTATTCCACTGGTTATCTGAAAGTGGTGGAATATTGGTTAATTACAATAAATTTGTAAGAAATCTTTCTGAAAATGCGGTGAAAGGTAGAAGCAGAGTATGAGAATAATACTTTTCACTATGCCAAGTTTCGAACCCGTGGTAGGCTCGTTACCACGACTGTTTTGTATAGAAATAGGTATATGTCTTGGTCGCTTTACCATTCGGTCACATATGCATATATGTATCGGTCGCGTTAACCATTCGGCCAAACATGATGTATATGGATCGGTCAGGTTAACCATTCGGCAAAATAAATGTGGCCATGAACTAGAGATTAATTCTATAGGACATACATCCAAAAAAAATACACATAGAATAAAGTAACTGCAAAGATATAGTGTTAACCACAAATATGTAACTGCCTTGCGCAAAGCGATATTAGATTAAGGAAAAAAGTGGCTCTTAATTTGAGCTATATATAGAGAGAATCCTGCGGTTATTTTGGTGACGGGTTTAGCCGCGCTGCAAAACTTGCATAACGTTCAGTTTAAGTAACGAGCCTAATTATGGATTCGAAACCTAACCGGGTCAAAAATTAATTGACTGCTAGTATACCCAAAACCCTACTTGCAATGTGGAAAAGACTTCAACTTCTACTTTTGGGGTATACATCGTTTTTGACGGATTTTTTAACAGGTTTTATTTCGAACCCATATTGGGTTCGTTGCTAATGCCGTTTTGAATATAAGTCGGTATATGTATCGGTCTCTCTAACCATTCCGCCAGACGACCGTATAATGAAGTAAAGGTGTTAGTTAGCGCGACCGATACATGTACCAATTTTTATATATAAAAGAAACGGTCAAAGAATTGAAACTTAGTATCGTACAAAAAAGTGTTTGAAGACTTTACGATCAAAGTGATCTTACCACATACTGTCCACGGGAGGTCATTAGAGGTGAAGGAATGATAGAGATAGATAACCCCCCAAGCCATTACCAACATGTATGGAACAATAGACATCATCGTCATGACGATACAAGCATATCCATAACCCTTGAAATAAAAAAGGTATGAAATACACACATATTTATGATTAGATTTTAATTAAATATGTGGATTGTAAATGCCTTGGACATGAATGTCGACAAGAATACCCAAGCAAGTTGGTTCAAATAAAAGCACATCGCTTTTACGATGGGAGGTTTTTGAGCTAACAGAAAATTTCCGAAATAATTGAAAGAAACTTTTTCAAGTAACTGCATTCCGAAAGAGTTGTGGGTTGCATTACTGTATCCCGAAAAAACTGTGCTTTTCGATATGAAAGTGCAAATCACCTTGTGCATTTTTATGTGATGCAAAATTGTAAAACGACATATATGTAAAATCCAAAAAAATTACACAATATTGTTGGGTTGCAGTCGTAGGGATGTTTATGTTAAACTTTAACAAAAGCAAACAAAGTTATTGCCGCTGGCGAAGTCGGTTGGGTTTATTATTCCCTCAGATCAGCGTGAGTGAGATTTTGTTCGCCGTTTGACTCTGACGACCAGCTGAATGCAAAGTAATTCGGCAATAACAAGCGCCAAGCACCTGCCGATTTGAACACAACGCAGGAAATGACATGAAGACACAGATTTGATTTGAGAATCGAAACATTTGTTTCATTCTAGGCCAGTGTCGACTTGTAAATATCGTGAATCAGACCAAAAATTACAAGTAATAACAAAACGTTGCATTAATTTAAGTACACAAAAAAGATTGCATGATTGTTAATTTGTACAAAGATAACAAATATTAACTTATTATAATGTTGTAACATTTTGTTTATGTAAAAAAAGAGGTTGATATTACTGGTTTTGTTGGAAACTGCTCGAATGTGCTACATATTAGCCTTTAACACGATATTCAGTTATTCTCTTTTTGTTATTGCGTAAAAACACGATTGGTATAATTTTATTTTATATATTAATTTTAGCAGTCATGTAAAAAAATGCGGAAAAAACGGATAAACCACAGTAGTTGAAACACGTCAGTAAATAGACACGGTTTAACAGGAAAAAGTGGCATAATCGTTTAACCTTACATTAACCAAATAAATTGAGACAGCAAACTTTAACTAAATTTTATAAAATCCGATTCTTGAACAAAAAGTGTGCAAGTAGCGTTAATATGTCTTGCAGAGTTCGGGAGTTTGCGAGAGTATGTTGTGTATCAGTAGAAGAAATGTTTAAGAATCCACCCACAAACCTTCATTATTGGGATCCGATCCCACGCATTTAACTTGCCCTGCTGTGTGAATTGACCGATAGCGATTTCAAATATGTACATGGGGAGTCCAAATACCGCCACCGAGAGAAGGTAAGGCACTAGAAAGGCGCCTGGAAGATATAAATTTTGATTATTAGAAAATTACGATTTCACAGAAAAAGGGGATTTCGTTTTGAAAACCTAAACGCCAATCTACAAATTGGCAAATAGCGAAAATCCGAATGGCAAACGGTTAACCCTTATTCATTGACTTTGTATGTCATAGGACAGTTTTCGCATGTTTGAATACACACCAGAACTACCTCATGTTCAACTGACACCGCTAAGAAATGAAGGCAAACAATAGTTCGGATTGGATTCGATGTTTTAAATAATTAATAACCAAGAATATAAAAAAGCAGTTCTATATAAGTTCTTATAAAGAACTCAAATTTATTTTACATTTTTTTAGCCATGTGACGCCACATCGGTATTATAATACAAATTATGCTTATTGAGTAAAACGCATGAGAGTTAAGTTATACACCACAGGCAATCGTTAGATTACCTCCCAACCACAGTCGGGTTGCGGCCTTTGCATTATTTAAATGCGATTTTTATTAATTTAACCATGATTTTAATGACAATACTAAATAAATTATAACTTATTTCAAAACAACTTTTAAATATTCATCAAATAAAGTAGATACTTTTAAATACGAAACATATGATAAAAATCCCTTAGCACTTCGTTATTTAGGGCACAAATTGCGTCTCGAAACACACAGCTGTGTTATCGGAACAGTTTATAAACTATAGCAATAACTGGAATCGGCAAGAGAGGCCGTGAGACCCGTAAACACGAACAGGAGTAATCAATAATTTAAGTTGGTTTTAAACGGCAGCTGTGGGCGGTTGGTATCGCACTTACCTCCACCGTTCTTAAAGCAGAGATAGGAAAACCTCCAGAGATTTCCCAAGCCAACCATATAACCCAAAAGCGAAAAGATAAATTCGATCGGTTTTCCCCACGTAACCCTGTAATTAAATAGCAAATTATTTAAGTTATTCCACTATGTCCACCATATATCTGGTATATATATAAAATGATCAGTATTTTTAATTTTAGTTCAATTTCTCATCGTTGCATATGTTATTAAAAACACCATAATTGAGGTATGATTGTAGATGTACAGAATTCGGAAGACTGTTTGCGAAATTAGAAATAAATAAACAAACAAGGCAGCGGTTTCTGCGACATTTTGTCACCCGGTGTTTGGTTTACAGCTGTCAACATTAGAAGATACGTTGTCCGGAAACCATTAGCCCTGGTTACAATCGAAGTATTATGCTTTATACTATGCTTTATAAAATCAGACTTATAAATCACATAGATAAAAGACTGTTCTGGGAGTGTAAAGTTTCAGCAATCCGTTATAATTACATAAACCACATTACTGTACATTCAGTATATACAGTAAGTTATAGTGGGGATTAGTCAGATTGGCAATCTTTATTTACACCACCGGTAAACCTTATATGGTTGTGTATTTATTAAATCATACGATAGTGTAGTGCTCCCACATACATGACGAGGAAATTTGTAAGATGTTACATCTCTAAAAATAAAGAAATACTACCTTCCTTCAATCTAAGAAGATAGGACCTTAATAAAAATAATAATACGAGATATTCATCATTTATTACCGTGAATAGAAAACCGCATTAGGCGTTATTGCAAGGGTAACTGACAGATTACCTCACGCACATCTTCAAGTTACTGGGGTCAATGCAGCGTGTTGTGTATGACTGAGATTTTCCATAAATTTTACTGGGTTCAGGCAATGTTGCACTGCCCAAGGACACAACCGACTAACTAGCGACCAGTTCCGAATCTGTAACTTTTAGGCTAAAAGGCGACCCACCAAGCTATTTGGTCGAAATAAAATATTTAATGCAAGAATCTGCATGTCCATAATTAATTAAGATATCTAGTAATTCCAAAATCAAAGTATGTCCGTAACTTTACCTTTTCTTGGCTTTCATAATTGTGTTCATTTTAATCAATTCCACGAAATAAAACTTCCGCTAACAATTTGAACCTATTTCGCAGGTAATCTAAATTTAAATTACAATTTTTCTTTAACTTAAGTTTATTTCCTCCGTAACGCTTTTAAGCTCCGCTTGTCTGGTGACACTAAGAAAATGTGTATCCCCGCTCTATCCGAACTACCTTTTTCTTACAACTGCCGAGAAGTCTTTCATGCCTTCTTTCTTCAAGACATCGTTAAAGAAATTCGAGTAGACCAGTGGTCAGCAACCTTTTGCACTTAAAGAGCCATTTAAATTGATGTTCCACAAAATACAAGTTTTCGCAATAAAAGGAAAACAAAACTGTGTGATAGGACGCGAGGGGTCTTTTGTATGTTTTATTTATGCATCGATATTAAACTTATTAAGCGCTCGCTACAGTCGCTGTACAATTAAAAGCCGTATCGGAAGGATGAAAGAGCCGCAGATTCCCGACTCTAGGAGTATACATTCATACACGCAAAACTCTAGTTTTTACATTATTTTATTTTTAATGTGTTGCCGAACAATCAAATAATAGCTTTTACACATTAGAATATACAGAAAGCTATGCCATATATAGGCATATTACAGGGATAGCATCCGTTTTTTTCTAATCTATCTCGACTAGAAAAACACAGGAGGCAAGAGAGGGATAGAATATGAAATCCAACATTTAAATGATTAGTATTCATTCTAATAAACACATGTGATCAACAGTCATTCGTTACGTTACAGAGTGATTTGATGTTCCTTAAACAATTATAGAATCCTGTCGGTATTTATAACAAAAAAGCTTTAATGACATCCGCAAACGGCATGAAAGAACAGACGGCTTGTAAGCATAGTTGTTCGTTTGACCTAATTTAATAACGCAATTGATTTCACAGTTCAGCGAGACAGCCATCCGATTTTATTTTATAGAAAAAATACAGTTCGGATATGCAACGTTTACATACAGAAAGATACCTTTCATACTGCGATACAAGGTGCAGAGTCGTTTTTGTCCGTGTAGACGCATATACAGGAAATCCTCGGGTTACTTCTCTACCATTTACCTTCTACTACCCTAACTTCTCCGGCATCTTACTAATACTATATTGTACTTGCTTTTAATAATGTGATGTAAACTGTTTTCTGTTTGTCTAATAAATTTTTGCGTTACTTGTGTATTTTTTACAGTAGCCTACCATACTTTACAGTACGGGAGTAATTTATGTGTAATGTTACGATTTACGCTGAAATTCGGGTTACACCGTGTCTCATGAACAGGTTTAACGTCTTAAGTCTGGCCCGTTGGTCTAGCTAGCGGTTAAGTGCGTCGCCTTTCAATCGAAAGGCTGCAGGTGCGAAACTGGACGCTAGCTAGTCGGTTGTATGCTTGGGCAAAGCACTTAACGGACGTTGCCTGAACCCAGCGGAATAATGGGTTCTACCAAATTGAAGGAACGTGTCTATCATAAACAACACACTGCAATAGCTCTGGTAACCCGACGATGGGACCGAGGTGATCTGACGATTGCCCGTGTGTTAATCCCCTTCGTTTTCCCATTCACAGGGATAAACATGAATATCCTATCCTATGTCGAGAACTCCCTGTACTACACAAGAAAAATGATTGGATTGAATACAAGCCAAGTTGGATATTATGCCAGTTGCTTACGTTTACGTAAAAGGCATGTTTCGACTTTAATGGCTTATATGTAACTTATATTTATTGGTGAAATCAAGACAGGGCCGAAATTTAGCCATTTTCTGAAATATTGGCTAACTATTAGCCATTATTTTGGCTAAAATAAATTTAAACCATTTTGATGCCTACTTTTAAAAGTCATATCTATGTTTGGCTAATAATAAGCCATCTAACTCAACCGGGTAAATATTAGCTACAAATTTGGCTTATACAGTAGAACTCTCTTATTATGTCCACGGGTAATATGACCAACATTTTCTCTATTATCTTATTACAGAACAGTATTTTTCGGCAGAAACTGATAATTTCGCCTTTTCAATATGCGTGTTTTATATTGTTATACGCGACTGTGCGCTCTGTGCTGGGTTTTAATGACGAAACAGTCATGTCGCTATGACGAAGATTTTCTAATACTAACACAGTACTGTTATTTACTTTGTTGTGCTGTACCATCGTTTGTATATATTGTTACACACTGTACAATTCTTAGTTTGACCGGCACTTGTATACTGTTAATTGACTATATTTGAATTTAGTGTGGTATTTTTTGGCTTAAAAACGACTTGACTATATTTGGACTTTAGAACGACGAAAAATCGAACCATTATTATAAGTCATCCGACTAAACTGGGGAAATATTAGCTACAAATTTGGCTTATATATACGATCGGCCAGAACTATCAGTTATTTCGATTGCTAATTATATGCCAAAGTTAAAATAAACGTTGCAAAATAATTTCATTGGGTTAGGCAATCAGTTATGTATTTGTATTGAGCTTATATAAACGACATAAAATGTATGTGGTAATTAAACCTTTATATTAGTATTAAAGCACGAAATTAATAATAAATGATATGCAGAAATGTCGTTTTACATGCACAAGAGTATCACAACTTTCGTGAAACACTTTTTAGTTGTAGAAGCGCTCTAAATTTAAACGGGGTTTTACCAGGGTAGAAAAGGGGAAAACATAGGTGAACTATTTTTTTTATTCGCGCAGCATGCAACCAGTTAAAGCGCTATACACAGGGGCATAGCTTAGGTAGATATAGGGTAAGGTTAAGAACGGCTTAGCCAAGTGAGTTAATTTCTTATATTATGGAATTGTACACAGTTTATATAAAAAATGATAACAGGAAACACTTGTTTGTACACGAAGCTTGGCATGTGTTAAACATACTTTGCCGGAAACAATTCATCGACTGATATGTCGAAAACAGGAAATTAATCGTAACATCCTATGCACAAAAATATGGACACATGGCATAACGAATTAATAATTAAAAATAAATAGCAATACAATTATAAACACGTATGGAATTACCAAACAGTATTAAATGGTAGAAGTAAATACCAATTTAGCTTGACATAAAGATAAATCTTGTTTTAAAATAGTATAAGCCACTAAGTGTATGCTTATACGCTTGGGGAATTACATCACAAATCAATACTTTCACCACAAAACAAAGTTACATATAACTTAATTGAAAATCTTTAAATAAATCTTCTAAGACCAGCAATGTCGCTTGCATGAGTTAGTGTTAACCCATTATGTGCTCGTCAATAGGACCGTTATATTGTATAAGAATCGGTATATGTATCGGTCGCGTTAACCAATTGGCCACACGACCGTACTTGCATGAGTTAGTGTGTGAAAGGCCGCCGTTCAGTTGGCACTCGTACACCACCTTGCGGAAGAATACAAGGACATTGAGTGTCGGAATACTCTGATGCTTCTCGCAGCGGTTGAGAACGATTCTACATTTTGTAGTTTAGAGCATATTAAAGCGATGTTGCTTTCATTACAGTATTAAATGATCATCCTGTGCCCAGTGTTTTAAAGCTTTTTCGGTTGTGTCCTTGGGCAAGGCACTTCTGACATTGCCTGAACCCAGTGGAATGATAGGTTCTACCAACGAAACTGACCCATTTTGTACCTTTGGGTATAAAAACTACATTTGCCTCGGCTACCCTTCTATGGGCACGTAGTGAACGGTTATTTTATTACAGTCTGCCTTCCTATCTCTTGGGAGGAGTCTGTCCTATTTGTGAACTGACTTGAATTGATTGGCACGAATCAGCCGAGTCGAGTTGTCGCAATTGTAGACTATAAGCTGTTGTTCCACACAGATCGCGAGAGAGGCGTTTACAAATACCATAATGAGGTCAGCAAAAGCACGTAACAGGAGAACAACACGATTTTGAGCGTTTTTTTAAAATAAAAATATGGTTATATTTCCTTGACATCGTTACACGTTCTGCAGGCCAGGTTAATACATACACACACACACACAGTATTGAATACCAAGTCGTTAGTCTTCAGATTAACACTATTTTCCTAAACATGTTGTCAGATTTATCGTCGCCAATATTGTATATATTTATATGGATATTACGAGGATTAAGATTTCTATTGTGTTTCCCTTTTTCAACCATTTAACAAAAGTTTTTACCGCCTGCTTTTCATTAGTTAATCGGTCCAGTGATAGTTTTAGTTTATAAGTTTTGGAATTATCGGTAATTGTTAACGTGTATATGACGTATTTTGGCTTCTGTTCAGGCACAATTTAGTAAATATTGTTTTTATTTCTAAAACTGAGTAAATTTGTGATCATTTAACTGTACATATATTTTTCCTTAGAAAACCGTCATTTACAACTTTACAAGACTTTCGTTTCCGCCATCATAACTGTACCACTTTCGAATAAATTCATGCAGTTTTGTATAATAACCCGTTATTTCCCAACTGTGATTTAAAAAACGCCGTCTAAGCATATTGCAACTTCCCACAAAGAAAGGTGTTTGGAGCCGGCATCTAGGCAAGATACACAAGTCACCCTAAAATATAAATCAAAAGACTGGTATGAAATAATACTGGGGTGGTGTTAAAGTTAGCGTATAAGGCATTGGATTAAGATTAGTGTTTTGGATAGGTTTAGTGTTATTTTTTATAGTTTTATTGAGCAGTTTTTCTTCATTACTTGCAGGTTCGAAATTGGTCGCTTGTTAGTCGGTTGTGTCAGGCAAGACACTTAACGGGCATTGCCTGAACCTACTGGAATAAGGAGTTGTATACCAATTTAAAGGACGTCTGAACCATACACAACACTCTGCAATAGCTCTGGTAACGCGACGGTTGCTAGTCTAAATGATAGCACATGTACAACAGGATATGCGTGGTTAGCAGAACCGACGAGAAATCGACAGTGCGAATACAACCATTACTGGGACACCCCACAGCCTATATTTTAACTTATTTTGGCTTTTATTAATGCTATTTTAAAATTATCCTTATGAGTATGCTGTATCAAGGCAACTTTTTTTTACCTGTATAAGTTTCAAACCCTTGGTGTTCTTATCACTTAGATGACATTTATGCAATTTGGTGTATGTATCGTTTTCATTAACTATTGGGCCAAACAACCATCAAAAAGCGATTAACTTTATTTGTGTTTTTCCTGGGCTAAGTTTAAACGATGGCATCGTAACGAAGACTGTTTTTGAATAGAATTTATGTATCGGTTGCGTTTATTATTCGGCCACAAGGCCGTTATATTAAGGCAATTTGCCACAAGGCCGTTATATTAAGGCAATTTTGATTAATCGCCCTTTGCTTGGTCACAGCGGCGCATTTTTTGGCGATGGGAAGAATCGAATTTGAAACCATTCCATCATGCTGCTAATTTCCAATGCGCACGTAGCATTCGATCGTCAAGTTTGGGTGTGAACGCATTTCACAACTTCATCATGGCATGAAAGTTAAAGCAGCGGGTCAATCAACATGCCTTTCATGTGTCGTTACCACTACCCTATCACCTCTTAGAAGAAAGCCGTGGTTCTCTTGTAACACTACTCAATATGACACGCAGGGCGACGCCATTCAAGTCTTATATTTCTACATTCCTTTTTGTCGTTACGCTTGAGCAAGCACGACCTCGCCGAGTTCACCTGTATGGGACCGAGGCTCGCAGTTAACGATTATCTGCGCTTTCATATAAAGGTGACAGGCAGGACCGGTCGTTTCAAAACTGTTTTTGTGCCATTGGAATAGACTGAGTAACCAGAATTTAAACAGGAAAATGTCGTAAGCACACGTGATCGTTTGTTGACAAGGCACTGGTATCCTGTGCGACAGTCGCTAACGCTAGTTCGAAGTATTGTAAAATATATGAGTACACAGGCCAATTGCAGCACGAAAACGTGCGAATTGGCAAATCAGTTATGGAGGGAAATAATACAGGATAGGGCACAGAACAAACATTTGGTAACATTTACTGGTAAAGTGTGGCATTTTACGCACAACACACGAACAGCTCTCAATTCGTAGAACGTTGTTGAGACAGCAATTTTAGATGGCTAATAGCTGGCGTAATTACTTGAATGCTAGCATCGTGATTGGGTTGCACATCTTAAACTATTTCATCGTTTTACAGAACTAAGTTTTAACAGAACTGGATATTACTAGAAATCTGAATGTCGGCTGCCCAGGTATAAAAATAGGTAAGCAGGTGTTTTAATGACGTGTTTTAACGAGTGTTCTTTTTCTGTGTATCTATGCCGTGATTTGATTAATTTTCTGACAGAGAATAAATAAACCAAACATTTATTTCTTTAGGGCAAGTGAAAAGTCTGGTACTGGGAAACCTTAAGGAAGTTATGCATTTGATATGGTACTGGCTGGGCTTCCTGCCGTCGATTTGTTTGCCTATTACGGCCTTCGCGTTGTCTCTGATTTACTTACACCGTCGAAAACGGGACAATTTACCTCCGGGACCCTTTGCATGGCCTGTGTTGGGAAACCTATTAAGCTTACGAAGCAATAGCACGGCCGCACTGGAGGAAATACGAAGAACTTACGGAGATGTTTATTCTCTATATTTTGGGTCAAGACTGGTCGTTGTCGTTAATGGAAAAGCGGTGGAGGAGTGCCTATCTACGCGGTCTGCTAAGTAAGTTCTTACAATAACCTCAGTGGGCAACACTTAAAGGAGGGAAACTGCTCACTCAAACTATTGAAACAAATTCTAACACAGCCCCAAACATTTATCTTACCCCTTAGAACTAACACTACCCCTCAACCTAATACTAGCTCCAATGCCATAATATTCCCTTTAGTGCGCATTTTTCATCCTTCTCTGTTCCCTCCTTTTAGTTTTTACCAGCTCGGTAATGTGTGTATTGTAAATAAACCTATATTTTTTAATAGATTTTCGATGAGACCCGAGTTATTTACGGCGCAATACGTGTTGGGAGGCAAAAGCTTCGCGTTTTCACATATGGACGTCGAAACACACAGAAGGTACCGTAAACTTGCCGTGGGAGTGGTCAAAGAGTTACTGGTCAGTACCCACGAGCGTTCCCAGCCCACAACCATGGAGGAAGTCAATCGAATTCCGCCTCAGTCAATTGAAGACCAAATATACGCGCAAGCAAAGCGATTGTGTGTAGGACTTTTCGACATTTATGCTTCGAACAGCAAATCTGGACAACTTGATATCAGGAAGGAAATTATGCGAAGAATTTCTTTTGAGATGTGTGGTTTAGCGTCGGAAACTATCCTTGGTAAAAAGTGAGTTATATACGCATCAAACCAATCAAATGTAATCGATTTAAAGTAGCAAAGAATTTAGATGTAATCTATCAAGGTTACGATTTAATCTCGGGTTCAAGCGTGTGACAACGCTATTTTGGTAAGGATCAAATGGAACCCGGAAAATTTAAAAGTGTCTATCCTCGAAAAGGTAATTTTAATACTTTAATACTAAGGTTGTGGGAACACGAGCTTGCAGATCTAAGCGAGTTGGTCGAAGATTTACGAAACTCAAACGATGCGACGCTGATTCTGAATTTTATTCCAATCTCAAGATATCTTTGGAAGAAAGGCTTAAGAAAATACATCAAAATCAATCAAGATCTTAATAAGTAAGTTAAGCATACCGTTGGTGGAATGAAAGCGATGTAAATATTCGCAGAATTACCTTTCGTAGTTACTAATATAACTTAAAGACACAATAAAAATGTAACCCTTAAAAAAACGAAAAGAAAATTTGGGAATTGGTTGGCAAGGAGTTGTTTTATGTATCTTGTGCTATGATTACGTATAGGAAACGCTATCATCCGATTCTCTATACGACCCACACGTATTTCGCGTTCATAAAATAGTTTGCATGCTTTACTAAAAGCCCTCTCTCTCATCCGGCCGTGCATTACATAACAACACTTTTATGAAAACCGCTTTGTAAGCATCAATAAAACATAACCCACTTTACTTGCGTATATAGGTAGCATAAATATTTTAACCATTATTGTTCACACGAATCTTTTGAAATATTTATTGAACACCTGCAGACAGTTTACTTCTAATATATTAACAACATTCAAAAAAGCCAAATTTATCTACAAAAGTGAGCGTGTATTTCAATCTTATCAGAAACTACCGTTTCACATTTAAGATAAGGCCTTACACCTATACAATACAACTCTCCACATTGCACAAAACAATTTTAGAATAAAAATCCACCCTAAAATAGCAAATTAAGTCCTGTCGAAATAAGTGTATAATTGATCACGAGCATGGAGGAAAGGGGGTAATTGCACACTAAAACGATGACTGGGGCATTAGAGTTGGGGTTGGAGTTGGGGTTAGTAATGGGATTGACAAATTCAGAAGCCTCACTTCTCGATTATTCATACATTAAATTCGCTTAAAGTAAGATCTTGTGCAACACTAAAAAAAGAGAGAAAAAAACTGCTTACTAAAATTATAGAAACTCATTCTAATCCTGCCCCAAATACTAATTTAAAGAACTACCGCTTACTTTAACCCCAAATACTCATTGTAGTGTGTAGTTTCCTCCTTCCCTCTTTCTCCTTTTTAGTGTTTCCAAGGTCACGGAGAATAACAACACCTGTTATTAACTAAGAGAGTAATTAAGCTCAAATTATATTAGTATAATTTCATTTTTGGGGATTTTATTTTACTGCGGGCTACACTTTTGGAACCACCCCTTCTCCCAAAGCCACCTCTATTGCACGGGTCGCTTAACCGCACATTTTTCTTCGAGGCTTAGTGTAATAATATTTGATAAACATTTTTTTTTAATTTTTAATTTATTTTTTTATAAAGATTTGGCGGCCACGTCTTAATATACCGAAAATAAATCATCGATTAGTTTTTGGGCGTGTTTTAACGACTGTCGTTTTTCCGATTTTACCGTTTTCCAAATTAGGATCAAAGGTCCTGTTTAGGCCTATATTAAAAATGACCTAAAAACTTAAGTTATGTGTTGTTGTATCAGCTTCTTCAGTCGATGTTTCGATCGTCGCAACCCGCACGTCGCAAACGGATCTGACTGTTGCAAAAGTGAGGAAACCTGTGATGTTTTGAGTGGAATTGACTGTGTTCTCAAGTTGTGGCAACAATTAAAAGATGATCCACAATTTGAAGAGAACAGAGTTATGAAATTGGTAAGAAAACTATTTAAATGCAACGTGCAATTAACAAAACGCCTTTTTGTGTGTTGAAATAATGGGTTCTACCAAATTGAAAGAATTATTAAATCCTACACATCACATTGCAGTAGCTCTGATACCCGACGTTGGGTACGAGGGGATCTGACGATTTACCTTATAGTAGCGCGCTTGTGTTTTCCGATTAATGGTGATAACATGAATATCCTATCCTTGTACTGTTTCCCGCTCTATCTATTTCTTAATTTGTAGAAAAAAAATTGTATACGTCAAAGAAATCAATAAACTAGTTAAATCTTTTTGCCATTAAAGCTGCCAAAATAAGTCGACGATATACGTTTGTCGTTTAACACAGCTGAATGACTCTTAATATATTTTGTTTGCTGTAAACTTTACGCAAGAAGTCTTTATTGCTGCTAAAGTATTTCTACAGCTCTGTGACCCAATTTTTGATCTAACAACTGAACGAAAGGAAGCTTGAAATCTCTTAACTGTTTTGGGATTCTATATATGGATCACGATAACTATTCAGCTAAATGACCGCACACGATAAACCAAGTATTTTTAACTGGGCTGGTGTTCTAAATTATAATGGGCTTATAAATAATACCATTTTTAAATTGGATATATAGGAATCGGTGGCGTTAACCATTCGGTGACAATACCTGAAAAAAACAAACAACTCATTCAGCTGTTTTAAATGCCTACTAGTGTATTTCCTTTGCAGCCTAACATTCTACCACTGTTGCATATTCAAAGGTTGGTGATCTATTCGGAGCTAACGTGGATACCATGACGGTCGCACTAGCATGGATGATAGTATACTGGTCGACATATCATCAAGCGCAGACCAGGGCCCAGGAAGAAATTGATCGATTTGTTGAAACTAACTTCCATTTGCCCAGGTATTTTTTTGTTGATTGTTTTTTTTATATATTTTTTATTCGGATTAATGTGTGAAGCTATAAAGGCATGCCCATAAGACCGTTTTTGTATTGAATTGGTAAATGTTTTGGTCGCGGTAATCATTCGCTCACAGGACCGTACCATTTACCGAAGTATTGGTATCTTTGGTGTCTTCGCAATAAATCCGCATAGAAATACTATATTAAGTAAGAGATGTCCTTATCGAATCAGTTTGGTTTGTAGAATTACTCTAGAATCAGTTATTATAAATCTAGTATTTAAACCTTGTTAGATTTGTTGCTGTCCGTGCTCTTTAAAACCAAAACCCTTAAGCACACGACTGCTTAATTGTATTTTACAGGGCCCAGTTTCAAACCCGCGATTTTCTCGATGCTAAAACCATTTTTGTATATTATTCGGTACATGTATTGGTTAACCATGCGTATGTTAAAGTGTTAAAAACAATAATAAATTACAAAATTCTTATACCGATATACTGTGTGTATAAACAGGTACTCTGACAGAAGTCAGCTTCCCTTCGTGATGGCTTTAATATGGGAGGTTGCAAGACACTGTAGCTTCGTACCTTTCGCATTACCCCATGCCCCAGTTGAAGACACGACGCTCAACGGCTATTTGATCCCCAGTGGCACAGTGATGATGATAAGTATGCGATCTGTCAACCATGATCAGACTTTATGGGATTCGCCCGGGGAATTTAGGTAAGCTCTAATCAAATGTCTGTGCACGTATTTATTTCAAGTGTCCAAATGACCTTTTTGTTATAACAGAGGGCGTACAGTCGTGTATTAACGCGTAATGTTTATTTTTTTGATTTTTATCATAGTATATGATAAAGTTTTATTTTATTTTTTTACCGGGCTAGGTTAATTGGTATATGTATATATATATATAATTAGTATATGTATCGTTCACGTTAGCCATTCGGCCACAAGACCGTACGACGCTTTAAATGCCTTATCTAACAGGCCGGAAAGATTTATTTCAAGCGAAACCGGGGTTTTCAACAAAGGTTTAGCTGATCGTGTTATGCTATTTGGAGGCGGCAGGCGCCGGTGTGCAGGGGAAGCATTGGCGCGCATGCAGTTATTTCTTTTTTCAGTCTCAATCCTTCGAAGTTGTACAATCCGACGCGTTGACCACAGTGACGTTCTACCCGACGCGTTACCAGGTATTTCGTTAATCCCCAAAAACATGTACGTTTCAATCGTGCCGCGAAAACGCCCTAAATGCTAGCCGAACTATGCCCTATTTCTCACGCGTGTGAAACTTTTTTTTGCTTTTTCATCAGCAGACAGTGTTAGTTTGTGTTTATCATGGTGTATACGCAGAATTAGCCTCAAGATTTTTCTATTTGTTTTACATATCTCTGGAAAACAAATAAATATACGCGTTGTATTTAACCGACATCTATATGCAAAATGGTATTCGTGACTTTTCCCCCCACTTTTTAATTTCGTGCATTTACCATGTATGCAATGCAACAATCGTCTAAATCAGGGCTTCACAAACTTTTAAGCTCTCGACCACTTTTAACTTATTAAATGTTTTTTGGTATGGCCCCTCTTCATGTTTAAAATCCCACACAAATTAAAAAGTACAATAGATATAGTGGTTTGTGTAAAATTGATTTATTTTTGCGACCCCTTAAATTCATTGCGCGACCCCTAGTTTGGATTGGAGACCCAAAGGTTGTGAAGCCTTGGTGTAATAAATGCTGTACAATACCCGTATTACATTGAGTAAAATCTTAAAAACACAGCAATATAAGCTTTAGAAACTCTATGTAAACTGACGATTTTGTTGTAACACACCTGCGATTTTTCTTCACTATAGGGATAAACATGAATATCAAATAACCCAGTGTCACTTTAACAGTTCTTCTAATTTTGAACCGGTTTAAGTTTTAATCTTATGATGTTCTTGCTACCTAAACTGCTTTAAATAGGAATTGATTTATGTAGCTTGCGCGTTAATTATTTGGTTCTTATATTAGCCCCCACAAAGGCAATAATTTTTGCTCTCTTGTTTACCATTTTTTTTCAAAAATATTAAGTTGTTTTATCATAGAATACTAACTTACAGATATTAGTATTCTATGGTTTTATAATTTATCTGTAAGTTATGGTTTATCTGTAAGTTAGTATTCTATGGTTTTATTTATAAATTGTTGACTTCAATGGCCCAACAGCCTATCGTTTACACTGTAACAATTATTTAGAATAACACATGTTTTATTTTGTATATACTACTGTAATTTGTAACACAAAAAAAAGGTGTTTGGTGTCTGTCTATTATAGACTACCCGACTAACTAGAAATGTTTTTCCTTCACGATTTATAGGGCTTCAAATGTCTGTCTATGACAAGACAATGGTTATTATTTGAAATAAAACATTTTGTTACATGTTAAATCGTACTCTACTTTCTGGAATGCAACACAGAATGTTCAATCAAAGTGCTTGGAAGGTTAGTTCGTCGTCTTACAGCCAAACAGTTGTAAGATCGAAACTGTTCGCTAGTTTCAATTCTATACAACACATGCAATATAGATCCTATAACCAGACGGTGGACGCAAGGTAATCTGACATTACCCGCGTGATAACACTCCTTTATGTATTTACGAAGTTATCTAACGATTGCCCGTGTAATAACGGCCCTTATAAACGTATTGGCAAGGTAATCTGACGATTGCCCTTGTGAAAGCGCCCCCTTACGTATTCGCGAGGTAATCAGACGATAGCTCGTGTGATAACACTCCCTTATGTATTTGCGAGGTAATCTGATGAATGCCCGTGTGGCATTTGTGACGGCTAGTCAAAGTCCGAAGATTGACTAATACCGTATTAATGAACAAGCATAGTATTACTCACACGTAACGTAAGTTGGAACTTATGTTTATATCCAAGTTATGTGTACTGCATAGGATTTTAACTATAGATGCTTAGGGTATAGTGGAAGGGTGGAAAATACCGCCCGCTTTCGAGTCCATAATGAGCTAGTGACCAAGAATCGGTCACGCTAACCTTCCGGTCACACATTCTGTATATAAATAGGCCACGCCAACCATTCGGCCACACTCTGCCAATGTTTAGGGTCAGAAAAATGTGGCCGCTAGGTGGCGAGTTAGGGCAATAAGATACACTTGTTATTGCGTTTGTTGACCGTTTGGAAAAGTAGATTCATACTTTAGGCATTTCACAAAAAGAAAAAAAACGAACTAACTGTCTAAAAAAACATGACTTAATAACAAGGACGATAAGAACTGATGTTGACAACTCAACCTTTTTTAAATTGTTAGTTGGGGCTGTAATTTATTATAGATTTGGAGGCGAGGAACGTTAATTTTAGCGCTTAAAGTGATGATCAAATCTAAAAAACATCGAATAGAAAGTTGAAAAGAGCCATGTGTTGGGTTGAATTGTTGACATAATGTTCATAAAAGCGTTTGAATTATGATAAACAGACGAGGGATTTTGTGTCACAATACCTATAATAGTTAATGATTAAACATATTACGCAACCGATTCACCGTTATTATCAATTATAGAGTTGAGGCTCGCGGTTGGGACAACGAAAATTAGATTGAAAAAATAGTTCCTGAATAAAGGGTTTTGGGAGTTAAGTTTAACTTTATATTATTTTCAAGTTAATTATTAATTTACTCATGAAAATTAAGACTACAGAACATTTTTATTTTGTTTAATATTACGGTGTTTTTGTTATTGAAATTTGACTCATCATTAGGCATTTTTTTGGTGTTTATTGTTGATAAATGATCGTTTATTTTAACCTAACCAACAAGAAAGGGATTAGCCACATAAATACATGCCAAGAGTGGCGAGCGAAGGCTAATTACAGAAAAATAGCCGTGGGGCAACTTTGAAAGTATATTATTATATCGACCAAAATCCGAAAACGTAGACATAAAACCTCGTCCCGACTGAAATGCGGCTTCATGACGACTTCTATCGTGGTGTTTACGTATTCACTCCGTGACGGTGCGCTTGTGTGTGCGCGCACAGTGTGCGTTGCCGCGCACGAGCGTTAAAATGAGGCATCGAAGCATGAAGACCGTAAAAAAACAGCCTCGGAACGTTCCTTTCTTGGGACAGCCGGGTATAAAGCGTTTATTGCGAGGGAGCTTTTTTGTCTCGTTGTGAAAACTTAAAATAACCGCAAAGTTTTAATAATCAAATGACAATAAACAATCATTTGAAATCTAAATGAATTTCAGAATATTTAATTAGCTTCGACGAACTACAATGTCTGCCACCACGGTCGCCCCTGTAAACGGACCAGGTGCTCAATATGCTGGCAAAAAAAGACGAAGACCCCAACCTAAAAAGTAAGGAAATTATATTGCATGATTTTTACCTACATACCGGCTAGGGGGTTGCGGATATAAATAAAGTTTAG
This sequence comes from Ciona savignyi, assembly GCA_000149265.1. Classification (NCBI taxonomy): domain Eukaryota; kingdom Metazoa; phylum Chordata; class Ascidiacea; order Phlebobranchia; family Cionidae; genus Ciona; species Ciona savignyi. Next base: position 587,113 of record CH003409.1, on the reverse strand, counting down.
AATTTAGTTATGTCAGGTTAAATTTATCAAAAAATCGAGTGAGTTATATCAAACATCAAGTCCAAAGTAGCTGAGTATACAAAGTAAACAACAGCAGGTAGACTGGAACAAAGTGAAAGAGCCGAGACTGGAACGGTAAGGAAGAAAATGCGCTGAGGGAAAGATTACAAAAAGGAATATCTTTTGGGTGATAGAGAAAGTATTCTCACGCGATACCGTTTAATGCTTTGTGTCTGATGGATTGCAACGTCGATAATAAAGTTTGTTTTCCTGCGAAAATCCTATGACAAATGCACACCAGCGACACTGACGTCTGAAATGCCGCATGATCCAACCACGATTTTGGAAATTCGGAAACGTAATGTGGCTTCCAAGTGTTTCCGGCACTAGTGTTGCAGGTTTGGTAGCCAGAACGATCAAACAAACATGTCGCTTGTTGACCAAACTTTGAAACCTTTACGTCACAATATAAATTGTGCTGAGCGAACGACGTTTGCTTTCCTGTAATAACTCTAGAATCACTCAAACTACTGGACAACAACAGTAGACTTTAGGTCACACGGAAACGAATAAAATTTACATTATAACTCTTACAATTAGTCAAATTTTGGTAAAAAATGTGATAATGTTTTCATTGCAATTGTATTATTCGGAAACCTCTCAGTCCTTTACATAGAAATGCCGAGTCACAGCTTTCGTCCAAAAGTCGTGCTGACTTTTTACTTTGTCACGTGATTATTGGCAATTTACGTAATACAAAAGAATTGGAACAAGTTGTTTAAGTGTCAGAACAAATAGCATCAAGATTTATGACCTAATCGGAAACACGTATTTTAAAATAAAGCTGAACTTACAGCTTGTTTGAGTAACGTATGATTGTTTATATTAAACAACAATTTGATTTTTGTGAACATGCATTTAAAATGCATTGAATCTTTCGAAAGAATTTAAAAATACTTTTCTTTAAATAAGTGTACGAAATATCACTGTCAATATTGAACTTAACTAGTTTATAATTTAACTGACGCCAATTGAATTTGAATAAAGAAAGAATGAAATGGATATTCATGTGTTATGCCTCTGAATTGGAATGCGCAACGGTGGGGGTTATCAAACGGGCAGACTTCAAATAACGTCATGACTTCCGCTAGGTTAACGAAGCTATTACAGTGTGTTGTATATAATAAAGATGTTTTTGCTGACCAAAGACAAAGACACAATCGACGTAGCTAGCGGCTGGTTTTGATTCAACAACCTTTCGACTCGGCGCTCTGATCGACCGAGTTATGTTACCGGACAAACCATAAGTCGTGTTTATAACGTCTTTAGGGACAAGGAAAATGCCGAAACAACCAAATCCAACCCGAGCAAGCGTCACCGAGACCGCCTCAATTCCGAATTGGACCACCTTGCCAAGCTCATACCCTTTCCAGAGGAAGTGATCAACAAACTTGACAAATTATCCATTCTTCGCCTCGCAGTTTCTTATCTTCGGAATAAAAGCTTTTACGCAGGTAGTTTACAGTATTTAGTTCCACTCCTTACAATCTCGTTAATCTTTTTGATATATAGAATATTGAAATCCATTTTATACCAATGCTTCAATATAAAATTGGTCTAAAATCCATGATCCGTACCCTTTTAAAGTTTTGTTCAACATAATAGAATACTAGTGGAAATCGGCGCATTATGGTCTCATTGAAAATAGTTTGTGAACATTTTTCTAGCAATAATATATTTGTATATAAACTTGTGTTATAATGTCGCTCAAGACATTGTGGGGGCCAAAAAAAGATTTTCTGTTTGAGGCCGTTTACTGAAAATCTTTAAAGTCACCACAAAAAGCAAATACTCGCTTTCCCGAACAAAATGTATCTCTGTTAAACTGTTCGGCATTGGTCTTGTCCAGAAAAGATATACAGGTCTAGGATTTTGGGCAATCAAACAGTTACGTACTGTTAGAATTATTGAAATGTAATACTTTAGCCCTAGAAACATACCCATTTTTTCTAAATCAGAATTTACGTAGAGCTGTTGTGATTTACTTAGGTCAGTAATATTTATCCATAATAATTATTGTGCAATAGATAACCAAATGTACCTAGGATAATACGCACATGTCGGTTCTTTAAAATAAATTCCTATAGGTCCTGTGTTCTAATAAGGGTCCTGAGATAAATAATGATCTGTATTCATATTCTGTAAACGATTTATGAACGATAACATAATAGTAGACTACCGCACAGTACTTTTCCTAATATTATTTTTCATTGGTTATATCGTCAAAACATGCAGGCCAATTACTGTTGCTTGACATTGTTAAATTATTTGCTTATTTATTCCGAGTAAACCAACATAAACTAAAGATTCAATGGTGATGGAAGTGGTGCCGGGGGCGTTATAGTTCGTTTGAGGCTATTGTTATGCTAAAGAGAAACCATAATCTGATTGCATGAAGAATGTTTTAAAAAAAGGGGCCTTACATTTATATGGGTTATATGTTGGCCATATTATCCAGTTTTAATTAATACCAATAAAGAAATTCCACCCCCACAAGGTTCATCATTTATTAAGTCTGCTGTAAACCTTATCAATTATTTAAACGTGTCTTAGAACGACTGTCGCACTTGGTTAGACGACTTAATGGGACCGGAAATAAATGTCCAATATATATACGACGTTGTAAAATGTACTAGACGCGATTTGACTTCGAGAGAGGTACTTGTCGTGTGATTGTATGCTTTAGGCCAGAAAGTTGAGACAGGTACGACTGCTAGGCGAAAAAGCGCACTCCGTCAAGCGTAAACGAAACAGCGGAGACAAAAAAGATTTTGGGGGAAACGCCGTAAGAATAAATAGGTAAATCATATACGTGCCTCGCACGCGAGTTGGTCATACTCGAAAGCACCCACTGACTCAGTGAAAAAACACATTTATCAATAACGACAAATATTAGGCCTAACCTGTTTGTTATTTCACGACGTTATATTCAATTAAGGTTATCGTGTTCATGGTTCTTTCTTCTTGTCGATTTCCGAAGCAAACCGTATTCTCGACTCGTTACGCATCGCTGATTCTGGTGCAAGTCATTCATCCGTATAGTTGGATAGTGACATCAATAGCTTACTCATGTTTATCACAGATGGTGGGAAACGCATGGGGCGCTATAATAGGCGTCATAACACCAATTAGCCATATTTCCATGGTTAACGCGATACAAAAACGTTTTTTGTTACGATCCTACTACGGGTTCGAAACTTAGTCCGGTAAAAAAATATATAAATAAGAAAAAATGTTCGTTTTTTGTGTGGTCGAATGGTTATTGCAAACGGTACATATATATATATCGATTCTATGTAAATATTGTCATAGTGACATGCCCATCATGGGTTTGAAAGTTATCTCGTCAAAAAAAAACAGTTCGGCGGGTTAGAAAATGCATTCGCGCGTTATTTGTGTCGTTTCAACATTATTCAGCGGACTTTGATTGAACTGAGTAAATTAATGGGTCTAACAAAAACTAAAGCAATGCATCATTTAGTGCAAATTACAATACCGTTGTACATTATTTGTGTGTTCGAGGTAATAAAATGATAAATTGTGTGATAACGTGCTATTGTGTCCCGCCCAAGGATAAACATGAGTATCCTAACTTATGCGGTACGAATGCCTTAGTGTATGCTTATTGAGACTAATGGCTTTACTCTTTATTCAGCCTGATTCTATATGGAATATTCGCTAATCATTCCAACGCTCAGTCGCCCATGCGAACACAGTGCAAAATGCAAAAATGGAATTACTGCACGTGAAAATAGCGTTTGCGTGTTGTCTTATACATATTGTGTTAACCAAGTTTTCGATGAATGGCTATCTAAAGGCATAATATAACTTGAGAATGTGTGCTGAAAAGATTAAAGTTTATAAATATATAAAATTTTAAAACGTAGTTTACAGAGCGTCGATTATTCTTGCTCACATTTTGGTTGTTTATAATTCAAGATAAGCCCTGTTTGGCGCGCAGACCCCATTTCCGAGGTATCAATATCACGTAGACAAAGTTTTACATTGCTTGCTAGCCGTCACGCTGGTGAACAAACAACATACGGCATATGCTCACGTTTACACTGGTATTAAACAAAACGTCTGTAAGAGTTAATTAAATGTCATTTCCCCTTCCGGCAGTGTTTATAATTAACGCTTACAGTGACTGTTGCTTATTTGTCTGATATTTCCGAAAGACACAAACAAGTCGTTATCACCATTCTAAGAGACCATTCACCAATCGGTTTTAATACAATGTAATTCCAACTGATTTCCACAAAAAAAACAGACATTTACATTTTTTAAATACGTGGCCAAGTTCGGATATATACAGGATATTTATGTTATATCCCCGTAAATGGGAAAACGCAGCGGAAGTTATCACACGGGCAATCGTCAGATTACCTTGCAAATACGTAAGAGAGAGTTCTCAAACGGGAAACCGTTATATCACCTCGCGCCCGTCGTCGGTTACCGAAGCAATTACAATGTTTTGTGTATTGTTGCAACGTCTTTTCTGTTTTAGTAAAACCTATTAGTACATTACTCTTTAGGCCTAGGGTTTAACGGCCACGTCTAATTTTATCGAATTTTAATATTTTTCTTTGTTTTAGACGTGTTCTAACGACTGTCTCGTTTTGCCGGTTTTTTTCCTGTTTTCCAATTTTTTTAATGGTCCTGATTTATGTTTTCATCGTGGAAACAAAAAAATAAACTAAACTAAACTAAATTAGGTTCAGGCGATTTCCGTTAGGTACTTTGTTTACGTACACAACCGCCTAGTTGGCGACCAGTTATTTAGTCTGTTTCCAACTTCAATACAAGTAGATCTACTTAATTGCACATCGCGGTTATTCTGACGTTTATGAAAATAACAGATATTTTGGTCTTTTTGCAAGGTTTACTGCTGAAGTTGCTTGTGCCATACATTTAGACTGAAAAGAGAGTTAAAATTAAGAAATTTTAATTGAAAAATTTTAGGCCAGTTTAAACATTAGGTAAATACTTTAAAAGTATTTTGCGCCTCTTTTAGTTGGTTTAGGGAATTCCCCCTAATCAACCAAAATTCAAACGACTGATCGTGATAGTGTGCATTGTGCATTTAGACTTGTAAAAGTTATTCAATCTACTTAATTTTTTGGGAAAAGTTTTAGTACTAGTACTTAATAAGTTACCGACATTTTGGCTGTTATCCACAAGGGAATTCGCCATAATCCACCAAAAAAAATTAACTACGGACGGCCTACGATAAATTAACTACGGATAATTATTTCCAAAGGATTTTTTTCACAGCCCACCAAAACTGAAATAACTGACCTTTATAGCTTATAATGCAATTTAAACTGAAAAGAGTTGCATAATCAGGGGCCAACTTTTAAAATTGTTAGCTAGCATTGTCTTGATGTTCATGGTAACTTTTCTGGAAATTAGCCCCAATGGAATTTCCATTATTACCCAAAACTAAAATGGCTGACCTTTATAGTAATGTGTATTTCTACTAAAAGATGGTATCCTTTTAAAACTTGTTGCAAAAATTAACTTCTAAATACATTTGTATTAAATTTTTGATAATAAGTTTCAATTTTTAAAGATTTTCACTTTATAGTTTATAGGTTTCATATTTAAATTAAAACTTATTACTTAACCGAAATCTGATATCTGAGTTGTTTATTTTAGCCAAAACCTTATCATTGCTGGGGGCTATTTAATGTTGATAGCGAAATACAGTGTTGATAAACAAAAAATTTGGTGGAGTTATTAATCCATTTTAAATTAATCCTTCCGGGAATCTAATCAAATAATATTGATTCCTCTGAAGATAGTACATGGTCAAAGCATGCCAAAGAGCAATGTGTTTAGAATTAACAGTTTAAGTGGGTTCTGTGCTTGTCACCATTCCATGCTCAATCCAGTGGAATATAATAGGTTACAATGAAGTAGTTGTAAACATAATCAATTAAAGGATGCACAAACAATAAGTGGATGCACAAACTTAACTCAAGTAAATTTACAGTGATTATATAGACATGTTTATCCTTGGGCCTGGGGAAAAGGATTTTATTGGTGGCTGGGAAAATATAGTTGGTGTTGTTATACGAGCAATGATCAGATTGATCAGACCACATGCTCACGTTTACAGAGCTTTTACATTGTATTTAATTATATGAAGGAAGATATTGTTACATTATTTTTTTAATGCATCCTCCACACGGTTTAGGTTCTTTTTACTCCAACTCAAAGGTTGCAACTGTGTAGCTAGCGACTGGTTTCGAAACAACCACCTTTCTGCATATGGTTCAATGCGTTATAAGGACAGATATTTGGCTGATAAGAAAGCAATATTTTGACGATTATCCAGATAGCCCTGTCACAAGACTACTCTACGACTGTCGTTTCTCAGCCCCAGGCAAATAGATAAGAAACCTAGATCGACTACTTAAATGTGAGAAATTTGTGCCAATATTATGGGCCAAACACTATAACTTCTGCTACAAAGCAAAGATTCCGGTGCCTTTACCACCATCGACACTGCAGTATGAAACAGAAAGACAAAATAAGCGAAAAGTAACAAACTTATTAAAGAAATTAAATTCTGCAACAAAAATTACCAGTACCCAATACTATGCTATTAAACTGCCATTAGCAGATTTTTTTGCGTTTTTTATTTTATTTGGGCTAGTTTTATGTACTTTGATAGACATATTATTTGACATTTTTTGTTCAACATTTTTTATTTGTTTATGTGATAAAATACTTGAATCAAAAAAATTAAATATCAAAATTTTGCAAAAAAATTGAAATAATGATAGTGATTATAATAGTACTCCTAAATAAGAATTCTGCATTTAATCTTTCTATTCTATTAAGGATGAAATTCTAATGTTAATGATTATGGTTGGGTAAGTAAAGGGTATTAGAAAGCAAGCAATAGAAAAATGTAGATTATTTTATTCCCATACTTGCGCTAATGGTATTATTGCAGTGCATTGTGAATGATAAATACATTGTTATAGTGTTTTAATCCAGTTTTTAACAGCACCAGTCAGGTGTTTAGCTAAAGGTCACAACCGACTAGATACTGGCTGGTTTCCATCCCACAACCTTTTGGTCGATGCGCTATCACCCGGCTAACCAGTCCGGAACATACATTGATTTTAAGAATCGAGAATCATTTATTTGTTTGGTCAAAAATATACGCAAATAACAATGGATAAGAGCACATTAATTTAAATTTATATAACAATTTAAGACCAGGAGGCAACAAAACGACCGTACGGTCAACAAGTCGCCCCCTTTCCCCAAAATCATCATTAAGTCAACAGAACAAAATATAACACAACAGTAGATATGCAAGATACTATTATTTCTACATTTTTAGAGATACTATTATTTCTACATTTTTAGAGATACTATTATTTCTACATTTTTAGAGATACTATTATTTCTACATTTTTAGAAAACACAAAGCAAAATGAGTTGGAGCACCCTGAGCTGGCGCACCGGGTTTCCAACAACCTGCGCAACGAGGTGGCATGCTTCAGTGAATCTGAAGGCGAATTATCATTAATGGTATGACGAATCTATTGTATGTGAAAGATTATATAACCACTGAGTAAATTTGCTTTAGAAAGATTATGAATAACTGTTAGTATGTTGCTTGGATAAAAACACTAAAACAGCTTTGGAAAACTGAGTGTGGTTGCCATGAATTTTACATATAATCCATTTTTTTATTTAAACTATTCTGTTGCAATTTTCTTTTTTATTAATTTTTTTAAAGGTTTAACAGCCACATCATTTTTTTTCATTATACCATGTCTGTTCACTGACATGTTTTATCTGCTGTAGTTTTGCCGTTTAAGTCATATTTACTTTAAGTAACTATACCATTCTTCTTTAATATAATTAAGTAGAAAAAAATACCCTAAAGTTAACCAATCCACTTATAACACACTAATTTATTGCTCTGTCTATTACACATATCGGCCATGAACTCAGCGATTAATTTAAACAAATTGGTTAACTTGTTTGAAACAATTGGGTTAAACAAAAATTGTAGTACATCTGCATTGGGTACAGCACTTTGTAATAGGTTTACAATAATACAGTGGTGTAAGTTACCTGACAATTTTCTGTATGAATATTTTAATGTAAGTTTCACTCATGAGTTGTCTGATGATTTTTTTGACCCATTACCTTGATAATATCGGGGGCTATTTCAGTGCATTGTATGTGATGTATTGTCTGACCGATTAGCTTGGAGGGGATATTGTGTCAACTTTCAGCCGTAGCGTTGCTGGTACGATACTGATAGCTAGCTAGTCAGTTGTATCATTGGGTAAAGCCTTCGCGAACATTGTTTAGACCCAGTGGATAAAAAGATCATATAGAACCACTGCACTAGCTCTGTGAATCCACAGTTTACACGAGATAATCTGACAGTAACATAGTAAAAAAATCCCTTGTGTTTTCCTATTTGTGAGGATGAACATGAATATTTTATTCTAATCATGTATTAAATCATTTAATCTGGTTTTCCCTAACAAGTTATCTGATAGGTGGAAATAATATTCTGGAGAATACTAAACATCGCTTTTCACAGGCAATAAATGGCTTCATTATTGTGGTGGCGCAAGATTTCAACATCTTTTATGTCTCTGAATCAGTGCAAGAATACCTGGGATTTCCACAAGTATGTATTTATTACTGTAAACTTTCTTTGTATTTAATATAATTTTTTTTCTATATGCAATTTTATTAAATTTCCTATATTATATTGTATTTTTCCTGATGTTCTATATTATGTAGTACATATACCCACGGTGTTATTGGTGCTATGTGCTGAACAAATAGCGGTTATTGACCTTCAGACGGCTAGCCATGCATGATTAAAATGTAAGGTTGTACCAAAAGCTTAATCTTAATAAATTCATTCCTTTGGCCGAATAGATTTATAAACAACACATGCAATAGCTCTGGCAATTCGATTGCCAATTCAATAACACTCTTTGCATTTCCCCACTTACAGTGATAAAACATGAATATCCTGTCCTATCCTAAACAACGCAATGCACTGTTAGCTACAATATGGCCAACTGCCTTTGTAATAACGCTCCTTGAAATTTACCATTTACATAGATAAAACAGGAATATCTATAATTACTTTTTCCTTAGTGTGATGTGATGAATCAATCCATGTTGGACTTAATCCATGCCGAGGACAGGGAGCTTTTCACACGCCAAATGAGCATGAACCCCAAAGTTGCCCCAAAGTCAGTACCACAAGAAGGAGACATCCCACAAGTGCCAGAATACACCAACCATGGACTCTCAACCAAAATGTTTAAAGGTAAACAACTTTTTTAGAGAGTAATTACTGATTTTTATATTGGTGGTGGGGGGGGGGGCAATTTGACTAAGTAAAAAAAATATAGCCTGGCTATTTATCATAATAACCCACTCATGGGATATTAGCACAACATATTTATGTTTTAATTAACTAATTGTTTAAAATACTTTTTTGTTGGGTTAAACGGCCATGTATGTTTGTTTTTTATGTTGTATTATGTATATATAGCTGGTGTTTTTAACTACTGGTACTGTAGCTTTGTTGTTTTTTTCTGTTTCTTTAATTTATGGACATTGTTTATTACTGTAATGAAAAAAAAGTTATGTTTATCACAGATTTTGCAGCATTTTTTATAGGATCGAGTTGTTAGCACTCTTTCAGTTAAATTCAGTATATCAAATTGGATATTTTATTATTTCATTAGTTTACAAGCTACAGGGGCTTTTTTAACAACATTCTTTATTTTGCAGACTTGTCACGAAACGGATTGTTACATCGGTCGTTTATCTGTCGTTTAAGATGTTTGCTCGACAATTCTTCTGGATTTCTGGTAATCTCCCTCTTTTTATATCAAAATTTTATCCAAAATGTTTATAGAAATCCAAGGATGGATTAAAGTAAAGCCAATATAACAATACAAGTCTCACAACCTTTTTTCTTTATCTTGACTATTTTATATGTATTTCGACTGAATAGCTTAGTGGGTTAGTAAACTGTCTTTTAGCCAAAAGATTTTCAGATATAACTGCCAAATCCAACACATAAGAAAAAAATTTAAACTGATAAAATGTTTTATTACATTTAAGCCTTGAGGAAAAGTGTGAATTGTTTTACTATGAAAAGGATTAAACATTTTCCACTCCTTTCCAAAGGCACTTCACTTTACCGGCCATCTGAGACCAGTTCCTGGTCAGAATAGAAGAGGAGAACAGAATATTCCCCTCCCTCCTGAGCAAGCATTGTTCCTCTTTGGAACCCCGTTGCAGAGTCCTTCAATCCTGGAAATCAGGACGAAGAATTTTATCTTCCGAACAAAACATAAACTCGATTACACACCGCTTGGAGTTGATGCTAAGTAAGTTGGAATATAAATCTTAATACTCGCGATAAAATTTAATGTTTACACCACAACCTTACGCAATTCAAATTGTCTTACCATCACAAGACGACTTGATAAATTTATTTTCTTTTTAAATACAAATTTACCTTGAATTTGTCCGGGCGGTAAGCTTAATATGTAAGAGCAACAGGTCTGCAAGTGTTGTGGGATACCACACACAGTGGAAAAACAGTAGTTTCATTAAACAACACACTAAGTGAACGTTACCTGAGCTTAGTGGAAAAATAGGTTAAGCTAAAATTATAAAGACATTTTAACCAAGGCTTCAGTGACTCTGTTGGTGTGATATCACCTGACAATTCGATAATGCTCCCATGTTTTCCTATATATCGAGTTAAAGTGTAATTATTTTATTTCTGCAAATTTTCATAATATTCAACTTTAAATAGAGCTGTATCAACCAATTATTACCAGGGGAAAGATTGTTCTTGGATATTCAGAGCAGCAGTTACGCCAGAGATCCGGTTACGAGTTCATCCATTCTGCCGACATGATGCATTGTGCAGACGCTCACACCAAACGTAAATTCTTTAAATATTCAAGACAATATCGCTTGTGTGAAAAAAATATTAATTGATATGACACAAGCAAATTTTAAAATACTGCATGTCCACTGTCAGGTTGTGGATGTTATTTGGTGTAAGTGCACTAACTAAACCATGATTATCTACTAAATGATGGTGGGGGGTAAGTTATTAAGTTGAATGGGAAAAGTGCAAGGAGAGTTAACACACGGGCAATCGTTGAATCACCTCGCGACCATAGTCGGTTTAACCGAGCTATTGCAATGTGTTGTCTATGATTCACACATTGCTTCAATTTAGTAAAACACATTAATTTTATGGAGTTCAAGTGATTTCAGTTAATTGCCTGGCCCAAGGCCTTAACCGATTAGCTGGCAACCAGTTTCGAACTTGCAACCCTTTGGCAAAAAGCACTTATCCTCCTAGCTATATGTTTGTACAGTTAGCCATTAGACTTGGAGCTGTTGCAGTATGTTGTCTGGACTTAACCACTGGACCATATATAAAGTTGATTTTTAAGATGATGCTGAATTCTCTTACCTTTATCACTGGAAACAACCTTGTAATGTTTGGGTTGAACTTAAACTAAAGCAATGTCCGAATCATATACAACATATTAGCTCTGTGAAACTGATTTGAGCATGAGGTAATCTGATCTCCAGTAATATAATGCCCATCCATGAGGATAAACATGAGTATCCCTTTAAACTATGTATTTTCCTTATTAAACTTCCTAGTCTAGCATGTTGTGGTACCTATATACTTTTCTCAATTATTGACAGGATTAAATTACCGATTCAGTTAATTTTTTATAATTTTCCGTCATGATAACCGAATTATGTTTTTAAATGCAATCTTTGAGCTATACCAGTTTGATTTTAGAAAAATCAAAGAATATTACCAAGACATCATCATAAAGGCCTTATCAGACTTTTATTTAAATCGAAATTAATAATTGGTGTATTTTCTTACAATATGTCGACGAAGAAAATTAAATTTAACTAAATCTTTGGATAAAAACCCGGCCTTTATAAGGATTCGATAAAAAATGAATATTAACACAAAGGAATCCTATTTTTTTTCAAATAAAATAACTATTTTCTTACCATGGTTGAAGAGAAAATTTTAACTCGACCAAATCTTTAGTGATGAGGAAGGGTGAAAGTGGATTGACGGTGTTCCGACTGCTTCACAAGAATAATAAATGGGTGTGGGTCACTGCGTCTGCACGGTTGGTGTTCAAAAACAACCGACCAGACTACATCATATCAACACACAGACCCATTCCGTAAGTTACGGCCTCAAGTTTATTCCTGTATATAATACCAAGTATAGATTTTGATCACATAACCTCGTAATGTAAGGTTTAAACAACCACTTCACTTTCCCCCTGTAACACCGCGTGTATTTACTGACCTGTTTTTACTGTTGTTTTGCCGTTTTTCTTTCCTTTTTTTTAAACGGTTCTATTCATCTTTAATGTAATGCAGAAGCCATAAACTAAACTTAACCTTGCAAATTTAAATAGGTTATGCAGGTTTCTTATATAAATCATTAAGTCTGACTGATTTGCTTGACGGTTTAGTGAGTGGACTTTCAGCCAAATGCTGCAAAATCTGATCGCTAGCTGGTTGGGTTTGTCCCTTTGGCAAGGCATTTAGAGAACATTGCCTGAACCCAATGTTGTGATAGGTTCTACCAAATTGAAGAAACGTGTGAATGATACACAAGACACTGCAATAGTTCTGTTAACTCGGCGGTGGGCGTGAGGTAATCTTCTGATTGCCTGTGTGTTAACACCCATTGGCATTTTCCTATTCACAGGGATAAACATGAATATTCTATCACTTGAATAGAAATTAAATGTTTGTTACGTTTCCAGCGACCAGGAAGGGGAGGAACACATGAAGAAGCGGTCGAATGCTTTCCGATTCGATTTCACGGGGCAGGCCATTCTTTACGGCGAAGTGAACCCTATTGGGACCGGAGGTGACCCGGCTCAAAACCCAATCAAAGATGTGAACGAGGATGAACCTAACGCCAAACGAGCGCGAAACGGGATAGGTGGGGCACCATCGGACCGCTTGTCCCTCTACGGTGCACAATCAATGCAGCGGATGGATATTTACGCCGGAAGTTTACCGAACCAATCCAGTGATATTTACTGCAATGAAGAGCTTGTAAAGCAGGAACAAATGGAACTCTCCCTACTCCAGGACAATGGACCTCTCACTGATACTTCTGATATTGTGTTTTATCCCCTGGGAACTGAAGTCCCACCAGAAAACCAGCAACAACCACCTTTCCCTCAGGTTAAAGAACCTTTCCATAATCCGAATGCTTTAACCCAAGAACAGTACACGCAAGAACCGCCAAGGTTGTACCATCCACCAGCAACTAACCAGAATGAAAATAACCAAAGCTACGAAATGGCGCAGGGTAATAATTTCTCGCCGAATCCTCTCAAACGGCCGTACCAGGCATGCTCAAAAGCGGATGTTTATAAATACCAAAACTGGAAGACACAAGCGCCACTTCAGACACCAAGTTGGTCCAACACAGGTCAAATGACCAATGCTTCTGGAATCCCAACTGCAAAACACGAGCAGGATATTTCTCCAAGACCGTTTCCTAACTTTCAACAAGACAACCTTATGCAGAGCAACAATAATATTGTGAGCAATACCATCTACTTTGAACCGAATAATGATATGAACCAAACTCCAAGCTCTGCGCCGATGCCAAGACTAGATAATTACCAAGCCCAACATACGAACCAACCTTCAGTGATGGATTCTCTCTCGATAAAATCGAGAATGAAAAACTTGGAGTACCCGGTAAGTTTAAAAAATGGGGTGAATTATTCCAATGAATAAGGTACTATAAAAACTATAAAAATAATTGGTTGAACTTTACCGAAAAAGGAAAAAAAACTACATAAAAAAGGGGAAAACTATACCAGATAACGGGGTTAGCTTTATCAAAAAAGAAAGTAAACAGTACTTAATAATGACATGAACTATGCCAAAAAATGGGTTAAACTACCCAAAATATGGGTAAACTATACTAAAAAATGGAGTGAACTATACCAAAAAAATAATGTGAACTATTCTAACAAAGAAGGTAAGCTATACCGACCATTGAGGGGACACATGGAACCCAGCAGATTAATAGACCTACCAAACTGTGGGGACAAGTTATCTTTTAATTACACCATTGATAATTACCATTACCACCCTCCCACCTATTTCCTGTACTTTCCAACATAAACATTCATATTTTCAGCAACATTCCGGACAAAGTAGCACTTCAGAGGATAATCAAAACTGGAACACGACGCAATTAATCGGATATCAGGATAATACTGTGCAGTTTGACCTTCAAAAAATTGCCATTGATTTCCAGGTAATATTATATCGGCCTTTGATAGTTTGGTAAAATGGCGGTTTGGATTTGTTAATTACATTGGCGATGTGCCCCCAGGCGTTATGGACGTAATGCCAACAAAGTTGTTATTCTTAATGAAACAACACACATGTGGTCTCATGATCTTCTGTTTTCATTACAACCAATTTATGTTTAGTGGAAATGTGGGGATTTTGTGGCTTACTTTCATAATGAGGATGAAAGATGATTTATATGAAATGTTAGATTTATTTATTATATGTAAGGCAGCTAATTTTTGTGGAATGAATTATTTTTTTTATATATTATAAACACAAGTAGAATAAAAGAAATCACCATAAATGGTGCACTTAAAGATTAAAAGATGAAAACAAGAAAATTTATTGCTATTTAAAATTACAGGAATGCATAAATTTACTAATCACCAACCACCTTTAACAGTATTTGTTCTGACCTATTAGCTTGGTGGGTTAGTGTATTGCCTTTCAGCCGAAGAGTTACAGATTCGAAACTGGTTGCTGGCTAGTTGGTTCAGAAAATGTCTTGTAAGTGTCTACCTTGCCCAGAAACACAACCAACTAACTAATGATAAGTTTCAATCTCACAACTCCTCGGCTAAAAGGCGACGCACTTACCTACCAAGCTATTCAGCTGAACATTGTTACTGTGTGGATCGCAAGTTTCAATTGAACGCAAAACAATTATTTTTTTGTAGACCACAAACCCCATGTCACAAGTTCATCACTACATTGAGAGGAATCCTGCACATGCAATGGCAATTGCCACTGGCAACATGCCAGAATGTGGAATGCCACAACTGCATGGCAACAAAGTAAAAGGTAGGGAGCGACATATTGCCTTATGGTTAGCTAATTTGGTAATGCTGACTTCGACTATTGCAATGTGTTGAATATTCTGGAAACATTGTTACAGTTTTCGTAGAATGATATGATATTCATGTTTTTCCACATGAATTGGAAAACCACGGGCGTTAACAAGCAGAAACAGCCAATTGTCAGTTTATCTCTGACTTTTCTTTAATAAAGTAGAACCTATTAATCCACTGGGTTCATGCGAAGTGCCTTGCCCAAGAACACAACCGACTTAGTTAGTTATGAACCTGCATCCCTTCTGTTAAAAGGCGACCAGTAATCTACCAGACTAATCGGTCGGACAAAAACTCATTAATTCACTTGGTATACTGCTAGTGTGCTTGGCACCGCTAACTACCGACTGAATCTACAACACACGGTAACCCGATGGTAGGTGCTAGTTAACCCAATGATTGCCAGTGTGATAACACCCCTTGCGTTTTCCCATTTACCTAGAAAAACATGATTATCCAACATTAGTGGCAAAGATATGATATCACTAAGATAAATCGTGATTTTTGCTTTCAGCGTTCATGCCAAGCTGTCAGTACTCCCAACATGCGGCACCTAGTGGCCAACCCATGGAGGCGGTAAGCAACAACTCCTACATTACCCCGCAGTTTTCTCTCCTGGCTTCTAAATAGCTTTTTGAAATGTGTAAATTTTTACAATAATTACACATTAGATTCGATGGCCTCGTCTGGCTATATATCTGTATCACCCGTAATTAAATTGCACGGGTCGCTTTACAGCACACTTTTCTTTGAGGCTTAGTGTAAAAAGTGTAATAATTTTTTTTATAAACGGTTTATTTTAACAAATTTTCTAAAAATGTGTGTAGGTTTGGCGGCCACGTCTAAATATAAATGGTTTTAATTACTGTCGTTTTTATCCTTTCTTATTCAACATTTTACAATACCATTCATAGGTATATAAACATAAATGTCTTTTATCCTATTTCATACTTCACTTAAATTTTGAGTTTGTCCAACAGTATATATTTGCAGTTTGACCAAAACAGCCCATGTTCATCTACAATGAGCACAGATAGCAGAGTCCGTTCAACGAACAATTTAAATGATCCTCGGTATATGTCCAGCTCTGGTAAGTTATAACGCAATTAGGACACAATTCTTAAGTTTATTTCGAAAAAAACAAACAGAACAACCCATTAAAATACCTAATCAGCACAGTCCAGCACTGCGGCTACCACAATGTGTTTATTTTATTTTTTTACTGGGCTAAGGTTCGAACCCATGGTGGGCTCGTCACCAAGACTGTTTTTTTAATTTGGTATATGTATCTTGCGTTAACCATTCGGCTAGTTTAGTTTTATTTTTTTAGTAGTTTAGTTTATATTTTGCTCCTTCGTTACAATAAAGAAAAATAAAACAATTATTTTAAATTAAGGAGACGGGATAAAACGGCAAAACTACAGTAGTTAAAACACGTCAGTGGATAGACACATTACAAATTAAGGAAAAAAACGACGTAGCCGTTTAACCTTACAATAAAAATAAATTTCAACAAAACAAACTAAAAAGGGCTAATTGATATCAGCTTCATTATGAACGCATAAAGTGGCTGAGTCAATGTCTTAACCACAACCTCCCACTAAAGTGTCAGCGATCAGAGTTCTTTAATTTTGGTTTCTTTTCGCAAAGATTTCGCGGTTGTCGACTCTAAGGGAAAACCAGGGTAAATAAAGTTTTAAGTTTGAAATTATGGATCGAATTGAAATTGCTATTTTAGGTAAAGGAGCGTATTGTAATACATTCCTTGGATTCGTGTGGCTGCTCAGTCTGGAGATTTAGACATAGATGTCCTGTCTGGTGGATGCCTGGTTCAAACCAAAAGTTTTTACCTAGAAATATAAATTAAGTAATGAAAAGCTAGAAAAAGGTTTAGACTTAACGTTTTGGTCATTTTATTTTAGTAGACATGCTTTTCCATCTTTTGCCACTCTTAGTTTTATATTAACCAGAAGTAAAATTTGAACCAGACATCCTGCAGACAAGACCTCCATGTCTAAACCTCCAGACTAAGCAGCCGCACGAATCCAAGGAATGTATTACAGTGCGCTTCTTTACCTAAAATAGCAATTTCAATTTGATAAATGACTTCAAATTTGAAACTTTATTTACCCTGGTTTTCCACAAGAGTCGACAACCGCGAATAAATCACGTGGATTTCCGCACCCGCCAAACGAACCGTAACACGGGCAACACTAAAAAGAGAGAAGAAGGGAAACTGCTCGAGAAAATTATGCAAACTCATTCTAGCTCTGCCATTACCACTAATTTTAACCCCAGAACGAACCCTAACTACAACCATAACTTAAAATTAACTCTAATGCCCGGATTTTTATTTTAGTAAGCAGTTTCCCTCCTTCCACATTTTCCTTCTTTTAGTTTTACCCGGTATAACTCCACATCCATTTACTTTGTCTGCGATATGGTTCGATAACTTCGCTTTTCGAAGCACAATTACTCAACTACAGATAATGTCATAACATGCTCCTCACTTAATTTATCATGGTCGTTATCTGGCGTAGGTGCGGTTCGCTGTTTGTTTTCCAGCATAAACATACAGTTTGCACTATTGATAATAATCGATGCATTATCCGAAATAAATTGTGTGCCAGGAACCGACTATATACCGATGTGTTTGCTACCAATGACACCGATATATAACTTATTTTTATCACAAGAAAATATTTTGTTTTTACAAGAAAACAAGAAAATAATATCATTTAAATAAGAACTGAATATTCAATATAGCAAAACATTTCGACTCTTAATTAGACACGTCGACTTTATCGAAACCTGCTTCGAGTATGACCGCAATGTTATATAACTAATATTCCGCAGATTACCAAGATAGCGTCTGATACCACAGGAATGGGCAAGACAAGTTTAAACCAAGTGATTTGTATACATTTTTGACAAAATCAATTTCGTGCAATGGTTCCAATATGTCCTTGATGGCTGTTCCGTATCCGTATCAATAGTTTCCGGCGGACTGGCGGAAGCGACGTAACAAATCCGGACGATTATCGTTGCTCTATCGTGTACATTCCCGCGGACATCCACGAAATAGCAAGTACAGACGATATTCAAACACCCATCAGCACTCTCAAAGCAAACAGCTCGTTAAACTGGGCATTGAAGTTTCTACTTTTGTGCCAATTTACCGTTTTATGGACCGACCGTTCGTATATTCTCGTCAAATAAGCAATGCAGTATTTTTGTCAAATCGATGTACATTGTGAGAATCCGATTACTGAAGAGTCAAAAGTTTGGATCATCGATAAAATTAACGTTGTAGTTTTTTTTGTCGAGACAACAGTGTCGACGCTTTACATACACTGCTTTTTGTTTTACTTCGTGCGTCTCTGTATAATGGATGCGTCAAAATTTTGCTCGTAGATCGCTTGATATCTCTTGTTTATTGCGCAGATAAAAAGAATCTTCGCTGCACATACTTAGTAGACTTACCTGCAACATTTTATTTTATTAGATCGTGCGTGGACGGATTCGACATACGTACGTATTCGGAAGAAATCGTAGCTACTCGTTTTCTCAAACAGCTATAAACATACGAATCAATGCAGAATCACGGTTTTACGCAAATGCATCCATCTATAGCTACGTTAATTAAATATTTTAAGCACCAGTTATTACTGTTAAAGAATAATGATTTCTTAACGCAAAGCATCTGGTCTGACTAGCCTGGGGGTCGGCAACCTGCTCCTTTGAAACCGCATGCAACTGGGGAAAATTGAAAGCAGGGAAAGCGGTAAGAAATAAAACCGCACATTAAAATAAGGATTATCACATTAGAGTTAGTTTTAAACATGGCTTTAAAGGGGTTTAGTTCTGGGCTCGAGCTTAGTGTTCAGGGGAGGGTTTAAATTAGTTTTTGTAATTTTAGTGAGTAGTTTCCATCCTTTCCTCTTAGTGTTTCCCATACATTCTTTTATTCTGATGCAACTCTTATTAATTTTATTGCTACTTTAGCGACCACTTAATAGGTTTAATAACCATGCATAAGTGTAGCAAACAGAAGAACATTTGCTTCTTTATCTCATACAGTGTTGTTTTCTTTTTATTGCAAAAATGGTTTTTCGGCTCCAGTGATTTTTATTTTATGGAATATCGGTTAAGCTATTTGCAAAAGGTTGCCCACCCCAGACGTTTCATACTAATCTTGCGTTAGTTAATTTATTTTAAGTATAAAATAATATTAAATATAGCAGAGAACAGGGCATACAGGTAAAACTTCCCCTTTCCATGGCGTGCTATTAATTGCGCTTTAACACAATAAATAGATGTAAACCATGATCGCTTAGTGGCGAGCTGGTTTACCTTTGGCACAAAATATTGTTCCAGGAACAATGGCTGATTTTTTTGGTTGCTTGGTAGAATAACGCGAGCATTGCATACGCCCCCTCATATACAAAAAAAAACTAGGACTGCAACGATACTTGTATAAAAGTATCGACAAACTCGGATCAAGGTATCGCGATTATCGTTAGTAAAAATGGGAAATTCTCAAAATCTAAACGTCTTTAACGGACTGAAATGCGTTTCTTAAAAATATTAAAACTATAGTGTGTCAATAACCTTGCAAGTGAAATCAACCTTATTTATTATTTTTTGCAATAAGCTTACAAACTGATGTGTAAAACCTAACCGCGCTTTGTATTGAAAAACTTTTTGTTTTCTTATTCACGGTGGTAAAATTTTTTTTGTTTGTGCTAAGGATCGAACTTATGATGGGCTCGCCACTAAAACCTTTTGTAAAAGAAAATCGATTTAGGAAAACACTAAAAGGAAGGAAAATGGAATATAGGTAAACTGCACACTAAAATAAAAAGTAGGGCAATATAGTTAGTTTTAAACATAAGTTTGGAGTTAAGGTTAGTTCTTGGGTAAAGATTATTGTTAAGGGCAGGTTTAAAATTAGTTTAAATAGTTTAGTAAGCAGTTTCCCTCTGTTTCGCTTTCCCATTTAGTATTGCCCATCGGTCTATTACTGGCTATCTTAGTATGATAACGCCTTCTAACGGCCATTACTACGCATGTTCATTCATAATTTAGTTTAAAGCAGGGGTCGGCAACCTGCAATCCTTTCATCTTTCTGATGCGGCTTTTATTAATTTTATTAATACTGTAACGAGCCTTAATAAGTTTAATATCCATACATAAGTGAAACAAACATAAAAACTTCTCAGCGTAATCTCACACAGTGTTGTTTTCATTTATTGCAAAAATATTATTCGCTTTGCGGCTCCCAGTTTTTTTTTAATTTATGGAATTTCGAATCAAATGGCTATTTTAAATTTTCATTTAAACGCAAAAGGTTGCCGACTGCTGGTTTAAGGTAAAACAATGGCCGTGCATTTTATCAATTAGTATAAAATTATCTAAACTAACTTACAATAACTAGTTAGAAGAACAAAAACACTTACAACATGAATGATATTATTGCCGTTTTTTTTTAGATTATTGACTCATGTTTTTTCTTGGAGTAGGAAAAGGGCAGGGAGAGTTACCACACGGGCAACTGTCAGATCCTCGCGCCCACCGTCAGTTTACCGGGGCTATTGCTGTGTATTGTGCAAAAGTGAGACTGTTTTTGTCCACCTAATTAACCACTGGGTTAAGGCGATTTTAACCTTTTAACGAGTCCAATGTCATACTCACGATGGGTTCGTCACTAGGAACGTTTGAGTTGGTAAATATGAGTTGGTATATGTATAGGTTACGTTAACCATCCGGCCACACAACTTTTTTTTTTTTACTGAGCCATGTTTTAACCCATAGATGGCTCGTCACCAGGACCGTTTTTTTGTATAAGAGTCGGTATATGTATCGGATGCGTTAACCATTCGGCCACACAACCGTGCTAAGCGATGTACCCAATAACACAGTCGACCAGCTAGCGGTTGGTTTTGATCTTAAACCTTTCCGTCGACGGTCCAATCTTCAACCGACTACTTAACAAATGCGCTTTATTACTCACAAATTAGAATATGTCATTAGACAGAATAAAAAAAAATAAACAGTAAAATAAAAATCATCGGTTTCTCTTTAAATGCATTCGTGCAGAAAACATATATACATATATATCTGTATGTTGCCAACTTCATGAATTATTAACGGAGCAGGTTACTTTACTTACGATTTGCTCTTAGTATAAAGGACATTCTGTGTAGGATATAGCGCCCGCTGATATCTATTTGATAGAATATTTAAATAGCTTTCCTCAATATGTGCTTATATCAATTTGATACAAGATTCTGACACTGGCGGTGATTTTAATGACACTCAAAATAAATAGGAAGATACTCAAATTTCAACAGGCATTAATACAGGGATCAGTTCAAAATTATCTGTTGGTATCAAAGTTTATTATAGTTTAAGTTCATTGATAAAGGAGTGTAAGTTTCAATATAAATAACTTGTTACAAAAAATAACCTAATTATTTCCCAAAAATCCATTTTTTAAAACAAATAACCTAGTTTATTACAAAAATGCCCTTATTTATTACAAATTATTTACTTGTTTTTTTTCGAAAGGGTTTTAGACTAACGCTAATGCATGTGTCGTATTTACACAATGGTTAATAAGGAGCTGTCGCGGCACGCATTAAATGACGTTGTCGGTTATAGTTGTCTGCAAGGTACTTATGCGATGAGACAAGCCAGTGACCAGGCCGCCTTAAGCCAGATGGAAGTCAGTCACGATAATAAGATCAGAAGGTTGGCAGTTCATTGTATCCCCTCTTGGATACATAGGTCACACTCCGACCTGATAATGCGGATTCGTGGTTACAAAGTGACCTAATGAGAAGCAAGTTTTCATCGATTGACATCTTAATTTTGATCAGACAATATACCGCACATTGCGTGGGTAGAATACTAGATATGTGTTGGAACTTTAAGTATTGTATAATTTTTTTTGAACTTTAAGTGTTTTATAAGCTTATCGAAATTATAGTTTTTATATACACTAGAAAGCGCTTTTATAAAGTTTGTACCAAATTTTACAAACACTCCGACCAGTTCTATAGATGTATAGGCTATTAGGCTGGAGTTTGTATTATTATAATCTTAAACCTTCACGTATTTATTGCCACCATCAGATGTATCCTAATACAAATTAAAATTGTAAATATTATTTTATGACGACGTCCGGTCAAAGGTAATCATGTATTGGACGGATAGTGGTGTCTTACTTAGTGGTATCACTTATTGGATCTATGCTCGTGACAAAACGTTATAAATAATTCTGCGTTGTGTATTACTTACTGCAAGTGGTTAGCTAAAAGGTGAGGGAAATTCGCTCGGTTGCATAGAGTACACAAGTCTAACTGCGCTGTCGACAGATAGTAAGTTCGTGAACTATTCAGAGATATATTTCAGACAGATAAGATTAACGCTTGACAACTATAGCTGTGAACATAAATGTCGATACTTATAGACAAATTAAAGTTAGATAACGACCGTATATGCTGCATTGGTGCTTTCTAAAGTAAGACTTGAACTTTTCTGATTTAAGACAAATATTCTTGAATATATATGTCATGTTGCTTGTGGATTGTAATACATCCGTTTCATAGAGCAATTACAGGCTAATCTAGAGCAATTGTGAAAAATGATAGATTTTAATTAAAATTTGTCGGATGTGCTGGTTTGAAAAAATATGCATGAAAGGAGTTGCAGGTATCTGATACTGAACTTCGTATTTGGCTTGGCGATGTGCGGATCGGAACTTACTAATACGCCAGAAATACAATTCAGTTCAAATTCGACAGTAGAGAATTCTGCTTCAGGTAAAAACGTTACCAAAATTCTATACATTATTTACTTGGGCTGTTGGTAAACCGCCAGCTACATTTATTACCCGAGCCTACTGTCATTACTTTAGTTTACGTGGTTAACCGCCAGCAACTTTTATTAACCGCACCCTGTATAACTAAATAACTTGTGGTTTCAGAACGTCCAGGGCTGTTACGTCCGACTATTAGCACAGAAATGAAGCCAATAGCTTACACGACGGAACGTTTGTGTCCTGAACAGTGCCTTTGTGGTAAAGTTTCTCATGTTGGGTACAATGTTGTCTGCACAAAAGCACCAAACATTATATTGTCTAATTCTTTTCCTGATGGAGTCGTTTATTTTACTTATACACACAGCATGTTTCCATTAAACGTTGTCAGAAACGATACGTTTTCGGCGTTTTTGAACCTTACTAGCTTGGATTTAAGCAACAACAATATAATTAGTATAGAGGCTGCTGCGTTTCACACCCTTAAAGATCTGAGGGTTTTGATACTGGACAATAATCCTTTGACAAGCTCTGACCCGTCGTTTCTTTATCCGATATCAGCCAGTTTAAGACATTTTAGTGTATGTGGCATAGTTGAGCGAAATCAAAAGTTTAACTGGTCAATTCTTACCGGAAATAAATGCGAAGGAGATTGCAAGAAAGAAACTGGTCTACATTTTGGCAACTTGCAGACTTTGAAGATTGATCGTAACGAAATTGACCGAATTAACGTCCATGCTCTGGAGCAAGCAAATGTACTACGTTCCCTACAAGAATTCAGCTTGTCCAAAAATATTCTCATGGGCGAAGTAATTGGTGACCTTATTTGGATTATTCAAGGAATAAAAAATCAAACAAAAGAAAATCACTTGCAAGCATCAAATACAAGAGAAATTGGACATATAACAATAAACCTAAGCAATAACAACATCTCACACCTCGGTAAAGTCGACCTTGACATGCTAAACAAATACTCTACCCTCAATGGCCAAAATGCATCTACACCTCGAATTCAAATTCTTCTCGCCAAAAATCCTATCAATTGTAAATGTAAAGTCAAGGATTTTATGATTTTTTTATTTAAAAGAAACGGCACTTTAGTCGTAAAGGACTCCGGAACGCTTGTGTGCACGTCCCCGCCCGATCTTGCAGGTAATAAACAAACAAACTTTGTATTTCTCATTCGGCTTAGTATGTTAAGATTTTAATTATACCTAATGGTATAGGATAGGATTTTCATAGTTTATCCCGGTGAATGAAATAACTTGTTCTTACACGAGAAATCGTCAGATCACCTCACACCAACTGTCGAGTAATCGGAGCTATTGCAGTGTGTTGTGTATGATTGCGACTTTCCTTTAATTTGTTAAAATTCATCATTCCACTGGGTTGTACATAAAAACGATGTGACATGCGAATTATGAGTGGAAAACTTGGTCCGGTAAAAAATAGCGAACGCTTCTACCAATCGAACGTTAAAATCCATATTTTCGTTGGATACAATGATTAAATTGCATATACAACCACTTTCTGCATATGAAGACACACAAAAACGTTATATAAATAAACCCTGTATATATAAAATGTAATGTTCGATTCTATTAAATAATCGATATGTTTTGAATACAGGCATCGAACTATCCTACATGGAAAAAGTAAAGGTTCATTATTGTCATGGCGATTGGGGGAACAAGGGATTTAAATTAACTCCAGCACAACTAGCGTTCATTATCGTGTGTTCGACAACCTTGTGCTTTGTAAGTCTCGCTGTCCTCTATCTAAACCGACACAAATGCGCGACGTACTGGAACATATTGAAAAACTGCGGGGAAGATGACGAAGACTACCGTAACAAAATCAGGTAGGGTGGGCTACAGGAATTATAGAATATTTATGCTTTTCCTCGTGAATGTGAAATATTTAGTTTTTTTTTATATAATAATATATCATGCAATGTTTATCCCCATGGTTTTAAAACAAGTCTATCGTCATGAGAGAGTTTTTTTAAATTGTTTATTTGAAATAACATAGGATAATTATGTTTATCCCTGTGGGTAGGAAAACATAAGGGGCGTTAACACACAGGCAATCGTGAGATCACCTCGCGCCCAACGTCGGGTTATCACAGGGTTGGGGCGAGGGCACAATATTGGCTGTTTAATACAAGCTTATAGTCTGTACCCATGCTTACCAGCCAAATAGCGCGATGGGTTGTTTTATCGCCTTTTTAGTATTTTTATCGGTCTAAGTTTTGAACCAATAATACAATCGTCCACAATAACTTGTTTTCTATATAGTTGCTATACCTATCGGTCGTGTTAACCATTCAACCACACAACCTTATATGCGTCGCCTTTGGTTGTAGAATAAAAACTGGTCAAGTTTTTGTGTCTTTTTTGGCAAAGCACGCAACGGATACTTACTGAATCAAATGTATTAATGGGCTGATTAAAAACAACATCGACGTTTTATTTATGTACCACATATTGCAATGGGTTGGGTAACGATACGTTGGGCTTAAGCTAATCACTTACTGTGTTTTCCAAGCCACGGAGATAATACACAGGTCAAACTAGAATTAGGGGCACTTTACGATTGGATACGTTCCATCGCTTTCCGCGCTACTTATATCGGCATTCTACTTTAGAATCTTGTGTAGTTCACCTCGTCCCTTTTAAAATATTCAACTTTCCAATATTTAAATATTCATATTACAACGAAAGGTAGCGATTTTTGTTGGAAATATACAGACCATAAGAATGCCATGAGATAGAAAAGACGATATCGGTGTCCCTGTCAAAATTCTGTGCATACATGTATGTATATGAAATTCATAATTTAGAATACTTGCTTCACCCTTTTGCAAAAATATTGTCTAGAATGAGAGTGGATTAATGGAATGATCTAAAATAATTGTAACGTTTCAATTATATAAAACAAACAACAATAGCTCCGGTAACCTGGTAATAGGCGCAAGGTAATCTGACGATTCCCGCTTCTTACATTTTCTTATAAAACATGAATGGTCGATTCAGAAACTTAACATACATTGTACACTTATTACATATCCCTCTTTGCATTCATTATAAGAAAGAAGTAAAGGATGCTTGTATACAATACATGAGATCTCAAAAATTCTGTTTAATTTCCATCATAAGAAACCACATGTTGTCCTATTTGCAGCAATATGGCTGCCCAAACACTAATATCAATCCAGAACTAACGCTGACTTTAACCACAGCCATGACACTAACATTACAGTCGTAATTTTAATTTTTACTAACAGTTTAGCGCCTTCCACTTTCCCTCAATCCCTCATCCTACTGATTAGCTTGGTTGATTGGTGTGGCGCCTTTCAACCGAAGGGTTGCAGATTCGAAACTGGACGTTAGCTGGTCGATTGTGTCCTAGGGCAAGGCACTTAAAGGACATTGTCAGAACGCAGTGGATTAATAGGTTCTACTAGATTGAAGAAACGTGTGCATTATACAACAACACACTGCAATAACTCTGGTACGAGACAATGGGCGGTAATTTTACGAATGCTCGTGTGTTATGCCCCTTGCGTTTTCCTATTCACGGTATTAAACATGAATACTCTATCCTATCTTTTAGTTCCCCCCGAAAACAACTTAGCACTATATATGACAACCACACACTCTTGAGTCATCGTTTTTCAGCCGACACATGACACCAAACACCTTAAGCGGGACTTTCCTAAACAAAAGCGGAGCAATTAAACTTAATGTTACGCGAGCCGAAATTGTTAAAGCATAATAATTGTGCACAAAACATATATATAAATAATATATAAGTTTCAAAAATAACTGTTTTTATTAGTTTTAACGATAATATGCATGTCTTTAATTGAATAAAGTAGTTTTATAACAATCCATTTATTAGAGGATCTAACAATCTACTATTTATCTTATGTATCTTTTTTTAATAAATAGTTTTAACGACTGTTCTTTTGCCATTTTTATTGTTTCTCTATTTTGATTTGGTTCTAAACTGCTAGATATTACAGCAAAAAATAATAAGCTAAACCACACATAATTGGACGATAGAAGCGGCTATTAATAGGAGTTTTGTGGTTTCTATGATTAATTTATGCTGCCAATGTTTTGCGTTAATATGTATTTAATATTTTAATGTTTAATGTCACTAATGTTCCCTTCATTACATTTAAATGTTATTAAGCGGTCGTATATATTAGGTATATTAAAATTTAATGAACATTTTAAATACCATTTCGTTGAGTTAACATTTATAGTTTAATGTGTTTTAATGAATGATAAATCCTGTGGGCCATGGCTAATGGAAAGGGTGGTCGAAAAAGACCCATTAGAGCGACCACAGCAAAAGAGTCGTCATTAAACGTATGTACATTACAGGTGCCGAAACAAACAGTTCACAAATAAATACTCAATCCCTCTTGATCACAAGGGAATCGGACACAGCGGTTATTTTACAGAAGAAGTTGTTATTTAATAAACGGATGACGGGGATGCCCTATGCTTTTGACGAGCTCCAATTCCCATTCAAACCACACTTTATATATGTATTATTGTTTATAAATGACAATCGCTAAATCGGGTGAATTTTGAGAAAATATTAAAAATTTAAAACGCCGTTTTAGGCAATAATCTATTATTTATTGTCATTGGTACTGCATTACATACTTGTACTTTCCGAACTCAAAATGCTAGCCATTTTAGGCATGGTTTCCATGATCTTGAGTAGATTAATATATCAATTGGTCAGGCCTTTCATATCAACCAGCGATTTTCAATGCGCGAATTCTACCCGAGAAAGCAATTTCCTGATTTAAAATAAAATTAAAAAAATCAAACTAAAGATTTTTAGTGTTGGGTGAACAGAACCCAGTGTTGGATGAACAGAGGATTAATGGGCTCTAGTAAATTAGAGGAAAGTTTGAATCATATACACAACACACTGCAATAGCTTCTGTAACCCTATAACGGTGGGTGTCAGGTAATCTAATGATTGCCCGTGTGTTAACGAACGACTCTTGCGTTTTCCCATTCACGAAGATAAACATGAATATATCCTATTTTCCTAAAAAGTTCTGTCTACAAAGCGATTTTCAGTATTGGATGAACAGATGTGATTTAAATCAATACCTTGCAATCGACACACGTTTATTGTGTTTATTTCCTGTTGCTGTAATCAACAAAAATACGAAAATAATAAAAACACGGCAGTGAACTTATGGGGATGAGGGACACTATCAGTAGAATTTCTATCTTAATATTTGAACTTTCGCAGTTCATACAAAACCGATACTTTAACACATCATTACATCAAATTAAGGCATATGGTATATGGAGAATATAAGATGAAACAAAATACACAATGATAGATAAAATATGTTTTAAATAAGAACAAAGAAAACCTTCATGAGTAGAAGATAACCAGAAAGAAATGAGGTGTAATTTTTAAAGTATATATGATTGACTAACAGGATGCAGTTTGAAAAAACGCATACACCTGTTTTAATGTACAGATTGGGCTTCTTAAGTGAGGCACTCTTGATCGCTATTAGAGGAAAGTCCAGCCATCGACGCTTCGGCTACAACATAGTCTATAACCTTCCCGACGATTATTTCGCTTTCAGTCAGCTCACTGTCGTTTTCCTCACACAGTGCAACACCGCCATCTGCCGACACTTGTGTTTCGAAACTTTGGCGCGTAGTTTCGGTTACTGGCGGCGCGTCGGTGCTTACGTTGCGTTTTCTGAACATCGAAAGTCGGATACGACTGAAAGCGGCAAGCATGGCTAGACTTTTCGATAACCCAGTCGGACTGTTCGACCCTGTATAGCTATGTTGCCTGTTCGTTATCACTTTTGCCTTGTTATTGTTGTTATTATGGTTGGAACTATGCTTTAACGAAGCACGTTTTGGGGAAAGCTGTTCGATTGTTGACTTTTTCTTGCTGGATATTATAGTGCAGGTGCCTTGCTTCGAGGAAAATTTACAACTTAGCCCTTTTCTAGAATCCGGAGATTTTTGTTCAACAGTCGCGAATACGCCTTCTCCAACATTCGCGTTTTCCGCGTCATAGTCGACGAAAACTTGGATTGTTTTCCGTCGTTCCTCCTGTCGACTTCCGCCGTCGGAACGCTTCTCTTTCCGGTAGGACATTTTCTGTCGACGCAAACCGTACATGCTTTGACGTTGCGTCTTCATGAACATTTTAACGTCGTTTCGAAAGGACCTAAACGAATATTGCAGACTTGTTAATTTCGTATTGAATGGTTTGAAACTAATTACTTTACAAAATAAATCAAACTTAAGCATTAACACAACAGGGCGCTAGCTCATTGGGTATTGGATGGTTTGTTGTATGAAAGTAAGAATTCTACTAAAAGGAATAAAACTTAAGCAATTGCAAAATCATTTTTAAAACGTTCATAGTAGAAATAATTTAATTACAATTGCTGGCATCTTTGTAGTTTTACTTTATTGCGTTATTTGCATCCTAAACTTAAATAAAACCGCACACAAAATGTATTAATTTTAACATAATGGAACAAGACCTTTTCTTCTCTCCGAAGAGATTCAAAAATATTCTTTAGTTTGTAGGTATTATTCTTAGACAAGCCACTAATATGGCATAGCCCGATCGAACACAGCAAATTATTTGAAAAAAATCTCAATCATATACAACACACTGCAATAGTTTCGGTAAACCCGACGGTGGGCGCGACCTAAACTTACGATTATCTATGTTATAGCTCTCCTTGTATTTCCCCTTCCACAAAGATAAAATATATATTTCCTACCTTATCCTATGTTACGAATAAAACATGCTTAACACGTACAGATATGGAACATTCCAAACAACTTACTTGGTCAAAATAGCGTACAGGAACGGGTTGCAGCAGGCGTTAAACGGGAAGCACGTGATCAGGAGTACTTTGGCTGTTGACATCGATAAGAGGGGAAGCCCCGCAAGCGCGAATAGTGAGAAGAAACAGATGGGGAAGAAGCAAGCGAAGTCGGTGAACACAAGCACAGCCATTCTCTTCGCTACACGGGCGTCTGTCTTGCGACGATCCATAACACCATAACATCCCTCGCTACTATAAGGGAAAAAGAATAAGGAAATTAGACATTATGCACATACTAGCAGTGATTTTAAATGTTTTAGAAATGATAGTATAAAATTTTAAAAAAAATATGTGTTTTTTGCTTTCACACTTGTGGTATGTGGTATTGGTTGGTCAGAACGTTTAGCTCAATGAGTTAGTGTCGCCTTTCAGACAAAAAGTTGGAGATTCGAAACTGGTCGCATGCTGGTCGGTTGTGTCCTTACACAAGGCACACTCCAGACATTGCCTAAACAATAAAAAGACGTGTGCATCGTACCCAGCACACTGCAATATCTTCGGTATTTCGACGGTGGACGCGAGGTAATCTGATGATTGTCCGTGTGTTAATGCTCCTTGATTTTCCTATTCGCGAGGAT
This sequence comes from Ciona savignyi, assembly GCA_000149265.1. Lineage (NCBI taxonomy): Eukaryota > Metazoa > Chordata > Ascidiacea > Phlebobranchia > Cionidae > Ciona > Ciona savignyi. The sequence continues at coordinate 556,471 of CH003409.1, read as the reverse complement.
AAGCACGAATATCCCATCCTGTGGTATTTACATACTTGTTATTTCTTGGTCTTTCGTCCGGTTGGTTTCTTTGCTTTAATCGGAAAATATCAAGAAAGCTTCGATTCGGCCCATTGGCCGAGCGGACGATAGCGTACATCCAGAAATAACTTCCCACAACAAGCACAAACGCGCATATATCAATGGATAATAGGGCGGCAACGTAGACTTTGCCTGTGGAAAATTGATAAGTAAGAGTGTGTGGTCGTGTGGCCGAATGGTAAACACGGTTGTGGCCGAATGGTTAATATATATATTATAATATAAATACTGAATTATAGACATTAACGGTTATAGGGACGAGACTATCATGGGTTCGAAATTTTGCTGGATAAAATATATTCGAGTGGTATAATTGTCTTGTGGCCAAATGGTTAACGCGACATTTACACCTACCGAATTTAAAAACTGGGCAACACTAAAGGAAGGGGGAAACTGCTCGCTAAAACTATGAAAATGTAGAAATTGTCAGTAACTCCTCAAAAGCTATTACATTTTACGTATATTCAAAGTGTTTAACAGAGTCGCACAACGGTACTTTAAACTGAAGTCTTCCATTTTTAACAAAAGTGTTTTATTTAAAATGTTTAACAAGACCCCAAAACGCAATTTTTATTGTACCTGGTAAATCTTGGACATCCATTGGAAGGCAAATAGCGGTTTTCCTGTAACTGTTCACGTTCATTAGGGGTAGAGCGGCAAGCATAATCGCTACCAACCAACCAACGGACATAACAATTCTGCCGCAACGTAGCGTCATGCGTTTGTCGAGTTGTATCGCGTACCGGATGGCGTACCTGAAGGAAAATGATGTAAGGTTAAGTCGTAAGATTTTGGGGAGGTTATTTTCAGCTAGAAAGATGTATTGATTAACAAATAACCTTTTTCACACGACTTTTCCGGGGGTTAATTTTTAAGTTAGACAAAAGGAAACTTTTCAAAGTTTATTTTCAAGGATCTGTTGATTAAAAATAACATTTCCGAAACTACTTGAAAGAATCAAATTATTTTATTTGCGACTAACTATTAGCAAGAATTATAACCAATCATTAGGTTAGGAGGTTTCGTGTGCTATTGCCTAAATTCAATCTAATTTTACATTAACAGGTTTTAAATAATGTCGTTTTGCAGTAATGTTGGCATTATATGGTTAATAACAACTGTTCTTTATAACCGCTTCGAAGAAACAAAAAAAATTAAATCAACAAGATTAAAATTAAACATATTAAAAATAAAAAATTCAAATTGAACAAATTAAAAAAAAAAAATTAATATATTTAAAATTAAAAAAATTAAAATCAAACAAATTAAAAATGAACAAAATTAAAATCAAATTTCACTTACCATCTTTCCAATGAGATGACACTCAAAGTGTATACTGAGAGCTGAGAAGCGAAAATTGAAATAAACCCTGCCACATCGCAACCCCCACCGCTTTGCCACTCCACCCCGAACTTGTAATACGACCCGGAGCTTCTACTGTCCATGGCGGTCAGTATGAAGAGATAAATCCCCATAAAAAAGTCGCCGATTGCCAGGTTTAAAATCAGGAATTTCGGCACCGAGAGATGGCGCTGTTGAGCACGGGTACGGTCGCAGGCGACTGCCAGAAGCATAAAAATCACGAAGAAGTTCCCAACAACTGCGAGGCAAGCCACACTCCAGGACACTGCCACGATGCCAGGGCTTCCAAGCAAATCCTCACACGGGTTGAAGAGGTCAGGAACCGGGGAGCAATGAATGGAAGCGTTATGCATGACTGGGATCAGCTGCCCAGCGCTGTTTCGACGACACAGCGACACCACTCGTGGTTTGTATGCGTTCACTGTGTGGACGGTGAAGTTGGTAGATGCGAGGCCGCTTGGAAATACATGGAAATTGCCAGGACTGAAAATATAAAATCGGTATTGGTATTTTTCATATTATCATTGAATTATACATAAACTTTAATATATAATACTAGTGTTTATACCCATATATAAGATAACAACAGCCCATTTTGCACTCTTCAGATTATCTCGTGCCAACAATATCGGGCATGTTGCAGTGTATTTACTAGTTTTAAACGTTTCAGTTGAAATTAACACCGACGCAATTCAAAACCGACGATGGCCACTGTTGGGCCATTGAGGCTGTTACGGCGTGTTTACTTGTTAAACGCCTCGTTTGACTTCGGTACCAAAGCAATGGCTGTTAAGCAGCTTGTAATAAGGGAACCGGACAAAAGGAGCAAACAAGCAGCAAGTGATTGGACCTATTTAACCTCTACGCTCTACTGCAGAGAAATTCCATACCTAGTTTCTCTATTTGATACCCAAGTACCATCAACAGTGTTGTCAGGGTGCAGATCGCCGTCAACGTTTCCAATATGATTCGTCATTTCGTGAAAATCCAATTCGTCGGGGGTTGGAAAACCAATATGATAACTGTCTCCGTCAATAGTCTCTGTGATATAAATACTTAATAAATAGATGAACATGATTTAAAATACGTGCGAGGTGTTCACACCGGGAATCGTTATGTCCATCGGGTTACCGGAGCTATTGTAGAACGTTGTGTATGATTCAGACATTTCTTCAGTTTTAGAAGGGTCCATTAATCCACTAGGTTCAAGTTAATGGAAAACACAAGGGGCGTTCTTACAAGAGCAGTCTTTCGTGTATACTGTGTATTGAGACGTTTTAACTGTTTTAATTGGTTGTATAGGCGAATTTCGCTAAATACCGTGCAAAGGTACATATTCCATTAAACGTAGGGTTTAAATCAAAGCCACGTGTTTTATAGGATAGACTGGGATATTTACGTCTATCTCGTGGATACGAAACGAGCGATGCGTTATCACACAGACAGCTTTCCGCGTGCCCATCATTTAGTACCGGAGCTAATGAAGTATGTTGTGTATGATTGAGATGTTTTAACTGGTTTAGTTCGATGAAATTCCTGGGTATAGGCGACTTTCGCTAAATTTCGTACCAAGGGATACAATCTACTAAACCCGCGCCGGTTTCCATCCAACCACCATTGGGCTGGCGCTCTCAGATCTTAACGGTCAAGTCTTTTGACCGGACTTGTCTTTAAACTCAAAATTGTTACAGTTGTTACTGCAACTACAATAGTCGGTCGCATAGGATAAAGAGCAAATCGCAATCGTTTTCGGCCGGGAATTAATAAGCCATGCGGTTTGTGCGACTTCTTTGCTCAACAATTTTGAAAAGTACTTTGGCATTGCTGCAAATTTACTACATAACTCACCGTTATAATACTCGTATTCGCCATTATAGTTTGAGTAATCTTGATCACCCGGTGTTTCCGGAAAAGAATCGACGGATTCCAACGTATTCGACGACGGAATTGACGGAACGATCCTGACGGAAGTGACGTCATCATCTGCGTTGCAATCCACCAAACCCTCGGCGTCGCTCGACTCTTCGTTTCGGTAGATTTGTCCGAATCCGTAATCCGACTTTAGAGCGCAACAGTGGAAAGGGTATGTGAGCAGTGCCTTGTGCAATGATGGCAATTGATCCGACGCCGGAAAACGGACCAGGTACGGCGTACTGAACGCGTTCAACTCTTGCAGCTTGTCGAGTCCAATGGTCGGTAACCTCATCACTGATGTTTTGGCGATCGAGCTAATTGAAACAACTTTATAATAGCCACGTTCGGCTGGTAATTCACATGTCAAAGTTGGTCTACTTACAGGTACTTCAGCTTTTTCATTCCGGCGAACGCGAATGGTCGCAGCTCTGTCAACATTTCGTTTCCAGCAAGATATCTGCAAGTAAACATATAAGCATGGCACATAGATCCAGTCTTGTTTATTTAAGTCGGATTCAGACTAAAAAAGAAAAATAAGCCAAAAATTTAGCGACAAATAAAAAAAAACGAAAAATTTAGTATCCCCAGCAGTTATTAAAAATACAAACTTTAACAAATAAGTTTTCAATTATTTGAACTGCGAACTAACTAATGTTTTTTAAACATGACTGTAGGTACAAAACTGGTCAATATTTTGTCGGTTGTGTCCTTTGGCAAGGCACTTAATGGACATTGTCTGAACCCAGTGAATAAATGGGTTCTACCAAATTAAAGAACATCTATATACAACACACTGCAATAGCTCCGAAACCCAGACGGTGAGGCATGAATATCCTATCCCATACTAAATCACGATACTTTAAATATATTTTTTGTATTTAAACGTTGGACTTACAACTTTTGAATGTGGCTGCCGGAAAATGCAAAATCCTCAACGACTCGAAGCTTTGGGTTCATCGTAACACGCCTGTGATGATGTATTAGCTTGATAGCATTAAACATAACACAATGTGTATTATTAGCTTTATAGCATTTAACACAACTCAGTGAGCTGGATATTAATTATTACATCAAGTAGTCCGATGGTGAGCGTAATATGGTGGTATAAGAGTTTCCACCGATAAGCTTGGTGGGTTGCTAAGTCGTATTTTAGCAGAAAGGTTGCATGTTTAAACTGGTCGCTTGCTTGTCGGCTGTGTCCTTTGGCAGGGCACTTAACAGATATTGCCTGAATCTAGTGGATTAATTGGTTTAACCAAAATTAAAGTTAACGACCCGTTTTTTTCTTATCAAATGTAAAACATGAATAACATATTTTACGCATAAAAGTGTTGAAATTAAAAAAAAAACAAATAGTAATATTTACGATTATATACGTATACTTATTTGAGTTGCCAAGATCAAAGTAACATATTTATTCAGTTAGTGCCAAGTTTTCTCGTTTTAATTACATAAATTCTACATTTGTTTGGTGCGTATATAATTGAGGTGAAAATGGGTGCAGATACAATATCTCGTTTTATTTATAGATACCGGTACATGGAAGCAATATATATGCAAGGTCGTATTGTTAGTCATGGCTATTAATAATATATGGACAGTTTAAAGCGCACCTTGTGTTATTTGCAGTAGGTGACACGCAAAATGTTCCCATACATTATTTAAAGTGATGGAAACACAGCAAATAATTAACTAACCAGAAAACAAGGCGGAATCATATGGTAATGACACCTGAACCATACTTATTGAACGAAAGCTGAAATTAACTAACATATCCGACCAAGCTTGGCCCATTATAAAGAGGTGGTCCAGGTTATTTCAGGTTAATTCGTAAGTGGGTAAGATAACATGGCCAGTCGGTTGTACTTACACTTCGATAACTTTTTCCGTTAGGTTTCGAAAGGCTTTGCTTTGAATTTTTCCCAACACAGGATTGTGGGATAACTCGCTGAAGAAGTAAGAAAATAAAAAAAATTAAGTGAGATAAAAATTTTTAAATTTAACTTTTAAACTCAAAATGTATGAACAATAAACGATGTGATTTAAAGAAACAACTGAGCATATTTCCTAGTTTAATAATCTATAACAATTTACTTCAAGGTAATAAAAACTGATTAAGAAAAGAGGGGGGGTAAAACAAACACGGATTTTTCTTATTTTTACCCAGGAACAATAGAATGGGATATTCATGTTTATCCCCGTGAATAGAAAAAACAAAGGGGGTCAACAAATGGGCAATCTTCAGATAACCTTGCGCTCACCGTCGGGTTAACAGAGCTTTTGCAGTGTGGTATGTTTATAACAGCAATGCACTAACCACCACGCTATTTGGTCGGAACATTAGAATAAGTCGCGATAAACATAAAAACCGTCGGCGATTTGAGTTATTTAAGTCGTTTATATTTTATGACATAAATCCGTAAACAGGCAAAGGCCACAATTAGGAAGACGACACTTCGTGCCCGCGTTTTCCAAATCTGATCTCCAAGCTTATTAAAGAAGTGTTCGAGAGAGATAATCACTTTCTTACATGATTCTGCCAGCAATTCTGCAATCCAGACCAGTCGCTAAACTTTACCTGAACCCAGTCTATAAAAGGATTAGTGAAACAACCGATTTATTTTTACGAACAAATAGGCTGTAAAAGTATAGCATGATTTACTTCAATTTTTCCTCTTCAATATAAGTTGTTTTGTTTATCCATAACTTTTGTTTTTTTACTAAGAGTTTTCTATGGTTAGCGTGACAGTGCAAACCGGTACGAATGGAGCGAGCTACCATTTAAGTGGAGTGTTAATTCGCTAAATAACGAACATTTTGCGTAATTGCACCACCGCTTGCTAATTTTATAAGGTGTGCAAATCACCGAAATCGTAATATTAACCGTAATACCGGCATAACCAGCTTTTTTCGTGGGTTCCTGTAGTAGAGTAAAGGTCACACACACACACACAAGCATGTATATATATATATGTTTTGATATATAAAACTTACGTTTTATAACATAATGTATAGAAGATTTGGGATAAAATAACGCAAAAATTGTTCATATACATACTTACACAGTCACTGCGTTTTCCATAGGCCCCCATAGCTCACTAAACCCTTGTACAACGTGAATGCCAGTCCCTTTAATGACCCTGTTGGAAAGAAATCGGTAATCGTTGGGGTTGGCACGGTATTGTGGCCGAATGGTTAACGCGACCGATACATATACCGACTTATATTAAAATGGTCCTAGCAACTTACATTAAAAATGGTCTTAGCAAGCCCATTATGGGTTCGAAACTTGGCTTGGTAAAAAATGGAAATTGTGGAATTGACAAACAAATCGGTCAAAATCACAACTTACAGTCTGTCCAGTCTAGGGAGTCCAGAAAACGCTGATTCCGAAATAAAATCCAGATTCTTTAGATTTTCAAGATATCTGCAATTAAGGTAGGAAACATTACATTAAGTCAAAAATACAAAAATAATTAAGATTGGGATAAGGTGTTTATTCCGTTTGGAACAAAAACGGACAGGAGACTGAGAATAGAACGTAACGCACATAAACTGGATTTTAAATTTCGTTTTTCATGTTTCTCATTGTCGCTGTAATTTACGTAATTTGGGGCACATAACCAAAAATTGACGCAAAGATACGAGAAGTTATATTCATCATGGACTCGACCAAGCGATATTGGGGTTAACGGAGGATATATCACATTTTTTTCTGAAATATAATATCGATCTTAAGCGGATAGCTAATCGTTAAACAAGCCCATGCAGCTATAGATTATATGACTACTTAGGTGAGCTTCCTTATTTGGGCTTACACACAGCAGACTTGGCCAAGTGCAGAGTGTACGCCACCAGTAATACGGATAATACGTGTTGCCTATACATATTAATGTTCGCGCTTGACAATGTACAGCAAACAAGACGCAACGCCGAGTTAATTACAAGCACATTATCAAAATTGCGACACCAATTGCATTTCTTGACCTAGATTTGACTACAGTACGTCAAATAAATGTTTTTTCACTGTTTTAAGCAAGTTTGTTTTTAAATGTACACCTTTTTCATTTGATTCTGTTGTTATATTTTATTCTGTATATATAAACGTTTTTATATTGTATTTAGTTTTTATATTTAATTCTCTTTCAACACGTTTTTATATTGTAAAACCACTATCGACTACTTAAGTTTTGAAGATTTCTTAACCGATTCCAATTTCCGCCGCAAAACCATAGAATCCGTTTTTGTTTTTTGCCGAGTATACGTATATACATGGCTGCCCAGTTAGACTATAGTTGGTAGTTTGAGTTTTTTCAGTTTTGTTTAAACGTGACTTGTAAATTGCATTGCCACGTAATCATCCGATGTTATCTCGCAATGTTCGGTTGGCTTAATGGTTTGTGCAAGTTTATAGTTATTTTAACGGCGGCGACATTCTGTTGTTTGGTAACTTTTTGTTTACATGAAAACTTGAAAAATATGTTTACTTGGAAATAGGCCACCACGATGGAATACACTCCCGCATTCTTTACGGTTCGTTAAAACTCTAAAACCTTTAAAGCGACACTTTAGAATGGGATCCTAACGAACCGTACATGTCAAGATTCGGATCATGGAAATAACGGTTAGGATGAGCTCTAGAATGCCGACTCATGCGACAACAAGGTATATTTAATATCTTTGTTTTTTTCGCTGTCTGTACATATTGTGCAGTGGTGTTCCGTGGAGAATGTCAAAGCGGTCACTGGAGAACAGTAGCGACATGAAAACAACAGGTTTCGGTATTTGCGGTATTTTGGTAAAGATCATTTTTATTGAAATTTAACTCAGTTTATTCAAGCAGATGTAGGTTAACAAGAAGTTTGGCGTCTACGTGTGGTTTGGGAACAGTTGATCAATCTGTTCAACGCGCATTCAATACGGAAGTCATATGGTGGGTATTTTTATATATTCTGATAAGCTGACCGCAATTGACGTATCACTTGTCTCAATAGTTCCGAATTGACCTATATGTCGTATGCATTGACCCAGGCATGAACTTTATAGGGGTAAGGTTGATTGGACATTTAAGTAAGGTCGCGACGACTCGGTTGGTAGGCCGACTGCGCAGGGAAAACTTAAAGGAGGGAAAGAGCGAAGTGGGGAAGGTGGGAAACTGCTCACTAAAATAAAGCTTCTGACACTAAGTGAATATAAAGTCTGGGTTAAAGTTGGTTTAGTACTGGGGTTAAGATTAATGTTTGGTGAGTTATATTTTTCATAGTTTTGGTGAGCAGTTTCCCTCCCTCCCCATTTTCTCCTTCCCTCACTTTATTGTTGTCGCTATTGTACGGTATTTTCCAACTCACATGCGGCGTAGATTATTCAATCCTACAAAGGTCCTTGCTCCTATACTTTTGATGACGTCATCATCCGAGAGAGAACTGCAAAAGAGAAAAACATGATCTTCATTAAGTCTTGTCGAAGATTTAACGCAGTTCTAAATTTAAAGAGAAAGTTTCTTGTGAATCAGGGCCGATTAATTCGGGAATAAACAAACTCGCGAATTCTGGTTAATTCTCGGTTAACGGCAATCTACGAGCTGTCTAAACCGAAGGATTATGCATAAAAAACGTGACTGCCTAACCACTGATGTTTAAGACCGTGTCCGTAGCCGAATTTAAACCGAACAAGTATTAAGCGCTGCTAATCGGCTTGGATATTTGGCACCAGCATTCAAAGTTTACAGCGGAGAAGGACATTTCAAAAGCGGTAATCGGATTTTACAACGACAAGTCAAGTCTTAACACTATACGGATATTAGCTTGTGTGATATAAGTGAAAACATTTTATATATTTAAGCAAATTTACAAATACACATACGGTGCTATTTTTTCGTATAAACGGAATTATTACCTTAAACTTTAACTTAAAATAAATTTAAAACTTGTGCGGTTTGGGAGAACAATAAAACTGTCTTCAAATTTAATACGATAATCAATCTCTCGCGCAAAGTTTGGCCAGTCAGTAAGCGGAAGTTACGTCGATTAGTGGATATCGATCGTCAAAACACCAGGATGTAAAAACCCCAGGATAACCGGGTGAAATAACTCCAGAATAACCCGGGTATGATTGCTGGGTAATACAAATATATTCGGCGTTGTCCGCTATTGTCCGAAACGCCGGAATAAAAAAGTATTCGTCATTTGAAGCAGTAATTCCGTTATCCGCAAAGAAGATTCCGTTATCCGTTATCCGCAAAGAAGATTCCGTTATCCGTTATCCGCAAAGAATAATCTTTTATCCGTTATCCACAGGGAGACTTTGGTATTCGTTATCCATGGCGGAAATCCCGTTATCCGTAGCGGAATTCCGCACTGCGTTTGATGACGTCGTGTTGTTCAAGAACAATACGAACGCATTTCGATTACGCCACAACTCGCAATTACGCTGGATTAAAATAGATCAAATAAAATCGGAATCACGCTTGTATCATACTTTACACAGCACTGGAAATCGATGCACGAAAGCTATCGTTATATGGAGAAAATGTGGTCATGTATCTAAGAGTCTTTCCGTCCAAATTGCAGGTTTCTGGAAGATACCACGCGGCAATTAGACCGACTTATCTTGTTTTAATTTCACTGCTTTTTAGTTTTAAACTACGCAGCTGTGTAATAGAAGAAACATTACAATTCCAAGTGGATAACCACGATGCGGTAAATAAAGTGTTTTCCAAGTTTAAACAAGCAATAGGCCCTTACAGTAGTTCCTTTCTGTCGCGGCATTAAGTTATTTTCTTTTTGTAATCGGGTAATTAAACATCCCGCAAAATAAAATTGCGTTTTAATGAATCTAATTAAAAATAGAAATGACATCATATTTATGAAGCGGGAAACTTAAAAAATGTTATATGCCGCTTTATATGCACAAAAGTGTTATATGCCATGTTATATGTAAAAAATGTTATATATCTCTTTATATGTAAAAAAATGTTACATGTCTCTCTAAATGTACTTACAAAGTTATGAAGTTTTCGAGGGAAGTTTTATTGAAGGATCTTTGATCCAGCCTTCGTAGAGTAGTGCCTCGTAGCGACCTGGAGTGCAACATATATTATTATGCACGCCAAAGGGTGCAATCGATTCATACGTCTAAGGACATTCAATCTACGCTAAACGTAAAAAGTGCGCTCGAAAAATCCGGTGTGAGGGGTGGTAAAAAATAGAACGTTTCAAGCGAATTCCTTTGGTTTCTACGGTCAAGTGTTTAACACGAGTTAGATATGTAATTGCGGTAAACTTTCGATACTTAATTGCTAGCTTTGATATCATGATACGGACCCGGCGGCGATAGGAAGGCCAATTGATGGGTTAAGTTTGACGTGTCACAAACACCCAGAGTCGCTTGACTAATTGAGTTATTTCTCAAAATAGATTCCCCACAAACAGATTAAAGTTCATCTAAACTGTAACTGGATTAGCAGACCGATTTAAAACTGTTAAACAATTGATTTATTATATTACGATAACAGCATTGCGTTAAAATATACTGCGTTATGTATTATACAAAAATCGCACGCATTATCGTATATTGAGTGATAATGCCGTGTGGTAAACTGCAGATCTAGGACACTTTGACATATTTTCTTAGCGTAAATATTTAATGAGGCCAGTCGGTGTCGCTTCCGAGAAAATAAAATGGCGACCGATGTCGGTTATAAGGTCGAATCGTTCCGGCGATTTTCGCTTGAACGAAGACCTGCTTAGAGAGCACGGAGAGCGGTTTTTGAGGATAAATATTTTTCGTCGGATGCTTGCGCGGCCACCCGCGTAATTCAATCACGCAAAATCGCTGCGTTCCAGTTGTTGTACTATAAAGACATATAACCACGGCACGGGAAGTGTCAATGTCAAACTTAAAAACGAGAATATCGATCAGAAAGGAAGAAATTTGCATTTCTGCCGTTTAATGCGGAACGCCAAAAATTACAAGCCGGAAATCCAAAGCAGCTTGTGTGTTTAGCCTGCATGTTTTGTTGATTCTCGCGAGAAAGGCTTATACTCTCGTGTTTAAGCGATCGACCAACCCCAAACAAACACGACTGTGGTGCTAACCACCTACGAGGATTACAAGGATAATAATGTCCGAGATTGGTTCGCGAAATATCACGAATATATCAAGCATAAAACTTGCGCTCCAGGGCTCAGAAGCTATTAGCCTTAAATCAGGATTTAACTGAGTAAACAGGGCTTACTTGTCGGATTATATTTAAAATATTTTACATGAATTTAAAGCTTGGCCTAATCGAAAACAAATTGGGAAAAATGAAAACTTACATTTTTTTGGTGTTGCTTGGCAGGAGATGTGGTATATAACTAATTGAGGCACAAGTTATAATTAAAGATAATCCTTCCGGGGACGGTTGTGTAGCGTTGCCCGCTAAAAGATAAATAGAGCATTAACTCCTTTACACGAAACTGTATTGAGTAATTAGGCTGCAATGTACAAACCTGGCTGAATAGAAAATGAAGGTTCGGGAGTGCCGCAGCATAGGCTTGGTAGGTACGGCCAGTTTTTCTTGCTCCTGACAACATCACAAACGCCCTCCTACAAAAGAAAACATGTCATTCAAGCCGTTTCTGCTACCCAGGCGGGTTAGATATCAAACCTCATGCATCATACGAGCGAATGGTTCTTCCAGGGTTGCAATCGGTCTCGCAGATGCGAGCTGCATTGCCAAGCATAGATAAACTGTTATCCTCATTATTTCAGTGGTGTGTTTCTTTTGACAACAGTGCGGTATGATATTAACACGGTCGAAATAGCACACCTATCATGTTCCGTCTGGTAAAAAAAACACATAATTCATATTTATATCGCGGAGTTTCAACTTACACGCACGAAACCATTTTCTCATAAACAAACTAACGCATTAACAACTCTATCGCCGTAAAATCACATAAGTAGGGCGAGTTAACTGAAGCATATCTCATCATCCAAATACGTTCACTGTAAGTAATTGTTCAGTAAAACTGGAAGCAATATCCTAGTAAACTGGAAGCAATGTCCTAGTGAACTGCAAGCCATAAAATCAACTACTGCAACGTTTCGTTATACTGGATTTTAGTCTCTGGGCTAAACTTCTTCGCGACCTTTGCACTTGGAAAGGTTCGTCGTTAACCGCTTTTGATCTGCGATAATAATCATAAGCAGAGTCTACTATCGTATGCTAAGATGATAGGTAAATACTTTGTTAAAACATGTACAACATGCATGCACCCGGTTCTAAATATACAGCTGTTTAATCCGCAGGCGGTCGCACTGATTTCTAAACAAGATTGTAGACGACTATGGGGATCAAATTACACTTCGGCGAAAAGTAGTAAGAGAGCTATAGCATAAGACCCCGGGTTAGCATAATCTTGGTAAAAGCTGGTCTTTGTGTAAAAGATTGAATCTAATTAGACAACGTTCAGAGATACGGTAACTGCAGCTCGTCTGTACTGCTGATACACGTCTAGCTTTGTGAGATTAAACGGCGTCGAGCAGTGCAGAGTGCGAACGAAGAAAACAAGACGAGAAAAAAAGAATCGACTTACTTCGGTTTTATTAATCCGGCTACTGATTGCAAAGACGTCATTGTGACAAACAAACAGGGCACCATTAGCCATGGAGAAATGAGTTCCAATTGTTCATTAATTTGAGTGAAATGAAATATAGTTATTAATTAATAAAATAATGAACCGGATTCAATACACCGGAAGATATTTTAATAAAATAATTAAAGATTTTCGATCTAAATTTGAACTGCCGAAGGTCTCATATTGAATAACGCTCTTTTTTTAAATGGATTATTCTTCAAAGCTCAAAGATCTTACTATTATTTTGTTTCGTCAATATTTTTGTCAACTTCAACTGAAGCAAAAAAACATAAAATACAATCTGCCGGTAAAGTTAGTGGTCTTTACAAAAGGGGTCTGGAAATAGTTTCAACACTGCAAATTATTACTGTGTGCAGCTGTTTGTTGTTGCTATTTGTCGATGGAATTCGCAGTTCATTTACCCCGAACTTAACGCACAATTCAAGGCTTCGTTACCTAATACATCCGATGCAAAGTATTAGTCTTGGGAGAAATAAAGTTTTGTTGATTAAATTATATCACGAAGTTATAAACCGGGTCCAATACGACCGGGTGCGATGCAGGCATAATTGCATTATGAGTGGCCGCTACCATTAGAATCTGACAGGGTGGTCCGACGCATCCGACACGTCGCGTGAAAACCTGGCCAAAATCAATCCAACCTCAGCTGATCAGCTGCTTATGAATTATCAGTTGCCCAAAAGCAGGCATAGGGAATGAGCTGCATAACAGAAGACGTGCGTGTCACATAGCTTAACCCACGTACGCAAAACAAGCTGAAAACACATTACCTCAGCGACCATTATAGTCACTTTAACCAACCCCGACTCTCCACAACACGTTACATAATCTCAGATATAATTCAAATTTTTCGAACTGGTTTTCTCCAAGCGAGTATTAACATATTACCGCGGTTACGTTGTCTGTGCATGTGTCATATTTGTTTGATAACAACGCCGGAATTTCGTCGTATATCCTTCTAATATCGGTTGAAATGAGCATCGTAGGTGGTAGGTACTTAATTCGTGCCTTAAACTCAGGGGATTTGGTCGTCCCGTCTGATCAATTACGTAATGAGTGTTATCTCGTGGTCGGAATGCTCAACTTGCTTAACAAATGTCGCCTTGGTTCGAAAGTCGTGTCTAACAATGCTATATTGATGTGGGTTACCACACTTTTCCATATAAGCCTTTAAAGGACTAACTAGTAAACAGTCTTATTCTTAACGATTGGACTTTAATCTTAATCATTGAAAATGTTCTGTAATTTTTAATTCTGAAAATTAAATGATTTTTTGTAATAACTTTGAATTTCTTCACAGTTCAATTTGTTTTGTTGTTTTTATCCGGTTTCGAAGGTTAGTTTTATTAGATATAAAACATTTCTAAACAGTTATCTAAAATAGAAGAACATAAGATAAACGCAAAATTGTTGTTTATTAAAAGTAGAATCGAATAATATAAAGATGCGATTAAAATTCTTTAATGTTTTATTTATTTTGGATGTTTATGCTTTGCAAGCAGTTTAACGTTGGTTAAACGGATTGTCTCGTTCTACGGCAGGTGTGGCCGCAGTTATTCAAGCGACGACTTTTGTTTTAATTAAGCTTAGCGCGTGTAAAATTGAGGAACCGCGCTGCTCTGCCAGAGGCGCCATAAGCGTTGGTTTTGTATCAAACTTATCCAGGATTCTCGGAAAATGTAGCGAAGTCTTCACGACCTCTGTCGGTTAAGAACATGATTAAAAAGCGCTCCGGATCACAGAAAACCAGTCCCCCTCAAGAACTGGGAGAAAGGAACGAAAAACCGCGACTGCCGAGTGAAAAGTGATATAAACATGTTAAGCCGAGAAATTGCCGAGCTGGTGCCAACATGCATGACTGAACCAATTATACACGGGAGTCGAATCAACACTGCGAAGGCGGATTATACATATTATCGAAATTCAAGCGTCTTTGCTAATTTTAGAAATACTTTGTTTTTCAGCAACACTCTACGCGGAACAGGTGCCATACCAATTTAGGAAATATGCGAATTAACCACAGCCATCAAAGAAAGCACACCAACGATTTAAATTTAAAGAGTAAAACTAAGTAATGAATTCTGAGGTGTAACCTTTACGACATCTAGCGGTAAGATAAATCTTTGTTTTTTGATAGACGTTCACATATTTCGTCTTGTTTTGTTTCCTTGTTTAAAAAAAGAAAGATTCATTATTGGTTGTTCAATTAAAGAAACTGAAAGTGCTTCTTACCCACAGATGTTAAAAAACCAAGTCGATACAAGGATCACAATCTTATTGATGTTACATGTAGAATGTGTGGCCATGGGAGAGGCTTGATATTTATGTTTATCCCCGTGAATGGCAGAATGGCGTTAGCACACGGGCAATCGTCAGTGTTCTTACACGACTTATGGTAAGATTACCTCCGTCCCACCGTTGGGTTACTGAAGCTATTGCAGTATATGATTTACACGTTTCTTTAATTTGGTAGAATCCATTAATTCACTTCGTTCAGGCAACGTCTGCTCAGTGACCAAGAACACAATCTGCAAACCTTCGACTTAAAGGCGACGAACTACTGTCGAAGGCGATGTACTACATACGACTACTATCAAAATAGGATTTCCCTAGTTACATTTCTGAGCAGAACAAATGAATAAAATTGAGATACTTTAAAAACGCCATAATACAAACGACAATATCTTGGGAGTGTTGGGTGGGCCTCATAAAAACTTTATCAACGTGTTCGGTCGTCTGGTCGAATGGTTAACGCAACCGATAAATATACAGAATTTATAAAAAAAACGATCTTAGTGACGAAACCATTATGGGTTCGAATCTGAGCTCGGTAAAAACAACAAAACATATTAAAATTATATTAAGTCTCCATTTTCAGCATACCGTAATATCTTCGGTAACTCGACGGTGAGAGCGAGATAATCTGACTAATTCCGATGTGATAATACATTTTTATTTTATTTTTTTACTCGCATAAGCGTGACTAACCTATCCTAATCAATCCTGTCTTATTTTGCCCTCTGCTATCCTCCAATCCATATATATTCTGACATAGAACTCTTAAAATAAACTATTTACATAAATGCTCACAGAAAATATGTTAATACATCCAATTATGTAATGACTTGCATTTTGAATAGAGGTGATTAGGTGTATAAACGACAATGTATCAACTACAATAGGTGTATAAATATAAACGTAATAGGGATCTATTCTGACAATTAACTTTAATATAAAGACCCTGCGTTTTCCACTTCATGGGGATAAACATAAATACCGCATCCTTCTATTACATTGTATCCTTTCCTCTATCTAACCCGATTTATATTCCGATATACCACTCTTTAAATAAACCATTTGCATTAATGACCAAACGAAATACGTTATTGATTCCAATTATGTGATGACTTGCATTTTGAAATTAAGATGATTAACCGTACAAATACCTACACATCAATACATTGAGTGTGTATATAATTAGAATATTTAAATTTATCGCCGTAAATGGGAAAATTCAAGGAGTGTCATCACAAGAAATCTTTTGTTTACCCTGCGCTCACTGTCAGGTTATCTCGGAGCTAATGTAGAGTGTTGTATATGATTGAGATGTTTGAATTGTTTTGATAATAGTGTCCTAACCATAAACCCAACCGAGTAATGGTTTCTCTCCAACCGTCGTAGCCAAACGTCTGATTAATCTCTGGCACATAGCAGAAATTCCAGAGAGATTACAATGTGCACGGGATTACAGGCTACGGTTACTGAACCACGCAAAACAAGGATGTAAACCAAAACAAAAAAGTAGCCGGAAAATCCAGGTCCGGTAACTACTGAACACTCTATATAGCCACGCTTATATCGCACCAAGTACAATGTAATATTGTGTGGTTGTTTTTAAGTATATTTTCTTATACCGCTGTTTTTGCATTTTTCCTGGTTAATTTATTGATAAAAGCAGCTTTTTTTTCTACAGGAGCAAGTTTCGAAATCGTGTTCGGCGCTCGTCACTAATACCATTTTAAATACAATTTCGTATACAGTAATTATGTATCGGTGGTGCTAACCATTCGGCCACACATTCTGTACATAAATAGGTCACCTTAACCACTCGGCCACACGACTGCTCCGGAAGGATGCTTATGTTTTTTTCCGTGTGTAAGAAAACGACAGCGTTATCACATTGGTCACATTATCTTATGTCCACCGCCGGGTTGCCGGAGCTTTTAGGGTTTGAAATAATTTTAATATTTATTCATTTTTTATTAGTTAAATTATACGGATCGAAGAAACTTTTGTAAAATGCCATGTATATGAATAGAACCGGGGCCATAAAGCTATCAAAATGACATCCTATTCTCTTGGCATCCTAAATGTTACATATTTTTGATAACACATCGTTGATAATTTTTTGGGCCGAACATCGTTTTTTTGGTTCTTGTATTTTAATAAAAAACAATACTTTTCTCTCTTGTGCTAGCTACTCTTACACCAAATCGAGAAGAATTTTCAGGAAACAATTTTTTTCGTTCTGATTTCTTATATGTGTAGTATATGCAATTATTTTACGGGTGGTAGAGTCTAGGCAACTCGATGTAAATTATGGTTTGTATGACAGATAACGCCACTAAAACGAGTTTTACATCACTCCGATATCATGTTCATAGTATAGGAGAAAGTAGGCCTATATAGGTAAAATAACACTTATGCGTGCTAAGCAGGTCACACCGGTACATACATTCGATAGTTCCGCTTTCATTCAATCAATATTCGCAGAAAAATATGTAGATCAATAACACCTTTGTTTGATTAGTCTGCTTGCCCCGCCGTCTTTTAATTATTAAGCTATGACGTAAAGGCAAACGAAACTTAAATAAAGTGTATTGAAGGGGCGTCGGCTTGAAGGTAACGTAATCACTCGGGTTTCATTTCTACTGAGATAAACAGGACGATCGTATTTTGTACTTAACGACCAGCTCCGCGCAAAAGAACTATCGAAATGGGAAACCTTCAATCTAACGTGAGTATGACACTATTAAGTAATGTAGACTGATAGCGAGTATACATTTTTGACGATATAACTTTGAATTTGTGTGAGGCTTTCTTTTTTGTGGAGTATCGGTCCGACATTCCTAGTCCTGGCGCTAAAGCAGACCCGCCCCTACCAGTGTAAACCATTCTTATTATTTTGTAGTACATTGTACTATTGTATTTGTGATTTTAGGCTTAAGTAGCTCGCATATAGGTTTGTCATATATGAGAATTCCATGTCCAAATAACTTATATTTTTTTGCGAAAACATCAAATTAGTAGAACCTTCATTCTTTTTATACTGTTATATTACTTTGTTATTTTTTACTGTTTTTAAGCTGTACGCAACGTTATCCGGTATGCTTAATACGGTTTGCGGTATTCGTAATGCGTCTGCGCAAACCATAAGTAACGAGTTCGGATCTTGCAGCCTACAGTTACGCCAACCGATGACTTCGACCCAGAACAGGATTGCAATCGACTTCACGAGGCGATGGACGGTCTTGGAACAAACGAGCGACCAATTATCCGTATAATGACTCGTCGGTGGGTGAATCAAATATCGGTTTACATTGGGGAAAACTAAAATAAAGGGAAATAGGGAAATAAGAAACTACACACGACCGATTGGTCAGGTGGATTAGTGCGTTGCTTCTTAACTGAAGGGTTGTAGGATCGGAACTGGTCACTAGCTAGTCGGCTGTGTCCTTGGGTGAGGCACTTATTATAGTTGCTCCGAACCCAGCTGATTAATAGGTTTTACTAAATTAAAGTAATGTCTCAATCATACAAAATGCACTGCACCACCTCCGTTTACCCGATGGTGGGCGCGAGATAATCTGACCATTGTTTCCGTATGTTAACGCCCTTTGCGTTTTCCCATACACGGGGATAAACATGAATATCATATTATACCATACACACTTATATAAAGATTAAGGAATTGGGGTTAGTTTTAAGTTATGTCTAGTTTTGGAGTTAAGTTAGTGTTATTGGCATGGGTATAATTACTTTTTCTGCTTTTAGTACGCAGTTTCTCTCTTCCATATTTCCAATTTCCCTTCTTTTTATTATTACGCGTTTATATGTCGTTATAAAGTTTTGTTTTGCGTTGCTTATATCGCAAACATAACTGTCTAAAGCTAATGCATCTGATATTCGTGATTTTTTTTTTGATTTTTTAACCGATTTTTATATTTTTTAACAAAAACGTATATAATTCTAGCGACCAGTTTAGAACCTACAACCCATCCTTTCAACGCTTACTTATTCAGCTCTTACCCATTACGCTACCGGGTCTTATCTTTCTTATTTTGGTGAATGGAAACGTAACAATACATAATTGGATATCAAAGAAGCCGAAATTAAAAAAAAATCCAAAATCTAGAACTAAATTTGTACAATTTGCAATTATTATGTTACCACCCCAGATCAACCAATCAGCGTCAAATACTGAAACAGCAGTACGAAGATATGTTCGGCGACAATTTGGTCGAGAAGTTGCAGTCGGAATTGAGAGGAGATTTCGAAAGCACAATCATGCAGATTATGGACGTACGGGAAAAAATATCTAAAAATCTTAAGATAGAATAGGATATTCATGTTTAGCCCCATGCAAAATGTTAGTCGTTATCACACGAGCAATTGTCAGTTTACCTGGCGCCCACCTTTAGATTACCGGAGCTATTGCAGTTTGTTGTGTATGATTTAGATTTTCCTTTAATTTGTTAGAACCCATGAATCCAATCGGTTAAGGCAATATCCGTTAAGTGCCCAAAGACAATCGACTAGCATGCGACCAGTTTCAAACCTTTAACCCTTCGATTGAAAGGCGATGCATTAAATCACAAAACTAATCGGTCGCTTTCTTGCTTGATCATTTTCCTTTATATTCCATAGAGACCAGTTGTCTACGATGCAAAACAACTCCGTAAAGCGATGGTCGGTCCTGGAACCAACGACGAAATTTTGATTGAGATTCTCTGCTCGAGATCAAATGAAAAGATAAACCAGATTCGGGTTAGTTATTCATTACCTGTACGCCGATACCTACGTGAACATTTGATGGCAAACACAAAACTTATTTCGGTTGTTCACGTAGCCAAGTGGTTATTGTGGTCGGATTACAGTCCGAACACACTAAATAACGGATCTGTTCATATGGTACAATTCTGGTGCTTAAAGATTGAAAACGATTTTGGTAAAAATATTCGGTTGGTATCGATTCCCGTCGTATCGATAATAAACTGTGCCTGAGCCCCAAGGCATGTTAGTTTACTGATGCATATTCGGTCTTTTCCTACTGGTCACTAATCATCCACAAAGCCCGAGATTGCTTGTTTGCTTCAATTAATTTAATATTATTTTTCCAATACATACTATAACGTCTCTCGTTTTCCCATTTTCAGCTTACCTTTTGTGACATGTTAGGCGTGAGTTCCTTCTATTGTTGACGTATAAAGAAGCAAAAAATCACAATTTAAACTTGTCTTTTAGTTGGTCTACCATGAGCTGTTCGATCGTGGGCTGGCTGATGATCTTCGTGATGAAACTTCCGGTGATTTCAAACACCTCCTTATGGCGGTGACGCTTGGGGAACGAGATGAGCTCTTTGATGTAGACGAAGGACAAGCCGAAGCAGACGCCCAAGCCATATTCGATGTAGGAATCCATGCTGTTATTATGCGAAAGTTTTTGTTCTTTTATCTCTATGGTACCGTTATTCACATTCTAATGCACTGAGTTAAACACGGTTATTTACACTTAGTGGACATTGCCTGAACCCAGTGAATTAATGAGTTCTACTAATTGCAATTGCTCTGGTAACCCGATGGTGGGCGCTAGGTGATCTTACGTTTTCTCATTCACGGCGATAAAACAAGCTTACCTACACAATTTGAAGGTTGTTTAATATCATTCTTGTATTGGACCGTCGACTTTATTTGATTCATGTCTTTGTGGTTGCCAGGCAGGAGAAAACCGTTGGTTCGGGACGGATGAGGACGAGTTTACAAAGGTCCTAGCAACTAGAAGCTACCTTCAACTGAGATGGATTTTCAACAAATATGAAGAGGTAAGGATAATTTAAAAACTCCCAAGTGTAAACGAAAGACCTAGTGATTTCAATGTAACATCAACCAATTATTCCACTGTGTTTATGTCTGCTAAGTGTCTTGCCAAAGGGTAACAGACTAGCTAGTAACCAGTATTGATGCCTAAAACTTTCTGCTAAAATTTGATGTACTAACCCATTACTCTATCCGTTCAAACCTTGTTTTAATAAAATTTTATTTATTGTAGATTGCTGGTAACTCCATCGAAGATGCAATTGACTCCGAGACATCGGGAAATCTTCAAACCGCGTATAGAGCCATCGTTGCAATGGCGAAGGACCATCACGCATACTATGCCCAGAAACTGCACGATGCTATGAGAGGCATTGGAACAGATGAAGACGCACTGACGAGACACATTGTCGGGCGATCGGAGGTAAACATTTTGCGACTGTTTTTTTATAATATTTTTATTTTCTTATTTGGCCAAGGTTCGAAACCATGATGATCTTTTCTAATACCGTTTTTTGTATAGTGTGTGGAACGGACGTTAAAATACCAATGTTCAGACTATCTCCACATTTACCGGCTAAATTACAGTGTGTTATATGAGGTAATTTATAGTTTTGTGTTTAACCTTGGGTTTAGGTAACATCCTTTCTATATATATATATATATAGAATCGATCGCGTTAACCATCGACCACACAAACATTCCAAGTTTGTAGGAGTTGTGAGTTTAACCTTTTAACGTTTTAAGTTAATTTCTTTGTTAAAAGACTCTCATCATAAACAATTTCAAATAATTTAAATGAAGAAAATTGTATATTTTCAACCCTACCGACAAGACTTGGGTTAAAGTTACTGTTTGCGGTCGCTGCATATAGACAATACTTAGATAACTTATACAGGATGTTTTAGCTTTAATTCATTGCGTGAATATTTTATACACTATATAAGATCCCATTTAGTAATCTATTTACGAGCTTAAGAAAGTCCATTCATACCACGCAAATCGATTCTACGTATATTTGGTGTAGATATTACGTCAACGTTTCCATAGAAACAGCAATGATTGTGATAACCAGGCTAATAATTTACATTTGCGTGACTAGAACATACGGGAAATATGCCGGTTACTATTTAAGTCAACACACAACGCCGCTTTAAACAAACACATCGATTGATAAACGAAATGTTTAAACTATCCCAGTACTTTTCCTGAGAAGCCAGTCATGTACTTAAATAACCAGATGTTGAAATATCTTGACTCTGTTTACAATATAAGATAACACGCACCGTCAATGGAGGTAGTGTGATGTAATAAACAGTAACGCTTATTCGGTAGCGATATGACCCACCTGCTTTCTAGAAAACCAGAAATATCCAATTCCAATCTCCAGTTATTCGACCATGTATTTTACTACAACACTGCAGTTGCTTCGACGAATATCGTCGTATAATACATTATAAATTATTTTTCGTTTAATTGCGTTATCTTAATAAAAGTGTAATTTTCATCCCGGTAAAGAATTCCATATAAAAGAATTTATGTGCGGTTACCGCCGATAAAACGTAAGGAAATTTGTTTGTTGAAATAATCGTTTTAATTTTAGATAATTCGTACCCATTCACCAGTTGGCAAAGTTATATCAGTGTGTTATGTGTAGTGCTTATATTTGAATATGGTGATGTGATTTTCGAGTGACGTCTCGTTAAGGGTCTTATTACGCTCATAAAATGGAGGCAGTATGATATATTAAACAGTAATCGCTTATTTGGTATAGCCATGACATGGTCGTAGCTGCGACGAATATAACATTATACAATACGTTCTTTAATTTTTTTTATTATACAAAACTAGCCCGGTGGTATCGGTGTTACACTTTTAAGGCTAGAATTTAGATAACCTGTTGTGAGCTCTTAAGGTTCTGTATAAAATTCTTGTATTATCGGTAACCAGAATAAAATCTAATTCAACACAACTAACTTAAAACATTGCACTCACCGTAATATATTAGAAATAAGCGGCAACGGATTTATGTACAGTTGTCGATTATTAAACCTTTTACTTATATATATTTGAATATGTTGAAGTGATTTACAAGGGACATCTCGTTAAGGGTTTTAATACGTTCATAAAATGTTTACGACAAGGTATACGTCAAACTGTTAGTGCAATTAGGAAAGGACAGGGTATTCATATTTATTCCCGTGAGTGAAAAAAAACAAGGGGGTTAACACACGGGCAATCGTCAGATTACCTCGCGCCCACCGTTGTGTTACCGGCTATTATACAGTTTGTTTAGTATGATTGACACAATTTAGTAGAACCCAAAATTGTCCTGGGTTAAGGCAAAGTACATTTAGTGCCTTGCCCCAGGACACAACCGACTAGCTAGCGAACAGTTCCAACCCTATAACCCTAAGGCTAAAAACACCAGATTAAGCTGTCGGACTTAAACTAGTTACTGCGGAAATTCACCGAGTAGCACCAGTCCGAATTATTAATACACGAACATCCATACCAATCAATAGCTTAATAATGATTAATGTGATTGAGAAACGTCAAACCGGGTGATAAGCTAAACAGACGACAAAACATAAGCTGTTTACCGATAATGTCGCAGTGGATACAAAATTTAATACGTTATCTTAGTTTGAATAGTTTGGCCATGTTAATGCATAACTTTTACGATTTTGTTTGGATCGAAAGTAGTCGGTCGTTAGTCGGTTGTTTTCTTGGACAAGACGCTTAGCGGACATAGCCTAAAACTAAAAAAATATCTAGACGGTGTACAAAACATTGTAAAAGCTTCGATAACCCGAAGGTGGCAGTGAGGTATTCTCATTCACGGGGTTAAAACATAAATATCCAACTTGACTGTCCTGAGTGTCCAATTCAGTGCTTCGCAACTTTTTTTTACGCGAGGCACATTTAGAAAAACCTAAATTTTGACTACACATTGCATTCTGTAATAAGAGTATGATAGCAGTAATATTTAAATTTACAAAAACTAAAATTATTTTAATTCGTTAAAAACTGTGCTTAAAAATATTTTCTCGCGGCCAATCTAAAGTTGTCTTGCAGCACAATAGTGTGTCGCAGCATACTAGTTGAGGAGCACTACTCTGACCGTAACCGTTATTTGTTCACCCTTAGATCGACTTGGCCGATATTAAAGACAAATACGAAGAGATGTTCGGGAACGATCTTTATGAAGATATTAGCTCCGAATGCTCCGGGGATTACAAACGCCTCTTGCTCTCCATTCTCCGAGAATAAAGACTTTAAAACACATATATAAACCAACTTATATGTACATGATGTTTAATCGCTTATAACCAATATTGTGTGCCTTATATGTATGATATAATGTGTCCTGTGTAAAAAAATGAAATTTCTTCAGCTCTGCCGTTTAAGTTGAGATTCGCGGTTTAACTGTGTTACGTAATTATTCCAATATAAAAATAGCATCAGCTCGAATAAAGTTAAAAATGATTAATGTATTTAAATTATTCTTAAAATAGGAGGCATTTAAACAATTATTCTCCATATCCCTCCAATGCAACTTTATCACACTTGAGGAATAACCACCATTGTTACTCAAAACCACCTCACTTGGGAAATCACCACTATTGTTACTCTGCAAAATTTTCCTCATACATCAACTGATACACCGTATAACCAAGAGGGCCTACAACACGTCAGATCCGGCCGCGCATAGAGATCAATTAATTTAAACTTACAAGTTCGGGTAACACGATAGGTTACATATATTTTCCCTGCTGTTTTTGCCATGTCTGTACTTTGCCGCCGTTTTGTATTAGTCTAACGCCCTAATACAAAAAAAACACGATAGGTTATAGTCCGAGACTAGGTTTTGTGAGTTTTTTACAGCCAAGTTTTTAGTGGGGCGTTAAAATTAAAGGCCACACAAATAACCTGAAAGTGAACAAGTTTGAAATAAAAAAGAAAATTATAAAGAAACGAAGTTAACAATAATCTTGGATCGCGAATTAAAGAGTTGCCCACCTGACCTACCTTTTAAGTAACAAACATACACAAAAATCAATTAAAGCTTTAACGGCTATCGTTTTACCGATTTTAACTCAGCAAACATGTAACAACCTAGTAAAAGAATGGGCTTTTACAAAATTAAAGAACCGTTTTGATGTTACACAACACACTGCAATACCTTTGGTAAACCGACTGTGGACGCGAGGTAATCTGACGATTACCCAACGACCCTTTAGTTTTACCATTCACGGAGTTAAACACGAATATCCTATAATATCCTTCTTATCTTTTTCTAATAAAGCAAAGCCTGAACAAAACTTACCTAAACGTACATGCTTAATAAGTTAAAATAAACATTACATCAACCAAAGGAGCTGGGTAAGCTACGGTTATAAGACTATTTCATAAAGCCAATTGCATTTTTTATACTTTATACGGAATAAACATGTTTTTTTGTCTTATGTCCACTTGTAGACATTTATTTTTATCAAACAGAAACAAAACAATGAATTACACAAAAAAATGTATTCAGATCAACGACTTAACTCCTAGATTTAAAAACAACTAGTTTTGGACGCGACTATTAACATTATATTTTATCAAAACCTTGTAAAACGGTTTTATTTAGAAGAATTAAGTTCGATAAATATGAATTAATTATATTTAGAACACATACGATACAAACATAGATAGATATATATGGTGTGAATAAGGTATTTTTGGTAACAGTTTTTTATATATAAAAAAATAAAAATACAAGCAAAAAAAGGCCGGTAATCACAGAGTTATAACAACACTTAAAAACGAGCACAAATGCAATGAAGTTAGTTGAGCAGACATGACTCGTATGTGGGGACCATGTACTTGATATTGATGAAGGCGTCTTCACCGCCGTGCCTCTCAAACGCCTCCAATGTTTCCTGGATCAGGTCTCCAATGTTCTCGCGCTTCTGCTGGCTGTAGTCGATGCCATCGCCCGAGTTTCCTGTGTAATAGTTATGTAGCTGGTTACACAAAATATTCAAGGCAAAATCATCTAACTGATTCGATGCCACAACCTTCTGGCTGCATGTAAACCACCGGTTGGAACACCTGAAGCAAAATCACCTATGATATCAATATCCATCCGTAAGGACGACTATGGACATCCGAAAGGTTGGGGATTGAATCCAGCCGCTGGCTAGATGGTTGTATCCTTGGGCAAGGCCTTTAGCGGACCTTGCCTGAATCCAGTAGGTTAATGTGCTACTTAATTAAATGAATGTTTGAACTATACACAACACACTGCAATAGCTCCAGCCTCTAGTAACCTGACGGTGGGCTAAAACATAGAAGCACAAATAAAAAAGTAGATGTGACCTGTGTATTCCAAAATGTTTATATGTGGTGATATGCAATGAAATAGAAATAGAGTTTTCAAGCTATTATTTTAGTTCTTAAAAGGTTCGTTTAAATCCAAATATTCTGCACAGATTAGAATTTGAAATCTGCATGATTAAATGGTATTTTATTGATTCTATATTCCACATCTCTAACTTAGACATTTTTATACAAAAACACATGTTTTCTTAAAATACCACAGACCATTTTCAATTTATTTATTTATTCATTTACTGATATTAATTAACATATGGAAACTAAAAAAAAAGAATTTAAAACATAAAAAAAAGAATTTAAAACATAAGTTAAAAACATAAAAAATAAATGTATAAAACAACATCATTGTTATGATGGTGCCACAACATCACAGCCAACACAATTATCAGGAAATATATTAAAAAAATCAATATAAAATTCACATTTCAAATAATATGAGATTTTAAATTGAATATGATCTCTAACCGCTGTGATAGCGACTTGAGATTTTAATTGATCTTACAATTTGTTCCAAGTGTTCTATGATTTTTGAATAAAATTAACTAAAATAGCCGTAAAGAAAAAATTTGGGTGACCTATACCACTACAGCGACTTTTATTTAGTTTATCTTTAACCCAGTACTTGTAATCTACAGTACAAGTAACAGTCATATCGAAAACTAGAACTCAAAGGACACATAATATGATTAGGAATTGTTTGTGCACTATTCATCACTACCTTTAATATGGTAATATTTTAACCTTAGCACTATTAGCATGAGTTGTTAAATATTTAAAATGAATACTGAAGATACAGATATTGAAGGTTTAGCAACTAACAATGGGTAAAATGAAAAATATACCAATTTTTCGACAAAGGCAATATAAGAAGATGCTAAAATAATTTTTGCACTCGAAAATTATGTGTATCATTTTTTTATGACAAAATATTGATGGTTAAAAAATATTTATGGTAAGATATTAAAACCAGACATAAAACATTAACATTTCCAGGATATTTTGGTAATGGGAAATATTAAGACACGCTACTGCTCTATCTGCAAGTGGATTGATAAGTACTGTGACCAGTTTGCTATAGATTTACATGGTAGGCAATATGTAAACTCTACAATTAAAAGTGGACCTGAGTATGCAATGTGACGAAACCTTCGATAAATTGAAATAATGAATAATTCATATTAAGCAATTTAAACTGTTTGCGTTTTCATTCTAAAGTATAATGATAATACAGCTGACAAAATTCATAATAAAACTAGAATAAGTAATTGAATTCAGAATTTGAAAGTGCTCAGAAGTACAATTAAAAAAACATGCAAAAACCTCTTTTTTCCACTATAAGCTCTTAATTTCTAACAATTGGTATAAGTAAAAAATAATTTCGAATTATTGGCTGTTACAATTTCGACTCTAATCTAAAATAATTATCCTTAGATCATATACGCAAATGCTAGTGTAAATGAAGATTGGTGAAACACATCGTTGCGTTTCCATAGTTAAGTCCCAAAAAATTAAATTTTGACGTACTGAAATAAATTCAAATTAAATGGAAATAAAATTGAAATCTTACGATTGCTGTTTTTGAAGATATTGAGAATTGGAAGTATTTGACGATAATATGGAACCAATGCTTCTCCAACCATCTCCCCAGAAACCACAAGATGCTGCAGGACTTTGAGCGTTGTGCATATCACCAGCCGATTCCGGGTGTTAAGTGCATCTGTGGAAGATTGTGTTGTCATGTTTCATAGTACATTCTGGCAGACCAATTTGTACTGGAAATATGCAGACAATGTACAATCAAATGGTGTGGTCAGTAGTATGGGGAACAGGAATATCAGCCTCTGCTAAAAATGTAATCAATCACTTTTTTTGTGATAAGTGATAATATACTAAAATGCTTTATTAAAACCTATTTTAAGAAAAAAAAATCGTTTGGCAAAGGGTCAAGTTTAGTAAACATTTAAAAATAAGAACATTATTTTTCTTAAACATACCATTAAGAAAGGTTTTCGTTAAATATTGGAATCAATTTGGAATCAATTTGTATATAAAAACAATTTATTCAATAGTTATTTATTTATTAAAACTGAACTTACTCTTTATAGGAATGATAAGCTGAGGAATGACAGGGAGGATTTTCGACCCTCCGTGTTCCAACATATCATGTACACCTTGTCGCGCGAAGAACTCATAAGGGTGGACGGTTTCACACAGTCCGTCGAAGAATAGGGGCAGATAGTGGTGGTAATCCAACTTCTCAATCTCAACCTGAGTGGGTCAACAGTATTTAGGG
Organism: Ciona savignyi; assembly: GCA_000149265.1. NCBI lineage: Eukaryota > Metazoa > Chordata > Ascidiacea > Phlebobranchia > Cionidae > Ciona > Ciona savignyi. The sequence goes on along the minus strand of CH003409.1, from coordinate 527,699 downwards.
GGTAACAAGGGGACGGGTAAGTTTATGGGGTAACAAGGAGACAGGGCAGGTTAATGGGGTAACGCAAGAGGACAGTGTAAGTACATGGGGTACCAAGAAGACAGGATAGGTTTATTGGGTAACATGGGGACATTCACGGGGCAAAATAAGAAGACAGGGCAAGTTCATGGGGTAACAAGATAACAGGGTAGGTTCATGCGGTAACATTAGGAGACAAAGTAAGCTATGGGGAACAGACAGCATAAAGCATACAATAGGTTTGGGGCAACTATTTAACTTGTTTACGGTCTAGTATTTATTACATTACAACAAGAAATTTTGTTTCTGCTATTTTAATTACTTCTCCTACTATAAATAAAATAAATTAACATTATATTTATCGAACACATACCTTCCATGCTATTCTGTTTCCCTTTGTGTCGTGTTCTAGAGCAATTGGGAAATCCCCTCTTTCGTAAAACTTACGGAAAGCAGTTGGTTTGGCTGGCCGCTCCTCAAAGGCCCCAGCAGATGGGGGTCCAACGACCTTGGAAATAAAAAATAATAAACCAAATAGAAATATCACTGGTATTAAACCAAAGCTGTTCCCTAAAGAAAACGTCGAATACAGACCTAAGCCGTTAATAGTGGTAGGGTCGTGGCATAATTATGGATATATGTATGTTTTTATTTGCATTTTTTTCCAAATAAATTACATGTTGACCCCTATGCATACTGAAAATGTGCTGAAAATCTAATTGCAACATAAGAATTGGAAATTGAAATTAAACATTATAGACATTAAAAATTCATAGTGTAACAGTGTGATGATATTTCGCAAAGCAACATTGCTACTTAGGGCAAAGAATTGGAGGAGCAATTCACCAAAAAAGAAGATGAACACAAGCCGCTTAATGCAATTCCACTTCTTTAAGTATTAAATTGTATTAAAGATGACTTACTAGCCCAAGTTACATACAGTGCCAAGTCATTATATGTTAAACCATCTATGTAGTTAAACCATCTCACTGATAATCACACTAAGGTATGAGAAATACGGCAAAGGTATGTGTGATGACTATCTGGTGATATTTGCATTTTTGTTCAAAAATACTGTGTTTTGCCTTTTTGCATGAAATAATGTTGGTTTATCGGTCACATCTATTTTTTTTGGCATGTTACCCATGCCTATGACAGTTGGCCCCAACAATGTTTCACCGAAATTGGCCACCAGGTTAAATTAATGCTGAAGGGTATAAGGTATATCGAACTAAAAGTAAATATTTTACTAATTTTAAAACCAACCTTGGAATTTTTCATGTATGCTTTTAAGGTGAAACCTTGAGCCTGTAGACTTTGACAAGCAGCAGCAGACATCTCGACTTTTATAATAGCACAATATACTAAATATATTACACGAAACTTATATTATATTTATATATACCCTATATATAGCTAAATGGTAAAAAACAAATAATTTATTTCTAACTTTATAGTATATAAAAAGTAAATTTTTATTTGGGACAAAGAATTTGGATTTAACTAATATTTTCACAATGTAGTCCTATCAAAAAGGCCATTAGGCTAGGTTTAGGAATTACGTTAAATGGTTGAAACTACACTAACTATAGAGTACAGGTCTATGCTATAAATAAAAATATAATAAAAAGACAAACTGATAAAATCTCTTTTGCAAACAACTTGGCCAAGTTTATTATAAAAAGGAGGTGATCTATTGGTTTAAAAGTAACAACGTCTTTTACTTTTCTCGCAAAATCGACGCGTTCATATCCTAATAATATAACAAATAAATATCTCTGAACTAC
>CH003409.1:468716-525794 GCA_000149265.1 Ciona savignyi | reverse complement strand
TAAATTCATATATCAACTAAAACTGAAGATCAAGCAATTAAAATTACAGAATTTTGTAAAATAATCAGTTAAAAACACAAAGGGACTCTGCGTTCTGTTGTTATCAGATATGTCTTGCTGTGTTAAGTAACTTGTTGCTAAGCAACTGAGTATAGTGGTTTTAAAGGGGAACCATAATCATTTTCAAAATCTCTTATTTTTACAAATAAATGCAAACTTTTAAATAAAAAACCTTTATTTTTACAAAATATTAAATTATTTATACATTTTTAAAATAGTACATAGAGTTATATTGAAATGTTTTGTATTAAAACGTGTAACGCTGCAAATTGTGAAGCAACAGCGCCACGACCCCACCGCGGAAAATCTTACAACGGGTAGAATTCGGTCACATTAAAGTACATTCTTAATTCTGTGCAGTTAACTATATCCCACATTATTTTTATTAAATATCGATTAAATATGTCGGATACAAAAACATAAAAAGCTAAAATGACTTTTAAATAAAGTTCATGCGCATTTTAAACGCAAACAAACCTTGGTACCACCACGAAGGCAATAGTTCAGTAAACAAATGGATTTATTTGCGCGTGTTTATATTGTTTGGCCAATCGTTTTAAAAACTCTTTAAAGAACCGTTTTGATTCATATGATAAAATCGTAAAGGTTTCCTGGCAAGCGATATTCCAAATGGGTATTGATTAGACCAACACCGTCTCCATAAAGCGTCAATCCGAATATAAATTTGAGCTTGGTACTATTTTAATATCCTACATTTTTATTTAAATGCCAAGATTAAAAAATTGTAGTTGTACAATGAAAATGATACACCTTTCTGTGTATTTAGCGCTTATTGATTGTAAGGTATATTTCGACAATGTTCTTTGTAAATAGTGAATAGTCTAAGAAAGGTTTGTATCGTTCCTATTGTGTCTGCTCTGAAAGCTATCGTGTATCAGATACCAACACACACGAGCCCTGTTGCCCAATAAAAGAGATAGATAGACGAGCAAAGTGAGATAAAAATCCAAACGGTTTGAAATTAGAGCCGCAATCAGAAACCTACTGTTTTGCCGACTCAATACAACTTATTCAATATAGGCTATAGCTGAGCATAATCTTAATCTAGTAAATGTAGGCATAAAGCCTGAAAAGCAGTCGTCAGTATTTTGTTTGTTGCCGACTTATAAGTCGGCTTTTAACTTACTGTTATTGTTTGACAAAGGTAAATCCATGGTGTTAAATAGACAAAAAAAACTTATTATTATCCTGAACTTTAAACATGGGGTGTAGCAATGGGATGTATGAAAGTGGGGTTAGGCTTTTAAACGCTATTCAAATATATATGGCAGCAAAGAAACAGTCTTTAGACATGGATAGGATTCATTCATATATATATATTATGTAGTTTGTAAACACATTTCAGGATATAACCGTATGTATATAGCAAAGTAATAAATAACTGAAGTGTACTTGTGGTTTTCAATTGATGCACTTCATTAAAACCGGCTTTTAGATGGTGGTTAATTGTCGCACAGCTATTTGAATTTTCATATCTCGTAAATAATGACAAGCACAAACGAAGAAGATTTGTGTGATAAAATCGTCGTCGATGGTTTGAACGTAACTTCTGAGATATTGCAAGAGGATTTGGAATATCTTGATTTGTCATTTGGTGATGTTTCAAACGACTCAATACACAATAGAGTAGCTGCTGCGTTAAAAGTAGGGAGTGTTCAGAAATTGGTAACCCAGGGCTTAACACCGAGCAACCTTAAATGCAGTAAGTTCAAATTTTATCGATATATATACATATAGGCATAAACAGATAAACAGAAAACCTTGCCAACATTAAGCTAAAAACAACCGTATTAGGGTAGTGTGGTTAAATGGTAAACGAAAAAGATACTTAATATACACAAAGTGTGGTTAAATGGTAAATAAAAAAGATACTTAGTATACACAAACGTGACCTCAGTGACAATTACAAGTGTCACTGTTAAAAATTAAGTTGAAAACTAAAAATGGAACTTCAGATAATATTACCATATGTGATAAACGGTTATTAGCAGGCACTCTTTGATATTGATATGTATTTAGTCGACTATTGATATTTTTTGGTTTAATTTTTGGTTCAACGATAAAAACACGCAGCAGATTTATGGAATAATATGTTACGTCACACAGACCACGAATCGCCACTGCACTCTCTTCTCGGCCTGTTTTATTCCTCAATGGCAACAGATATGCGAAGTGCAGCTATCAACATATCTCCATCGCCAAGTCGTTCATTAAGTCGAAGTTCAAACCAATCTGCAATATCAGGTGGCTACAGGTTTTATTTAAAATTTGGGTTTAACCCTGTGGATTGAAAAACGTAGAGTGCAATCACCCGGGCTATCGTCAGATTACCTCGCGCCCACTGTCGCGTTATCGAAGATACAGTATGCTGTATGACTGATACGTTTATTTAATTTATAAAAATCAAAAGCTTCGACAAGTGCCTGGCCCAAGGACACAATCGACAAGCTATAACTGTAACCCTTACGCTGAAAGTCAGGACACTAAACCTATTCGGTCGGACATTTTTATTTCCGGTACAACGTAAAATTACCCCTGTTTATTATGGAGTTTATATTTAACCATGTTGTGTAACTCGGTCACGGCACTTAATACACTATATAGTTTTAACATCGTTATGGCCTTGTGTCAGATAACTCGTGCTCTGAACAGTGTACACTGCCTCATGGAATGAATAAAACTTATTAGCTAAATACGGTTTGCATATTTTCTTGTTTCGCTGTGTAAGGAATAACGTTTTGCCTCAATAACATTTTTAGCAGCATAAACTGTATTCTCAATTACAATCAAAAACAGTGTATTACAAGTTTGTCTGCTATTAGAGCCAAAAATGCCAGCGACTTATTATAGTTGTTAAACCAATTTTGACCAGATATGATTTTTCAATTAAAATGTAAGCCTTCTCTCCCCCATTTTTTATCAGAGTTTTTTTATTATTTAAAATGTTACTTCTTTCTTACACTAGGGTGTCCTGCGTCATCGGATTCTTTCTTGGTCGATTCTCGACGAGCGTCCACCCCCGTCAACAGTCAATTCTACGTCGGCTATTTTCACAACGATCCAGATATCAACGATATGCGAAACTCGTTTTGTGATGACAGAGGTAAGTGATTCCTTGGCGAAATACTCCAAATAGTAGTTTTTTTGTAATTTTTCTTGGATAATTTTTTGAACCTAGTATGCTAAATACAATTTTTGTACATAATTTGGTATACGCATCAGTTACGTTAAACATTTAAACATAGCACAACTTAATTGTCGTTTTTACGTCCGGTTCGTGTTCCAAGGGATATTAGTTTCCCACCCTTATCATTGAACAGTTGTGATAACCAACAATAAAGATCCAAACAGACATTTCCTATAGCGTGGATACAAATATATCCAAAAACTAAACTTGATTAGAAATTTGAAACAATAACTAAGTCCGACTGGTGGTACAAGGTGATCTGATGATTATCAGCAAAACAACTCCATTGTCAGCGGGTAAATCATAAATATTCCATTTCAGCAAATTCCTAGAGCTTTCAACCTCTTTAGGAAGAAATAAGAACAAAATTATTCCGGACACTATCCTGTTCGGTGATATCAACTAAAATATATTTATTTAAATATGCAGATTCACTAATATCCGAACCTGAGTTGGTCGAAGCGTTCAAAGGCCAACAAACCATGGACATCTTAGCAGCGACTGGTCGACTGGACAAGCGTAGGGAGGAAAAGGGAGGATACGGCACACCCAGTAGCTATGCATCAGAACAAGAAATGAATTTGTATTTCGTCAACTCCACCAGTCCAAGGGCACCTGCTGGTTCACAGGAAGACGAAACACCAAGAGGTGATTACACTGGTGTCGACGTATATAGTAAACACGACCCGAATTCTACAAAACGTGGTTGGTTTTCCTAATGACAAGCGGGTATTAACAGGCACTCTTTAATATTGATATGTATTTAGTGGACTATTGATTTTTTTGGTTTACTTTTTGGTTCAACCATAAAAACACGCAGCAGATTTATGGAATAATATAATGACAAGCTCATCATGTATTAAACTTGTAACGGTAAAAATGGCTACACGTACAGAGACTACGATAGTAAAGTAAAGCCATAAACAACTTATAGGTTATATAAACATTTGTTTGGTAGGTGTTGCTTATAAGTGATATTAAATGCGGACACTGTACTCTCCCGTTCCCACTAAGCTATTAGTTTAGTTTATTATCATTTTGGTTCTCTAAAAGGCAACAATTAAAAGAACATATACATAAAATATTAAAAAAAAGGAGATCTGAAAAAATTTAAAACCATATTCGTTTTTCCATGTCACGGGAAAATAATTTAAACAAGTAAAGAAAATATACGGACGCGGCCAAAAAAACCTAAATTAAAGAATTTGAAATAACGCAATTCTTTGCATGATATAAGCCTCAACTACTTTACTTACTTGTTTGTTGCAGAAATTACGAGTGACGATTTTAAAAGTGCACAAAGCAGTCCAGGGAACATTGAATGGCAGAACACACCAAAAGAAGATGTACTGCAACAAGACCAGCCAGGGTTAATTTTGAAAATGGCTGCTGAAAAATTTGAACGAACCATCCAAAGGCTGGAAGACTTTACAAGCAGTATTTGTAAGGAGGGATCTGAAATGCCAGGTAAATTGCAGAAAAGTGGATCCCATGCAAATGTTCGCAGGCACCTTAAACTAGATCAGACCCTTCAAAGACGAAACTCAGAAGGATCGCTCGTGAAATCAAGAATTCGTAAAAGCGAAGATCGTTTGATGAAAATGCTACAAATGGCTTCGGATTCTGTAATAGATAATGATGTAAGTAGTGCAGTAATATTAAACATAACCACTCCAAACAAGGATGAAACTGAGAATCTGGAATCAAAGGAACTGAGAGGATTTGGCGAATTTCGAAAGTGCCTTCAGGAATTAGACCAATGTGAACGCCTTGTCATCCCGCAAAGCCATGAAAAGGAAACCGATAATTGTCACAATGATGTCTTTGCCCTTAAATCACCCGAAACCGTGACTTCCTTTAACAATCCAAAACCACGGGATACCAACGAACACCTCCCAGTTGGCGATGACAATAGTTTTGCAGAAGCTAGAAATTTGATGGACAGCTTAATAAGCAGTATAGAGGACGACGGTGTTGTGTTACCGTTCTCTCCAAAATCAGAGACAGGTGAAAGGTCACACACCGAAGTGAACGGTAAACACGTCATAGTTGAATCTGAAATTCAAGCTGTAGACGCGTCAAAGCAAGAGATAAGTTACCAATACTTCTTTAATGAGCTGCAAGACGAAGAAGAAGCAGAAGTTAGTATTGATTTTCAGGAATGCTATACAGCGGAAAATGCCAGCTTACCTTACGGCAACCCAAATGATTCTATACCCATTTTTTGTGAAACTGAAAACCTGGAGGTACCGGAAAACCCGAGTCTCGTAACATCGGATTTGTTAAGCTTTGATGAAGGCGGCGGTAATGAGTGTGTCTACCCTGGTAACGAAGTGACGTCATGTAGCAACGAAAATTCACTCCAAAACCAAGTTTCAACAGAAAATTCAGACCTGTTTAAAAATCATTATGATGTGGAAACTTTGAATGAGGTTACGAACATTATTGTTAAAGAACAAGGGATGTTATGTACAACAGAAGCTAACCAGGAAAATGAAATAAAAGAAACCGAAGCAGGAGACCAAAAAATTCCAGAAAGAATACAAGAAACTACATTTGAAAACAAGTTTCTTGACGAAGTAGAAACTCCAATAATTAAAAGCTTTCATGATTTGTTTACGCAGTCAGACGGGAGTGTTACGCCTTTATATCACGGTAGCGATCTGGACAGTACAGAAATAGCTGATTTCTCAAGTCCAGGCCTGCCCGTAGACAAAGTACCTGAACAAAAACTCTTTATTTACAATGGTTCCCACACGAGAGATTGCCAAATATTATTGGATTCGGAAGAATTTTTACAAAGAACCTCACATGACCTTGATGTACTGCAATCTAATGGAAACTTCGAAACGATGCACCCAGACAAACTTCTAGATGCAGAAACTTCTAGTTGTTCTGCCGATGGTACTGCCGGGTTTGTCAATGAAAAATGTACCTTTACTCAAAAAAATAACGATTGGAAAGAACCATCAATACCAAGTATTGTTATTACTTCACCCAAAACTAAAACTCAGTTCTCCTATCAATCACATACAGCGAGCAAGTCTCAACCGCATGACAATATTTCGAACAGAGAATCAAAGGATACAGAGCTAAATTTTAAAAAAGATTCAAATGAAACTTCCGCGAAATTTCTACCAGAGTTAGGGGCGTCTAAACAGCTTAAAATTAGGGTGAAACCCAAAGACAAGCCTTCAAAAGTCAGTGCACTAAACTTTTGTGATGAGTTTTGGGTAAAGTACAATATATTAGAGGACACAATTAATGATATTTTAAAACCCTCCCCACCTAAGATCAAATACAGCTATCCTAAAGATACGGTGCCGTTTTCCCAAGAAACTGTTACCTTTACCAGGGAGGATTCACTTCTTAAAACTGCATCACCGTTAATTAAAGCGGCGCCCAACAGTAGAAAAACTAGGCATAAAGTCTCGTTTGACCCAAACACAAAATTTCCGGACGAAACACTCGGGTACCTACGAAGCAATGAAGAGAAAGAAATCATTTTAGAAAAAGATGGTGCCACCCAAGAAAGTGGTACAAAACCAAACCTGACTTCAACCCCAAAATCCCATTGTGCATCAAAAGGTAGCGTGGTATACACGTTGATTGTTGAATACGTTGTAACGGTCCCAACCATTCGTTTCAGATAATGTGCTCTCAGGATTGGAGACCGACGAAACTGCAATGACACTTTCCAGGAATTTTCTCAATTCAGTGAATGAATCTGGTGCATCTGATGAGCTGATGCAGGTAAGCGTTGCTCGATCAAATTACTTATACAAACGGTTATCCGTATGTATCCAACCGACATGAGTTTTACGAACATTAAACATAAACCCACAAGAGCTTCAACAAATGCGATGTCCTGCCCTCACAAAATTACGCCAGACGGTTTTATCACACGTGTGACTGACAGAATAACTCGCGAATATGTAAGGAAGTGTTATCACACGGGCAATCGTCATATTACCTCGCGAATTCGTAAGGTGGCGTTATCACACGGTCAATCGTCAAATTACCTCGCGAACACATAAGGAACAGTGACCACACGGGTAATCGTTAGATTATCTCGCTTAAACCATGGATTTTTGGAGCTATTACGGTGTATTTTATATGATTGAGATGTCATACAGTTTAACTGCCGTACCTATGCACACAACTTACCGGCCATCGACTGGTTTCGAATTTACAACTTATTAAAATACTAAAATTTAACATGGCGTCGTAGTAAATGAATTAACCAAACACAACTTAACCTAATAAGATAACCTTAAATGCAAGTATACATTACTTTTAACTCCCTGGTTTCCCCATTAATTCACAGACAACGTTGCCCGATCATGTAACTGCAATGGACGTATCATCATCGTTGGGCCTTATCAAACGAAACTTGAGGCACGATTTACTGGAAGCAGATCAAATGCAAAAGGAATCGCGACGGCACGTCCAACGAATATGCCAAATTCAAAATGCAACAGGTGTCGAGCAGAATTTAATGCAGGCAACGGTACGATATAGCCTGATCGCATTTTAAACATAGTTTAAGTTGTATAAATCGACACAGTTTACAACCCGACTCTGGTGTTGCATGGGTTGCTATGTGTTATAAGAAATCTTATTATTCCTGGACTCTGAACATCTATATGATCGTCCAAAAACCTTTATTTACTTTTGACGTATTCCTTATCAGTCAAAATTAAAAGTTTGTTATTATAATGGAAGAGACGCCAACTGGTAAAACTACCATCATATAATATAAATCAACTGGGAAATTCAGTAATCCCGCGTTCGAAACTAAAATGGAAAATACATTGTCGCTAAGTGGCGCTACAGTGCAAAATTGAAGTAAATTACGTTCATAATGAACTTACGGGTACGGTCGTGTGGCCAAATGGTTAACGCGACCGATACATATACCAACTCTTATACAAAAAAACGGTCTTAGTGACGAGCCTATCTTGGGTTCGAAACTTAGCTCGGTAAAAAAAATGTAGAAAAAAAAATAATAATGAACGTACGGTCGTGTGGCCGAATGGTTAACGCGACCGATACATAAACCGACTTTTATACAAAAACCATCTTGGTGACCCGGTAAAAATGACACACTAAAAAGAATAACAATACACTAATTGCACCAAAACAATAAACTTTTAGGTATCAGATAAAAATCTAAATTAAACAATTACAGGAAACAATAGTGCATAGAAGAATTTACTTTTTGAAGTGTTAATTGAAAAAAAAACAGAGTTGCCTTAACTATTTTTTTAAGTTGCCTTAACTATTCTTTTACGTTGGCGTATATCTGGAAAAGGTAATGTGAAGTTATCAAAACAAGTCTGAATTTCAAAACTGAAATCCTTTGTTCCGCCCATAGTAAAGTTTGTAATGTTTTCTTTGATACTTTAACGGTTGCTAGTTCTCCAATTCAAAATATGGATATACTCTCGTATTTCGATGATAAAATCATTAAATTGTATGTCCTCCTTCAAGAAATTAAATAAGATTTTGTATGGCAGCAAAGGCAATAGTAAGAAACGAATTTATTAAGTTTTAAATCGACTTTTTAAACTGGGTTTTAAAATTAGCAACCCTTAAAAAGTTATAAATGTGTTATAGCAGTAAAGTATTTCGTTAGTTATAAAGAGGAAAAGAGCGTTACACTTTAGAAAAAGGCAGTCATATTGTATTTTCAGTTACAAGATCCTTTGTATACCGTTGTCTAACAGTTTAACAATAAAATGCTAATTAATGAAAGTCAGGAAAACTATTGTTAGACCCAGGGATGTCCTTTTATTCGGTCTCAATAATTAGTTCAGGAATCGCTTGTACGTTTTGACCAGTATCCTAACGTTTTAAATTTTCCGCCGCTAGATTTCAAGTCCCCTTAACCGGCTACTCAACCAGTTGTTATAGATGGTGAAAGTTCGGCTTACTATTCATTGAGTTTAGTGGCTGGTGTTGTATTTACATCCATTCTAGGAATGTTTTAATCTTAGAATAGAAATGTCCTACAGTATGCAATTAGAGATGCTTTATTAACGTAGGTGTGTTCTAGACTCAGAATATAATTAAATATCTTGCAATATTTACTCAGAGTTTAAGGAAAATATAATCACGTGGCCTAAAGACACTAATGGCAACCGTGCCGATATACAGGCATAAGTTATCATTCGCCATTAAAGGATATGACTGACTGTTTTCATTTAGTTTAGTTAATAGAAAAATCCCAGCATATATTGCCAAACTTTTTTGTTTGAAGAATTAGTAATTAATCCGGTTTCAGTATTAATAGAAGGGAAAGATTTTAATCCATCTTATCGTATAGCTAACATATGTAAAAATTAATCTAGAAAGTTTTAGTAAATTAACAAAAAAAAGATTTATTATCCGTATTGTAATCGTATATTATCATTTGTCGATTTCAATAGTGTCCAAGTTTTAAAATAATGTGACAGAGAATGTCCGGTAAGATTTCGAACTGTTTTAAAAACCGTGCATTGGAGGAAGTATTGGGCTTATTGAACAAGCATATACGATTGAGGCAAGACGAAATAAGTGGATTAGAGAAACACCTGAAGCACTCTGACGACCAAATTAGAAGTTTAAAGAGGCAGATTAGAGTAATTTTCCAAAGCAATTTGTCATTTTTACCAACTGTTTATTTTTTACCTCGGGCTAGGTTTCGAATCCATGATGACCTTCTCACCAAGGCTGTTTTTGTGTACAATTGGTATATGTTTCTGTTGTGTTAACCATTCGGCCACACGACCGCCCCCAACTACCTAATTAGGTTGATGTCGGGTCGTTGGTTTAATAGGATATACTAAATTGAAAAACGTCCTAATCATTTGTAACACTGCAATAGATCAAATAACCCGACGGTGGGCACTAGGTGTTCTGATGATTGTCCGTGTGTTTACACCCTGTCTTCCCATTCGCGGGGATAAGCATAAATATTCTATCCTATATTCACGATATGTATACTTCAACTATTTTTGGCATTTTAACTGTGGGCACGAGGTTACCCGGATAATGCCTGTGTATAATAACGACAGGAAGTCATTCCAATTTCGGGGATAATCTCGAGTATTTTGACCTAATACAATTTGCTTTTATAGGCACGAACCCGGGCTACTGACACCCCACGAAACGATTTATTGACGCATTTGGACGACTTGTACGTTGAAAGGGACCAACTAAAGGTAAGTATCCACCTTATACTACGTACTGGACCTAAATCCAAATTTTAGCTTTTTGTAGCTGAATTAACATTTGTAGCTGGGTAACGTGTTCGATACATATACCTAATCCTTTACAAAACGATCTTATGACTCGCCTATCATGGGTTCGAAACTTGGCTCGGTATAAAACATGTGGCGGAGCCTTAAGCTGGTCGCATGTGTATTTAAGCACGTGACGAACATTGTTTAATCTTGTTGGTTTATTGGCTGAAAGAACTGAATCATTGTATCTTTTGTATACCATATTGTATATCATAAGCCATACAACGTGCTATAGCTTAAAATAACCAATCGCTGACCTTTAGAATGAATTCATTTTGCTGTATTTTCTGTGTGTGGGGTTATTAATACTGGTTATAAGTAATACGGCTCTTAATTCAAGGACGAGATTTGAAAATTCATTTGTTTTTTCTGCTAATTTAGTTAGAAAAATTTGACTATACAACAACTATATATTGTGTAAATACAACAACACGTGTGCGTTTAACGTACCTTTACACGCGTAATTGGAACCGTTTTTTAAAGAAAAAAATCGAAGTTTGCAAACGAGATAGAGAAGACGCGGAAAAGGCCGCACAAAAGGCGAAACAAGATTTGCAATTTGAACAGAAACACGCCGACACGCGTTTGGAAAACATGAAGAATCATTCGGACAACGGTAAAGGTGGGTTTAGAATTATATTATGAATTTGAATGATATTGTATTGGCATACATGAGTGCTGACTATCGTGGCGTCTTATGGGTCGGACCATCGTCTCAAGTTTAGTTATAGATATCGAAATAAGATTGTACAGCGGAAGTTTAATTGTAAAGTTTTGTATTCAGATAAACGAGTGGTTCCTGAATTTCGTTGTTTGTTGCGGGTCGGAAGTCGTCTGTAGTACAGATATATATACCTTGACTCGGTTGTACGGCGTGGAATTCTATGGTTTTGTATTCAGATAAACGAGTAGTTCCTGAATTTCGTGTAAGCAGTCTTCTCAAGTTCAGTTATATATACCTCGAAGAGGTTGTACGGCGTGCGATTAAATTCCATCGACATCAGGTTTCTTTATTTGTCGTCCTGGTATGACAGATGTTCTGAAGAATAAAACCTCCGCTTTGTGGAGCGTATAACGGACCACAAAGCGGCGAAGCTCCACCGACAACAGTCGTACAATGGTGAATTTGTTCTTGAAAGGGGGTTCGGCTAAAACGATACCTTAATCCAAATAACGAACAATAGCAGAGTTGAAATAATAGAATCAATTCAGAAGTAAAAAAGTTCCTTTAGTCGGTAGTCAGGGCTCCAATAGAAGGCAGTTGGTTTAAGGGAGTTAGAAGTTATGATTTGAAGTTATGAATTTAAAGAAAATTAAGGTAAGTGTAATTTCGTAACGATAAAACGCATTATTTAGCATTTTAATTACATTTTTGCTAATAATATTTAATTATGTTGTTATGCAAAATACAAGTCGAATATGTAAATTCGTAATTAAATTTGCAAATACACCGACTTAAGTATTCATTTAAAATGCATAAACTTTTATCCCAGTAGAGTTGTATTTATGTTGTAAATAAAGTGTCCATATATACCATGTCGATTGTAACTGTGTCTTGGTAACTAAACAGTGTCTTTTGTTGTCCTATAGCTTAGCGAAGAACAGACTGTTTGTTGGGTAAATGGAAAACTAAAGTGTGGGCGGGCAACTTACTCACGACAACACGATTTAAAAAGCTGTTACAGCATTCATGAAATAAGAAACTTATATTGAAAATACAAACACTCGTTATTTTTAAAGGTTAAAATTTAATTTTATATATTTGTTCACTTTTGAATCAAATTATGTCCAATTTTAGTGCAATTATCGTTTTATGTTAGGTCAATGGAAAAACATGCTTACTTGATGCAATAAAAACCGGCGTGATTCAAATTTACGAGCTTATAAAAGATAAAGTGGTATGATTCGTATGTTGTTGACTTACCGAGCAACGGTTGGAGAATATTGTTCTGAGATGCGACTCGTGTACAGACTTGTTGGCGGTTTCTATTCCACGTATACGCTATGGCTAGTCCATGCTACGTAATTACCTAAGTCACACTGAATCTTATATGTTAACGAAGGCGAAAAGACACAGCTGATTCAATTTACTAATATGGTATTATATTACCTATCCATTGCAATTAAACATGGTGTAAAAATTGTGGACATAGATCGGTATTATATAAACATACTTATGTTACTAATACCATTTTCCGATTTATATAAAGTTCACACTAATAATATTATAAATCAAGCTACAAAACCATACCACATAACATATGTTTGTTTAAATATGACGTATATTTTTTCGTTTAAAACTCGTTAAAAGTGCTAATACACGTAAATAAATTGGTAATTTAAAAAAGTTTAGAGAAAGTTAAAAAGAGTGTATCATAATAAATGCATTCTTAAATAAGTGATGTCTTTGAACGTTTCAGTTTTGTTCTAAATCTTTTCCAAAATCTCGGTTGGAAGCGCACGATTTCGGCGCGAGCACACCCGCTGTTTTATTGTATTCCTGTGTTAGTTGATTATTAACCTTATTTCGTCATCTCGTTCCTTCTAGCATCTGATGCGTCTGTTTGTGTACTTTCTCCAACCGGCGCCATCTTCAAATCAGTTTATAACAGGCAAAAGAAGAAGTTCATTTTACGATGTAATTTCGACCGAAGAGATCGTACTATCTCTATATACCAGAATTACATGACAGCTTTGATATAAGATTATAGCAGATACGTTTATGTTAGACGGCAGTCTATTAGAAACTGTGGTATTATAGCGCGGAGTAGTGGTGTTTTTATCTTAGTATATAAAGTATCTAAAGGGGAAAGAATGGATTCATTGGATACAAGCAGTAATGACAGTTTTGGTAACTTATATTTTGCGTTTATATGTTTCGACGTCTGTGGTATTATGATCTTTAAACATAAGACATGTCTCTGTATACAATTTGTGTCAAAGTTGATAAAAAATGTCTTAAAATGCAAAAAATCATGATCGTGTGGTTAGTACGGTTTACTACAACCCGGAATGTGGAATTTAATCTCCAGCTTTATTATCTTATCTCGAGTCCATGGCCTTCATAGTCCCGGTACATATTCAGCTGTGCTTTGAATGCACTTGAACGAGGCGTATGGAAATCATAACAAGTGCGTTTAATTGTTAGGGAACATAAAGAAACGCGTGGACGAGTTGGAAAGCTTGAGCAAGGCTTCAACGAGTGACCTTGAACGAGCAGAGTTCGACCTGAAATCATTAGAGCGTGACCGCTTTTCCATCCCGACCGAGAACGACCACTCATTGGTGGATTTAAAGGCGGATAATTCAATCATGAGAGAAAAGGTATGACGACATCTGACGAATTGCTGGGTACGTTAGGGGCATCACTAAAAGAAGGGATAGCGGGAAGGAGGGAAACTGCTTACTAAGACTATGGAAACTAATTTAAACCATGCCCTAAACACTAATCACAACTCCAGAACTAACCCCAAATCTAACCCCCTAGTTCCCCCGTTTGTTATGCGAATAATCATATCAGTATACCACGGAGGATTAAACATGGATTTCTCTTTTATAAACGACAAAAGGGAATTAACTAAAAAAGAAAACAAAAAATATGAAAAATAAAGTAGACAGAAAAAGACGGCTTTATCCACAACCTTTACGCAACACTCAACTCATGGTGTAGTTACCGAAACACTGATAATGTGTGAAAGTTGGTCTTATTTGTGATCAATGAAACTAAACTCGTACGCTACTGGGACAGGTCGGGCTTCATATTGATGATTACGATTCGGGCTTTCATTATTAATAAATACGCTTAATAAAATGAATGAAGTCACTATAAATGTTAACATTAATCAAACTAGCAGAAAAATAAAAAAACAACTGCACATTATAGTCTAATGGCATATGTAATAGTTTTAATTTAAAATAAGAATTGGAATAAGCCTATGTTGCTTAACTGTTCCATCGAAAGTCTTAAAGTAAATTTGTGTTTAAACTGTTGTTCCGTTTATTTACACAAGAACTCGACCTATTAAAGGAATGTTGATTGTTTACTTAGGTGGAAGATTTCGTTTGTCGACTTTACCGGTTTTGTGAATTAGACAAATATTTGAAAGCACACCATTATACACATGTACAGGGTCCCTAATTTCATCCTGTTACTTAGAGTCCATTGAAACCAATTTGGCACATCTAATCGCCCAAATACCGCAACGAAAATAGAAAGTCAAGAGTAGATGCAATAAAAAAAAACAAACGGATTTAACCCTAGTTTTTAAAAAACAAATATTTCTATTGACAGTTGTGTAAACTAAGTTTTGAACCCACGATGGACTCGTCGCTGTATTAAGTAAAATTTCCTAATTGGCTGTTCCTATTCCAGCTCGACCGAATGCACGAGATTTCCGCGGAAAATCTTCTTCTCCAATCCGACTTAGCGGATTACCAAGCAGAGTTGGCGGAATTACGAACAGAAGCAAAGGAACTGCGATCAAAATGCTACGAAATATCGGAGGAAAACCGACAACATAAATCAGAGATTAGAGACCTCCGCCGCTATATTGAGCTGCTTAAAGCTAATAAAACGGGTGGTAAGCATTTAATAGCCAAGTCTCTATTTAGTTGGGTAGATATTTTTTACTAAAATGTATTATTTTGCATTAAAAGTATATGCCCATTTATATGGGTTGATATAATGCTTACTAAAATGTATCATTTTGCATTAAAAAGTAAGTCTACAGTTATTTTTATGAGTACAACTTGAAATGTGGTTAAAAACATATGAATATGCCCACGCTTAAGTAAGTTGGATGGAATACTCATGTCCGCAACCTGAATGTGGGCAAATGAATAAATATATAATTAAAAACATAATCGTGCAGAAGTATGGCTATGGTTATGTCCAATTAACCCTTAAAACCAATGAAAAATTGAACATTTCTCCATCCCCAGATTGTCGGCAAGACCTTTTAAATAAAATCGAATATTACCAAATGGAGCACGACCGTCTGCTGGACGAAGTGCGAAGATTAAAGCAGAGATTGGGAGATGTGTCTCCGAGAAGTCCTAGGAACCGCAGTGTTTCTCCGCGCCCCTCCTCACGTCATAGCTACGTATCGTCATCTAGTCCTTCGAAGGTAAAAATATATCGAATCTTATGGTGGGGAAAGCAGTTATGGACGTTCCTTTGGCCGTGTGGTTAGTGTGACTGATACATAGGACTTGCATACAAAAAAGGACCCAGTGACTAGATCATCAAAGGATCGAAACTAGGCCCGGTAAAAAATAAAAAAATAAACGCAGTCATCCTGGTTAGAATCCTAAATGCTGATATTCTTTCAGCAAAACGTCCGGTTCTCTTCAACCCGAGCGCGATCCCCGGTCACTGACGCGATGGCTGCAAGTTCCGCTTCCTCCCACGCCGCATCCCGACTCATCAAAGATCGGAGCATGTCTCCATCTGCTGCACTTAACATCCGGGATCTCACTATGGAGCGATACAACCAACACATGGACGGTTTGTTTCTTTGTCTTTTTTTTACGGGTTCAGGTTCGAATCCCTGATGGGTCCCTAGCTGAGAACGTTTTTAATTATATATAGGACGTTTGAGAACGTGTTTTGGTTAATACAATCGGTATTTACGCATAGCTCGCGTTAATCACTTGGTCACACCACCGAAAACATATATCTATATAAAACAACAGGGTATTTCTACGATATCATCTTTTTTTTCAAAGAGTGAAGTTAAGCGAAACCATTTTTTTATTGGGCTCCGAGACTATCATGGGCTAGTTTGCAAGAACATTTTTTAACATAAAAGTCGATATTTGTATCGGTAGCGCTAACCATTCGACCACATACATGATTATCAAGGATTCAATGTCTGACAGACTGATTTAAATTATTTCAACTTTAACAAAACAAATCCCTTCAGGTCCGGATTCTCCTCGGTCAATCGACAGCGACTGCACGGAGGTGCTACTCAAGCCACAGAGAAGCCAAATGAACGGTTGTACGGCTGTCAGTGGAGTCAAACCACTCGGGAGTGAGGACGAATTTGCCGACACGGAGCTCAATCTAAATTTAAAGAAGCGTGGCGGACGAGCGACCGGTTAGTATTTATCACATATGCTACTTTATTGTTATCTGAATAAACGTTGCTTAGACTTTTTTTACCGGGTTAAGGGTGGAACCCATGATGGGCTTTTTCCTAAGACGTTTTTTTTGTATAAAATCAATATATGTATCGGTCGTGTTAACCATTCGGCCACAAGACAGTACAAACCTTTCCAAACCCTTTGCGGTTTGCATTATTCGACGCAAAAACATTAAAATATCCTAATTTTAAGTTTAGAACTATTAGAATAATGAGAAATTAGATGTTGACCATATTCGAAGCATATGATACATTTTCGCAAATTGTCTACTTCAGGGGTTGTATATTTAAATTAGTTTTTTCATATTTCTGTAACCCTATATAAAAGTGCTATATAGGCTTCTAGTAGACATTTTAAACAAAACCTTACACATTTTTGTACCAGAGCACACATTCCAGATTAAAAATGACTGATTCCAGAATAATCTTTAGAATATAACTGATTTAGACAAGCACCACCGGAGGACAACTTGGTAGAACCTTTTATTCCACTGGGTTCAGGCAATGTCCGTTAAGTGCCTTGCCCAAGGACACATTCGATTAGCGATTGACCACTTTCGAGCCTGCAACCCTTCGGCTAAAAGAAGAACACTACCCCACAAAGCTAATCGGTCGGATTGCTATTTCAGATTCGTCCGGCTCCTTTCGAGAAACGAAGATGGAGAGTTCACCAATGCGAAGATCGTGTAGTCCTTGTGCCAGTGGTTTCCGATCGGTTAGCCCCAAGATGACGTCCACGCAGAAAGACATTAAGGATACAGCGAGAGAGTAAGCATAGTAGTGACGAGTCCATAATGAGTTCGAAACTAAGCCCCGCAAAAAAGAGAATGAGCTATAGACAAGCCCGTCATGATTTTAAAACTTATTCCCTTAAAAAGAGAGTCTACTTTATTTTATTCTTACAATAAAACTATATTGTGCAAACACTCATTTGTTTCATACATGATTTTTTTTTTTTAATATTCAAACCAACTATGTTAACTGTAAAGAAGAAAGTTAGTTTTAAAAAAGGCAACCACATACACTTATATATTCGGGTAATAATCAGAGCTTTATATCACATTCCAGCCGCTACCCTACAATGGTGAAACGGAGTTTACCTCGAAGGGCGTTTGCACCTCGTTCCCCCGGTGATCTAATGCTCGGGTATTGCATCAAGTTCACCCGGCCTGGAGGGAAGTTAAGCAGAGGAACTGTCCGGTACATCGGCCATCTACCAACCCGGGATGAAATGTTCATCGGCGTAGAGTTGGACGGATACGGTATGTTTGTTGAACTTTTCAGGCAATCTTTTCAGGCAAAATTCCTGATAACCTGTAGTAAAGTCTTGAGGTTCTGTATAAATAATTGTATTGGAGGTAAGCTGTTAAAAAAATAATTTATCCCAATAATTGAACTATACCGGTAATATGTCAGGAATAACGTAACGTGAAAGTAAAGGCGGTAACGTTAGAGGTTTAGGAAGAAAAGGATTAACAGGGACGCGTAATTAATATCAGCGTTGGTTACAAGGTTTCGTGGTATAATCAATACACAATGTAAACGAAAATAAGACATTGTAATGTGTTGAGCTTAGGTTACGGATGTTTTTATCCGAATCAGTTTTATTCCTACGATTATTTTGAAATCAGTAATTTTTAACCAAGATCTTTAAACCACTGTAAAACATATTTAAAGATGAATGCTTTGATATAGAAATTAAAAATCCACTTTTTATATATTATGTTTCTAATCTAAAATAGGAAACTCAATGTCTGCAAATTTAAATGTGAGAATGTAACGGAATTTTACAGGTGTTGCGCAAAGATATCTGATGTTCCTATGCATTTGCGATATCTCACTAAAATAATGGCATAAATTAAACCTTTCTGATGTGAAAACATAGTTGGGGTCGGGTATAATTACATCAATGTCATCGGTATCTAAAAACGTACAACGAAATGATGAAAAAAAAAACAATAAAAAAATTAAAAAAACACTGTTTTAGGTTAGAACACGAAAGGTTTTGGGAGTTTTAATGACACAACCTTTAGAACAACATACTGAATAGCCTAAATAGGTATTTTACGTAAACATTATACCTAATTTTTTTCTATTCTTTCGCAGATGGGAAACATGCCGGCACCTTTCAAGGAACGAAATACTTTACGTGGTAAGCTGCACCAGCCAACTTTTAAAATTAATTACCTTAAGTAATGTAGGCCCTGTAGTAATGTATATTGTCTGACATCCTATATTTTGTTTCTTTTTTAACACCAGTATTTTAGTGTACATCGTCCAAAACGTAGTGTACATCGTCCAAAGGCCTAAACCCAGTTGAATAATGGGTCCTACTCAATTAAAGGAACGTTTTAATCATACACAACATACTGCAATAGCGAAACTGATAGCTTGTTGGCTGTGTTCTTTGGTAAGGCGCTTAGCATACTTTTTGCCGAAGCCCAATTAATAGGTTGTACTAAATTAAAGGAACGTCTTAGTCATACACAGCACACTGTAATATATACCACATTATTTTCTTACAGTTCCCCGAACAAAGGGATTTTTACTCCGTTCAGCAAAGTGATCATGGCTTGGGAGTGACGACAACTTGAACCAAGACCTTTGCAATTTCGTTGTAACGTATAGCGATCTCTTCCCTCTTACACACCACAGACATGATATATTGTGCACATCACCGTAGATTTAATGCAACACTTTCTTGACTTAATTAGCCGTGACTATCCATAGATAATTTGTCTCCATATATAGTAATAGCAGCATTCATGTAAATTCCATATATTCGTTATTCAAATTCTACCTCGAAAATTCGAGAGCAGGTTTAAACCATGTTTTATCAATTTATACAATTTAGCACCTCTCAAAACAAAAACAACGCTACAGTTCTATGTAACTTACGGGTTTGGAACGGAATATAAAACACATGTAAGAGTCGTTGGCTATAGAACTGTTAACTAAAAATAATTGGTATGGTATGGTTTGATCCATCTTCTAGTTACTGAGACGAATGTTACTGGTACATATGTTAAGTAGCCAACACGAGGCATTTGTCGGTTTGTGGGGAATTAAATTATAATTTTTTTGTTAACATATAAGCTTCGTTGTTATTAATTATAAACAATTTAACTTTAAAAATGTGATAAGCTACGCGTCGGTTTAAATCAAGGCAATACACACTGTGAATAAGTAAATACGTAGATTTAGAAAACTAACAAAGACCAGAACAATATAGTAGATTGTAATGATGTGGAAACAGATTTCTAGAGCACATTCGACAAAATACACCACATTCGGTAAAATACACCACATTCGGTAAAATACACCACATTCGACAAAATACACCACATTCGAAAAAATACATCACATTCGACAAAATACACCACATTCGACAAAATACACCACATTCGACAAAATACACCACATTCGACAAAATACACCACATTCGACAAAATACACCACATTCGACAAATAACACCACATTCGGAAAAAAACACCACATTCGGCAAAACACAAACGAACTGGAGTTAGGGGGTTACCCTGAGACTTACATTTTTGGCGTGTTCGTTTTATACACCGTAGGAGCAGAGTATTGACTTTTAGATAACCTTGTGTTTGGGCCAGCTTACACCATGGAACATAAATTCCGTTTGGATGACCTAAATTGCAATTTATTTAATTGGAAACTTAAAAGCCAACCGATGTTATAACCCAATGCCACATTCCTCACACTAATATTAATTTTTTCGTAGCGTTCCGCTTTATACAATACTTTTGAATGATTTTTTCAAGCGTGAAAGCAAAATTTATATTTTAATCCTTACACGTGTATTATTTTGTAGCTTACAAGAGTTCTTATATAAATATATATATATATTTGTTTTTATAAGGCATATGTTCAAATGTGCCTTTTCGTGTTCTATATCGGCGCATTATGATACAAAAAACACATTTGTCATTATATATATTTCACCATATCGGTACTAAGATATTTTAACTGGATTGTATCGAGTTTCTATCAGGAGCACTTTCGTAATAAAAAATCTTTTTTTACAAAAAATGTACAGAGATTTTGATACCGAGCCAAGTTTCGAATCCATGATGAACTCTTCCCTAGAACCATTTGAATATAGGAGTCAGTATATGTATCGGTCGCGTTAACCATTTGGATAAAACGTGTTGTTGTAATAAATATCGGTTAATTGTGGCCTTTATTTCAATACTATAGGCCTATAGGGAATTCAATTCTCAAATATTTTCCTCGAAATTTTGGTGCCGCAACGATTTTATTGAATTTCGGTAAAAAAAACGCTGGAATAATTAAATCTCGATTGTTATTAACTTGATGGATTAGCCTTTCAGTCGAGGGGTTTCAGCCTCAAAACTGGTCGCTGGCTAGTCGGTTGTGTCCATGGTAAAGGCACTTAACGGACATTGCAAAAACCCAGCGGAATAATATGCTAACTTAAAGGAACGTGTGAATTATAGACGACACACTAAAATAGCTCCAGTAACCAGACGGTGGGCTCTATAGGTTATCTGACGATTTCCTCTGTGTTCACCCACTTGGTTTTCCTACTCACGTGCTTAAACATGAGTATCCTATCCATCCCACATATATTTAACATAATACACTAAGTATGATGTACCATAGTTACACTTTGCTTCATTTTAAGATAGAGGATAGGGTTTTATCCTCGTGTTTGAAAAACGCAATCGTCAGATTAATTCACATCCAATGTCGGGTTACCGGAGCTATTTTAATGTGTTATGTATATATACTGTGAATATACAGAACGTTATATACAGAAAATAATGTTACGAATTACAGATAAGTTTGGCAATTATTACGTTTTTAAATACATAAATCATTGTTACGTAACAGATTATATGACGTAAACTCATACGTATATTTATAAATGTGTAATTCGAATGTTGTAAATTTTTATTATTTTTGGTAAATATGTTTTCATGCAATTCTATATTGGTTTATCTATTTTATTCGCATATACTACTGGTATTTACCAAAGCTCAGGCAAACGGAGTAAAAAATGATTCGAGACACCCCTACATCAGCACGGAAAGGCGGAATTTAATGGCGTGGAACGAAAGTTTCTTGCAAAATGAATACAGGAATAGTGTAAACAATACTGTGTTTTTCCAAAAGCTAAAAGCAAGATTTTCTGAACATGACAAATACGAAAGAAACGCCAAGGGGCAAACTGAAAGATTTTCAAACAATACACTTAAGTCGAAATCGGGAAGATTTTTAGTAAGTAAGATAAATTTCTAAATACATTATTTTGTCTAATTTATAATGCCGCCAACTATACATATATATGGAATTGATAAAATGTAGCCTACAAGCTTTAAATCGATTGTCAACCCCAAAAATGTTCAGCCTTTTCAATTAGATTGAAGTTAAAATTATACCTTTTTTAAATTAATTTAGAATTAGAATTAGTGAATTCTCAAAAAGAAAATTAATTTTAAATTCCGAATTAGAAAGTAAGATAATTAAAATCAAGTTTAGTTCATATCAAATCAGAGTTACCTGTATTATTACTATTGTATGGTAAGGAATACATATAGCCTTTAATTCCAACTAGTTATTCCTGCACTAGGGTTATTTTTGTACAAGTTGCTAAAAACGCTCTTGGACAAAGTAGGATTTTTGGGAAAATAGGAAATTAGATTCGAATAAGTATTAGAACATAGAAACATTTCACAAAATATATTAGAATTCGATTATCGGCATTTCGCTCTAGTTAGTCGAATTATAGACAATTAGAGTTATCTAGTTGTACAAGTCCGGATCATGCACTACATTGCAATGGCTAAATAGATTCCACGTAAGCCATAAATCAAGTTAAAAGATTCCAGTTGCTACTTTCAAAACTTCCCTTGTGGAATTTCGTTTTTCTTGAAATGAATTATTGAGAAAACTTAATTTTAATTTTTTTTCAGCTACACGTAGGTATTGCGATTTTTGTTTTCTGGCACAACTATTTTCTTAGGGGTGAAAAATAGTACTAAACAACTTACCTTAACAATCTTACATCAATAACCACTGTCAAGATTTATTATAGCCGCGTTTCCTGTAGAGTATAGAGAATAGACCGTTTAAATTTTAAAGCATCGATCATGTGAAATATTAAACGATTGGCTAAACTTTACTTCCACGCTCTAAAATGTATGTGTTGTTGTATATTGCTAGATGGACTACACAAGACCCGATTACATGACGCAAGGACAGATCGACAACTTAATATCACAACATAATAATGTACGGTCGAACGTGAAACCGCCAGCTGATGAAATGCTTCGTTTAGTGAGTTTTCTTTAGGTGGTGACGGGGCATTATAACGTTTATTTTGTGATAAATCGCCGGTGGTAAGAATTAGTTTTCATTGTTTTAGTGAGCAGTTTCCTTCCTTCCCTCTTTCCCTCGCGTTTTACTTATCGACAGGCTTGGAATTTGGATCTAGAAGAAAGTGCGTGGGAAAAAGCTCAAACTTGTTCGTTTTCGTGGTCTGCCACGAGAAACAAGTATGGTGAATACCGGGACGAATATGGAGAAAATATCTGGATAGGATGGGGAATAAAAGTAAAAAAGTTGGATGTCTCGGTGCCGGTAATTCCTAAATAATTTAAACTTATAACAAATACTGAAAAAATAGTATTAAATCTCCGGCTCTTAAGAAACCACTGTCTGACGATAGTCCCAGGATACGATAGGACAGGATATTCATGTGTATCGCCGTGAATGGAAAAACCAAGGGGGTTATACCACACGGGCAATCCCCTCGCGCCCACCGACGGTTTACCGGAGCTATTGCAGTGTGTTGTGTATGATAGACACTTTCCTTCAATTTGATAGAATCCATTAATCCGCTTGGTTCGGGCATTGTCCGTTAGGTACCTTGCCCAAGGATACAACCGACTGGCTAGTTACCAGTTTTGAACTCAGTTATGTTCCGGATTGTGGTCGAATGGTTAGTACTAACGAATATTCAAGAGATTATTATTAAACTTTGATTTACAAATCGGACCACCACGGGTTAGTTACTCAGTACATCGGTTATGTCGTTGAGCAACACACTTGACGGACATTGCCTTAATCTAGTAATTGGATTCTATCAAATTGAAGGAACGTGTTATTCATACACAACACACTACAATAGGTCCGGTAACCCGACGGTGGCCGCGAGATGATCCGACGATCACCCGTACATTGAGTCTCTTGGTTTTTCCAATTACGGAGATAAACATAATTACCTATCCTATATCATAACCTGAATGTATATAAAACGTATGGCCGTTTTATATCAGCGGTCGTTAGGGAAAAATACCTTGGGAAAATGTACCCTGTACTTGCTAACGAGTTTCTATCCTAAACGGCAATAAGCCACATTTATATTCCACAAGAACGCAACCGACCACCACCATTCTCAGGTGACAACGTGGTTTGCAGAACAAAAATACTTTGACCCGCTACTCCAGCGTTGCTTGGGCGGCTCCTGCGAAAAATACGTCCAACTTATTTGGCATGACGTGTACAAACTCGGCTGCGCTTGGAGAGAATGCGATGAGATGAATGTATTTGGGTTTCCGGTGGAATCGGCGGTTTTTCTTGTGTGCCACTACGGTCCACGGTGGGAAGGATGGACGACAGTACAATTCCCTATCGTTTGAACAACTAGAGTGTTGCTTACATATCGTTTATTTATTTAATAGGGAAATTAATATTATTCTCCACGCACACACTCGGGAAAATATCATTAATTTCTTCATTAAATAAATTATTTAGATACGATCTGTAAATTAACACTCAAAACGAAAGGGAATGGTGTTGTTACAAAATATTGCTACAAAATATTACCTTCTGGGGGCACTACTATAGGGAGAAAATAGGGTAAACTGCTCAGCTAACCATCCCCTAAACACGGAACTTAACCCCAGAACTAACACTAACTTTAATCCTAGCCCTCACACCAAATTTAATGCCATGTTTTTTAATTCAGTATGCAGTTTTCCCCCTTCCCCCTTTTTAGTTCCCCCACTTTAGGTAGAATTCTTCTAAATACAATTGAATCGTAATTCTGGCTTGAGTATTATGCAGCGGAATTCGCTTCCCGCACTTTCCGTACTTCCGCGGGACTACCTGTTCATTTTGCAACCAAGAAGATAAGTGTGAATACAACTTATGCGGTGAGTTAACGGGCAACCGCTAATAACTGGACATAAGTTGAAGGAGCATCTGAATATTACACAACACACTGCATAATAGCTTTTACTAGGTAGTCGGTTGTACTAGGTAGTCACTTAACGAACATTTCCTAAACTCAGTGGAATGATTGGTTCTACTTCTACTAAATTGAAGAAACGTCTGAATCATACAAAACAAACTACAATCGCTCCGGTAACCATTATACGGTTGGTAATGAGGTAATCTGACGATTGCCAGTGTGATAAAGCACCCTTCGCTTTTCCATTCAAGGGAAAAACATGAATATCATATCTTACCTCTCGTATGGTTGACGCGCGTTGCTTGAACCCAGTTAATGAATGGTTTAAAAATAATCTCTATCATTTACAACATAATCTGACGATTACTAGTGCATATTGTTATTACACTAATGGGGATAAAGTTGTGTATTTTATACTACATTCAGTCCACCACTTTGACCCTTGTCGCATATATGGTTACCCTAAAATTAAATAAAAAAAATTGTTTAGTAGGTAAATCTCGTCTTCAGTTAGCTTTGTCAATTTGTAAGTGCATTGGCTTTGTGCACAGGTATGTGTGTTTTGCTTTACCAAACCTTGAATATATGGTTTCGTATGTAAATCTCGCCAGTTGTGGTTAGGTGGTAACTGGGCGACTATATATATATATATGTATTTCATAGACCGTTATACATACAGCTAACACGGAAAGAGAAACGGACGACAGTAAACGTCCTTGGTTAGATGAGACAACAAATATTCCAACCACTACCACCCCTGCCCCATTTTTAAGCAAAGACGCAAAGATTGGATTAATAGCTGGGGGAGCAGTGCTAGCTTCTACCCTGATAGCTACAGCAATCATAGTCACAGTGGTTCGCACAATGCGCAGAAAGGAAAGAGAGAGAATGCTGTGCGTATAAATAACTCAAGCTGATAAACATATTAAGTTAAAAGACAGTTTTTCATATATATATTAGTCAACACTAAAGAAGGAAACGAGAAAAGAAGGTACACTGCTAACTAAACTATTGATATTATTTCTAGTCATGTACCATACACTGACTAAACTCAATTGCAGAACTATTGCCAAGGCCAGCCCCAGCACTAATAACCTAAAATTCATTTTAGATAACAGTTTTCCCTCCTTCCCCCTTTCACTCCTTTTAGTTTAGCCCGCAAGCTTTTCCTCAATAATGTGGGAAAGTGACGCGAAACCGCCGGGTAAAAAGTGCGGATTAACTCCTGGGGCAACGCTAAAACGAAGGAAAGCGAGAAGGAGTTAAACTGCTCACTAAAATAACTGAAACTTATTTTAACCCATCCATAAACACTAATCTCAACCCCAAGACTAACCCTAACTCTAGCCCCATGTCTAAAACTAACCCTAATGTCATAATCTTCATTTTAGCATGCAGTTTCCCTCCTTCCCGTTTTCCCCCAACACTGCGGCTGTTTTAAGTTAGGCATAAAACACCTTAGCAAAAATTGCTGTGAGTTTGTTAGGGTGCCCCAAGCTAAAAACGAAATAAAACCATTGGGTTAGAGTTACACTACGTATATAAATATAAGTATTAAAATAAAATAATGTGCTGTGTGTGCTACAGTCTTACTTTTAATTTAGTAGAACCTAATATTTTACTAGTTTCAAGCAAAGTCCGCTAAGTGCCTAGCCTAAGGACACAACCGCCTACCTAGCGACCACTTTTGAACTTGCAAACCTTGGGTTAAAAGGCGACACAATAACCAACCAAGCTAATCGGTCGAACAACCTTGGGTAATTACATCACTTTAAAATATCTTGAATAACATTCACTGTTTTAAAAAAAGGAAGAAATAATTTTTTAGTAGCAAAATAACAGTTACATATTTAACCTAAAATCCGACTGTGCAATAAAAAGGTGTAACAATGGCATTATTTCATAGACAAATGGACAAACGTTTGAATAATATGGCGGGAAGAAATAGCCGAGGAGACTTCAACGCAAGAGACGAATAAGATGTACAAGTTTTTCTGGCTTGAACCAATAAAATTACCCGGATAGTGTTCGCTAGTCATTACCTTTTGCCACAATATACTACACATTGTAAAATTAAACATGAAAACAATCATATAATAAAAATACAGTGATTTAATGTATACTAGCTCGTTCAGTTTAAACCATTTATCCAATATCCGGAGTAACTGTCATTCTGGCCGTTTTGTAAAGGATTCGGTTTACTTTATGTTCACGATTCGACCACACGACAATTAGTAAGGAACGTATTGGTTGGTGTGTCCTTGGGCAAGACACTTATATAAATTATCGGAAATTGCCTGACCCCAGTTAATTAAAGTGGTAAACAAAAACAACATATACTTGTACAACGTATGCAATCAGACTGTCAGCCTTAAATATTCTGACGATTTCGCATGTTAAAACATCCCATCCAAGGGGATAATTACGACTATCCTATTATTTTATAATCATCTGCATAAAATGTCAATAAAACATCTTGCCGACTTAGGCTGTATTGTGCGGTATCCGTGAACGGGATTTGGTCGTTGGTTATTCATTAACCGCCACAGTTGACCTGTATAACATTAAAGTGGACAAACACACTCGGCCAGAAACCTTAGCTTAATATACAGACATTTGGTTCAGGTTTAAACATGGCAACCTCGAAAAAAGTGGTCTTAATAACAGGTAAGCAGCATCATGTATTATTTTTTCAGATTTTTGCAAGTTTAATTTGTGATACAACATGATAAGTGTTAAGGCAAGGGTGTTACAAAATGTCTAGTAATTCTTCGGAACGCTGCTTTAACTGCATAAAGGCGGGCGAGTTATACCAAGGCTTGTTGCGTTTTGCTTACCAAGAATACAACTACTAAAAAATACATTAAAACGGTTTTTAAGAATTAGAAAATAAAAAACACGCAATTGTTAAAAAGTAAGAAAGAACTAAATATTATGACCCAAAATTTCGCGGACAACACAAGCACGGAAATCAGCACTGACGCCAACATTACTGACTTTGTTACCCTGGGAGATAATAAAAACTTGCGTGTAAAAGAGCAAATTAAAGATAAAACAATTTTAAAGTGTGGTAAAATAAAATAAATATGAGATAAAAATAAAAAATTACGTAAAATAAGTGTTAAAAGTTGTGTAAAACAGTGAGACGGGATAGGATATATGTTCATCCCGTGACTAGGAAAACGTAAGGGGGTAAACACGCGGGTAATCGTCATGTTAACGGAGATATTGCAGTCTGTTGTGTAAGATTAACGCATTTCTACAACTTGGTAGAACCTATCATTTCACTGGGTTCAGGCAAAATTTGTTAAGAGCTTTGCCCAAAGACACAAGCGTTTAGCTACCGACCAGTTTCGAACCTACAACTTTTCGACTGAAAGACGACGAACTTATTTTTGCAGTGTGTAATTGTAGCACACGAATACTACATAACGTCAGTAACACAGAACAATACATGCTCTTAGGTAGTTCGCGGGGAATCGGTGAAGCAATCGCGATAGCTTTTGCAAAGCAAGGAGCCTCTTTATCTCTCACTGGCCGGCATAAAGAGAAGTTGGCGGAAGCTGCACAGAAATGCAGGGATAATGGAGCAAAACAGGTTTGTTTTATATTCCTATTCAAATTGGAATATATGCAGGGAGAAAGAAAAGTAGGGAAAGGGAGAAGTTATAAAACTAATAATTAAATTATGGCATCTTAGTTTTAAAAGCTGCGGTTTAGTTTTTACGGTTGATTAACTTTTCATAGTTTTAAAGAGCATTTTACATCCCCTACTTTCAGCGTTGCCCGGATTTGCAGCGCGATCGTATTGTGTTTTCGACTGGCACTTTTAAGTTGTTATTTTAAAGTATAATCAACTAAACAATGCAGCAAGAAGTGGTACAGGACTAGGTACCATGTGTTTTAACATTAAAGCTAAGGAAACCAAACCAACCCGATTAGTTTGTGTCACCCTGGCAGCCTACCAAAATTTTACCAAAATTTTTCTATTACATACATGTTTTAAGGTGTTGGAAACGATAGCAGATGTGAAAAAACAGGAAGATTTGAACCGTTTGATGGATAGCACGATTCAAACTTTCGGACGACTTGACGTTCTTGTTAATAATGCAGGAATATTGCTCATGGAAGCTGATGGCATTGAAGGCGTAAGTAGAAATGATAATACAGATATTTCTGTTTATACATGTGAATGAAACAAATACTAGCACCCACCGTCGGGTTTTCATTACTTTTGCAATGTGTTGTGCATTAATGAGACCGTTCTTCAATTTTGTATAAACCTCAATTCACTGGATTCAGGAAATGTTCGCTAAGAGCCTTGTCTAAGGACACAAACGGCGCATTTTATTCTACTGATTGGCTTAAACAGCGCTCAGTGATTATCGCAGATATGAAGCGTGTTTCTTATTTGCTTACCCTGTCAACCCTTCTACCAAGCAATTCGAAAAATCATCTTATCAGAATAGCTCATTCGATAAAGTACGGTTAGTCGAAGGGTTGTTGAATTGAAACCAACCGCAGACTAGTCGGTTGTACCTTGCATGGGTAAACGCAAATAGCGGATATTAATACAGTAATTTAATTAAATCTAAAATAGCAAAAACGTGCCAATCTTATATTACCGAAAAAAGCATGTGGAAAGATTACTATTGCAGGTGTAATAAATATACCGTTTTCCCAAAATTTACTTAAAATATTCCATTCTAAAACCCACAACTATCTTCAAATTATATTACAGTTTACAAACGAAAAATTTGACAACATGTTTGGAACCAACGTAAAAGCTCCAATGTATCTGACAAAGATCGCAAAGCCACATTTGGTAGCAACTAAAGGTAAATATTTGCATCAGGTCTTATTAAAGGCATACGGTCCTTAAACATAAATAATTTGGCCTTAGACATTTTGGTCTCAGACTTAGCCTTAAAAAAAACAATTTGGGTTACTCTAGCAAACCACATCGGGTTTTCTAATATATATGTTTTATGACACTGAATAGGATAGGATGGGATATTCATGTTTATTCCCGTGAAAACGCAACGCGGGCGTTAACATACGGACAATCGACAGATCACCTTGCGTCTATACTGCAGTTTATCGTGTATATGATTAAGATGTTCCTTCAATTTATTAAAACCCATTGTTTCATTGGGTTCAGGCATTGGACGTTAAGTGCTTTGACCTAAGGACAAAATCGACCAGCTGGTAAAAATATTTGTTCGGTTAAAGCTAAAATAAATGCTGAACTGTAAATTAATGTTCACGCTAACGTGATTCATCTGCAAAAACCTAAGCAAAGCGTAAGAAAGAAAGTATATTGGTCGGACCAAGTTAAAAGCCTGCGCTGCGCCCGTCCTGGTTTTTGTGTTTTCTGCTTTGTACATAAATGGATAACGCTAACCATTCGGCCACACGACCAATTATTATCATACAAGCAGCAAACTTTAGATAACCTTGTATATGGTTGGTTCGTTTTAAACTCACCTGAAAGACCAACTACATTTTGCCTTATAAGTTGTTCAGATAAAGGGAGCATGAAATCCAAATGCAGCAGATATGTAACGTCTTTCTTTATATTGAAATATACACAGGCAATATTGTGAATATATCTAGCGTTTCTTCACAATATCCATTACCGTCCATTGTGCTGTATGGGATGACCAAGAGTTGCATCAACTATTTAACCAAAACTACAGCTGCAGGTACATTGCTTCACAATGAAAATTTGGTCATATTTTTCCCGAAAACTAGATAAACCTAACTAGACGCAGTAGATCCCCTGTAAGAATATAGGATATTCATGTTTATCCCCGGAATGGGAAAACCAAGGGGGTTAACACACGGGCAATCGTCAGATCACCTCGCGCCCATCGTCGGGTTACCGGAGCTATTGCAGTGTGTTGTATATGATAGACACGTTCCTTCAATTTAGTAGAACCCATTAATCCGCTGGGTTCAGGCAATGTCCGTAAAGTGCCTTGCCCAAGGACACAATCGACTAGCTAGCGATCAGTTTCGCACCTGCAACCTTTCGATTGAAAGGCGACGCACTTAACCGCTAGACCAACCGGGCGGACTGAATGATTCAAACGTTCCTTTACTTTGATAGAACCCATTAATCCGCTGGGTTCAGGCAATGTCCGTAAAGTGCCTTACCAGCCCATTGCTAGTTCTTTTAGTGGGTAACGGATCAAACCCATGATGGACTTGTCTTTAAGACGGTCCTTTTTTGTAAATTGCTGATTTACACAGGATTTGCCAAAGACGGAGTTCGTTGTAATGCAATCTGGTGAGTGATGTTTTTTTTTTCAACTTATACCAAATTTTCAATGCAAGTTCTGATCACAGAGCTTTTTTAAAGCGATTTTTACGTTTTATTCTCGTGAATAAAAAATGGGACGTAATCACAAGGGTAATTATAAGATTAACCCGCGTTCACCGTCAGGTTACCAGAGCTACTGAAGTTTGTTGCGTAGGCTATGATTAAGACATTGCAAATAATCCACCGATGTCAAGGGATGAAATTCGCTAACGTTCGTTGAAAACGGACGTTCGTATCTACTTAGTTATGGGTTAACAGATGTCCGAATGTACAACTGGGTTGTTAGTGCGTTGTCTTTCAGCCGAGCGGTTGCAGGTTCAAAACCGGTCCCTATCTCGTCGATTGTGTCATTGGGAGAAGCACTTACTGGACATTGTCTAAATGTACACGATTTAATGGATTTTACAAAATTAGAAAGTCTTAATCATACACAATAGCTTCGGTTACCGAACGGTGGGCGCGAGGTGATATGGTAATTGTTCATGTGTTAACCCCCTTGAATAACATGAATATCCTATCCAATATTACATTCTCATTACAGTCCTGGGACAATTCATACGGACATATTCAACGAGTTCCTACCTCAACAACAGATAGATGCAATGTTACAAGCTCAACTTAATTTGAACGGTCGAAATCCAACTGTCGAAGACGCAGCTAATCTGGTCACTTTCTTGGCTTCCGACAAGGCTTCAATGATTACTGGCGAATGCGTGGTTTTGGATGGCGGAGTCTTAGTTGGCCTAGCCAATAAATAATCGAAATGTAAATGATAATGAATGCTTTAACTGTAACTTCCCGACAAGGTGTTGGCTCCTAACACCTGTCTTAGTGAGAGGTTGCAGTATGCTTATAGACGGCGTCCTTTATTCAGAGTTTGAAATAACGCGTCATTGTCCAAAACTTGTGAATTTATTCGAAATTGAATAATGGCGGAAACGAAAGGTCTTGAAATGACGGTTTTCTAAGGAAAAATATATGTACAATTTAATTATCACAAAAATTACTAGGCCTAGTTGAGAAATAAAACCAATATTTACCAAATTGTGGCTGAACAGGAGCCAAAGCACGTCATACACATCTTAACAATAACCGATAATTCCAAACCTACTAAAACTACCAAAAGACCGATTACCTCACGATAATGCTGAGGCAGTAAAAAACTAGCGTTTTATAGTTCGGTGAAATGGTGGGAAAAAGGGAATACAATAGCGATATTATTCCCTCGTGACATCGATATAATATAAACAATAATGGCGACGATAAATCTTACACTCCCCCCCAAATTGCGAGATCGTACAATTGAGCAATTTACAATTTAATTGATTTACGTCGCGTGTTAAGATTCATTCAATGACTGGGCTAATGCCCACATTCTCGTTGATCTGTAGCGGGTCAACACTCTCATTGCGCACGTCCATAGCGGGTACTATGATACATAGTTTGTGTATCGGTCTCTTTAATTCGGTGTCACGTGCTTTGACTAGCTCATTTCGAACTACACCGTGGTTGTCCGGGTACACGGAGGTGATACTTCCAATGAACCATTGTGATCGTGGTGTTGTGTTGTCCACCAGAAATACAACGTCTCCTATCTTCACGTTTTCTTTTCTTTTGTGCCATTTCTGGCGTGTGGTGATAGTTCGGAGGTACTCTCCCGACCATCTGGCCCAAATTCGGTTGGCTAGATGTAGAACGTAGCACCAGCGGCGTCGAGCGTAACTTTGCCGTTCATTGGTCAAAGTTGGAGGCAGATCACTTGACGGGTTCACCTTAAGCAGGAGGTTCGGTTTTAATGGCGTCTCGCCATCGATATTCAGTGTAACGGGAGTGAGAGGTCGACAACTCAGTATTGCCTCGGACTCCAGCAGCAGGGTTGTCAGTTGATCATCGTTCAATGTCTTTTCACCTGAAATGGAAAGTAAAATCCGACGAACGGATCTAATCATTCTTTCCCAGGCTCCACCCATGTGTGAAGCGCAGGGAGGGTTGAAATTCCATTGAATTTCGCGTTGTAGAACAAAGTCATGTATTTGATTTTGGTTCCATTCCTGGATGGACTCACGGAGCAACCGTTCGGGCCCAACCAGGTTTGTTCTATTGTCGGAGTAAATGTGAGACGGGTTTCCTTGTCGAGCAATAAATCGTCGCAATGCATTAATCAGTGCGTTAGTTGAGTTTGTACCAAGTTTGTTATTGGTGGCCGCTCTCCAATCAAAAAAGTGTTGAGATTGAACATACCTTATCAGTGACCTCTTGGCGTAGGCAATTTCGGCGACTGTTAGACGAAAGGAAACTGGTTCTGGAACTCCATTCATTGCACGTGCTCGGGGGTGCGCTCCAAATCTCAATATCCACGCAACTGCGGCCTTCAAACAATGCCAATTAGAATAGTGCGTTATCAGGATATCAGTGGCGGGAGTGGTTTCCTGTACGGAAAATAAGTTACTGGCTTGCTTATCGAACGCTTTAATGTCGTTGAGTGACATGTCCCCTTTCTTGAGCGCGTTGGGCCAGTATTCGAAGGAAGCTTGTAGCAATTCGGGCTCTGTAAACCAAGTGACATTGGAAATTAAGAAATCTACGCTGGCGCCTCTTGATGCACAGTCGGCAGGGTTCAGTTTTGTTTGAACATGTCTCCAGTCGCGTGTACACGAATGCTTGGAAACAAATGCTAAGCGCCTAGACACAAAAATAGTAAACCTTCTGCGACCATTAAATATGTTTTGCAACACGACGGACGAATCTGTCCAAAACATGAACGGGCATAGCTCTAAACCGAGTTCCATTTTCAGAGATTGGTCCATTTTTACTGCAGTAACAACAACCACTAATTCTAATCGAGATATGGATACGTCGTCTTTCGGTGCTAAACGAGATTTGCCCATTAAAAAGGTACATCTTACCTCGTTATTGTGGCGGTTACAAACTCGCAGGTAACATGCGACACCGTAGTCAATTTTCGATGCGTCGGCAAAGTAGTGTAGTTGGCATCGCTGAATATTCTCATGACCTCCTAGACCGAAGCTTCGGGGAATGGATATGTCGTGCAGTCGTGCCAGGCTCGCGACCCATTTCTCCCATCTTTTAAGTTCTGGAAGAGGAATTGGTTTGCCCCATTCTATCTCCTGCTGAAACATGCCTTCGATATCTGCAACAAGTGCGATTGTGTCTCTGCGAAACCGTGTAAGCACCTCGACGAGACTATTTACAAGATCAGGGCCCTGCATGAGAACCTGGTAATCGTGGCGCCATGGGAGGGGTGGTTCATATTGATTATCAACAAACTTAACTGATTCCTTCATAAGGTCATGTGATCTTCGGTCTTTAATCGAGGTCGGGAACCGAAGAAAGCTGTCGTTAAGGTCATCGAGATCGTCGATCATTGGTTTGAGATCGCTTTCATCCTTTAAAAACATAACGCTGGCCTTACAATTGGAACGGCTTTTATCACCACAGGGGCCTAGAAGTGACCATCCTAGACGGGTTTTGACAGCGTCGGGACATCGACCATTTCCGCTTCTCATAGACTCGACACGGAAAACTCGGGGAACGTTCGCCCCGATTAGCAGCTTGACTGATCCATCTTCGATCTGTGGAATTTTCACACCTTGCAAATAATGGTGTCGCTGCAACGCCTGCGGATCATGTAATACATTAGGATTCTTATATATCTTATCGACAGCAACGACGTCGGGAAGGTTATTCCAATCTTCACCCTTCACAGGCTGGGCAGAGAGTGCAAGGGACACTGTATCTAAAACACGAGATGATGTTAGGGTTTGCAACGTAATACAACGTGAATTACCAGCAGCATTTGGTGAACTTACGATTGACTCCTCACGTCGTGTTGTCGTGGAACCTTGATCGATAAATGCATAAGTAGCAACCTCTTTGTATGCGTAACGGACTTTATGGGGAACGACGTTTATATAAACCTTGGCCATGTTGATACTGGTGCAGCATTCATCGATTTTAACAGCTGCGTTTATTTCGATACGTTCGGGTTTGTACACAGGGGGCCGGGGGTTGGTGTATACGGCTTACCGGTAAAGTATTTTGTACTTGCCGTGGCGACGTTAATTCTGCAACTGATTTCTTGTGATGGCTTAAGTTGGAACGAGCGTCTGCAAGCGAAGGCCGTACTGTAGTGCGGTTGTTCGTTGTAGCTACGGCAACAACGTTGGGTTGTAATGTTGGTGAGGTCGAGTCTAGAGCCTCCAAGATTTCTTCATCTTTCCGAGCTTTAGAAACTGCCTTCGCGTATTCAAATTCTGGTTGTTTTTTGTTGGCGACACGCTCTGCTTCTATAGATTCGCGAGCTTTTTGATTGGCTTCTTTCGCTGCTACGCGTGTCCTTTCAGCAGCACGATCTGTTTGCTCCTTTGCACGCTTGCGTGTTTCGAACAACCTGTCCATAGCTTGCTTATAGGCAAGTTCGGCGAGTTTCAACCTGATTTGGCTTTTTCGGCGTTCCCTCTGGATAAAGTTTGCAGTAGAAATTGTGCTCGACGTGTCGCGGTTAGTCCTTGCTAATTGCAATTCAGTTTTATTTAACCACTGACGCACATGCGTATCGAACTCACGTTTCTGACTCTCCAACTGTATTCTTGATATGTTAACATCTTCAAGTGGTTGATCTTTTGGAAAATTTACACATAAGTCCATTAGCTCGTCAAATACGCGGTCGATTACTGGTATGAGCTTACGTAGTGACGTCCTACCTACTGGAGAAAGCATTAGCCTTTCGGCATCCACGTAAAGTTGTTTGAGACAATTTAAAGTCTTTGGAATCTTCATTTTGCCGCTTATCAGCAGGAATAACGGAATTGAAAACGTTCAGGAACGGGAATTGGCGACGGGAATCGGCGACGGAAATCGGCAACGGGAATCGGCGACGGGAATCGTCAACGGGAATCGTCAACCGGAATCGGCAACGGGAATCGTCAACGGAAATCGGCGACGGGAATCGTCAACGGGAATCGGCAACGGGAATCGTCAACGGGAATCGGCGACGGGAATCGGCAACGGGAATCGGCAACGGGAATCGGCGACGGGAATCGGCAACGGGAATCGGCAACCGGAATCGTCAACGGGAATCGGCAACGGGAATCGTCAACGGGAATCGTCAACGGGAATCGTCAACGGGAATCGTCAACCGGAATCGGCAACGGGAATCGTCAACGGGAATCGTCAACGGGAATCGTCAACCGGAATCGGCAACGGGAATCGTCAACGGGAATCGTCAACCGGAATCGGCGACGGGAATCGTCAACGGAAATCGGCGACGGGAATCGGCAACGGGAATCGGCAACGGGAATCGTCAATGGGAATCGGCAACGGGAATCGGCAACGGGAATCGGCAACGGGAATCGGCGACGGGAATCGTCAACGGGAATCGGCAACGGGAACGACGACTGGACGGGAACGACGACTGGACGAGAACGACGACTGGACGGGAACGACGACGGTAGTTCAAGAAATTTGAAAACGATGTAACTTCCCGACAAGGTGTTGGCTCCTAACACCTGTCTTAGTGAGAGGTTGCAGTATGCTTATAGACGGCGTCCTTTATTCAGAGTTTGAAATAACGCGTCATTGTCCAAAACTTGTGAATTTATTCGAAATTGAATAATGGCGGAAACGAAAGGTCTTGAAATGACGGTTTTCTAAGGAAAAATATATGTACAATTTAATTATCACAAAAATTACTAGGCCTAGTTGAGAAATAAAACCAATATTTACCAAATTGTGGCTGAACAGGAGCCAAAGCACGTCATACACATCTTAACAATAACCGATAATTCCAAACCTACTAAAACTACCAAAAGACCGATTACCTCACGATAATGCTGAGGCAGTAAAAAACTAGCGTTTTATAGTTCGGTGAAATGGTGGGAAAAAGGGAATACAATAGCGATATTATTCCCTCGTGACATCGATATAATATAAACAATAATGGCGAAGATAAATCTTACATTAACCATAATTCTGCAGCCAACGCCGTATTTATGTTGCTACATACATGTTATGTATTTGACTATGATTGAGTTTGGTGTAGGTTGTTTATAATTACGATAACTTTATATTCGACTTGTTATCCAAAAATATAATTTTCCTCAGACAAATTTGTAATCGGAATTGTGTGGATTGTTGAAAAGTGAAATGAGAAATACAATATAATAGGACATTTATGTTTAACCCCGTGAATGGGAAAAAGTAAGGAGTAAGCAATGGTCAGATTATCCCGTGTCAACCGTCAGATTACTGGAGTTTGTGAATTGTATTGCAGTGTGTTGTGGGTGATTAGAATTTTTTTAAAATTAAGTAGAACCTAATATTTCACTAAGTTAAGCCGATGGTGTCGTAGTTTCTTGCGTGAAATCATCACCATCTAGACCAGTCTGGTTTCGTTTTCAGAACCTTTTGTCCGCCTGGATATCGTTAGTGCTAGTACTGATTAGGCTATCTGGCCCCTAAAGAGTTTATTCCACCTGATTTGCTTGTTCGGTTAGTGCGTCGTTTTAAGTCAAAGCGTCCAAGGTTCGAAACTGATCGCTAGCGAACATTACCTTAACCCAGTGGAATGATGGGTTCTACAAAATTAAAGGAACGTAATATTTACACACAACACACTACAAAAGCTTAAGTGGGCGGAATACTGACAATTGCCGTGTGTACTTTGCGTTTTTCCAGAATTTTTCCATCTTTTCCTTTCCTCGCCTGTTCTTAAGCACGCGACCAAATGCAAACTTGGGGTCAAACAGGGGTTGTGGCGATGGTCATAACGCGTTTTGTAGTCCATTCAACTTTCATAGTCAGTACGGTGGTGTGGCCGAATGGTTAACGCTATCGATACATATACCAACTATCATACAAAACAAACGGTCTTAGCATAAAGCCCAACATGGATTCGAAACTGCGCACAGGAAAAAAAGAAACATTTATACTTGAATAATTTTAATCCAAAGACCGAAAATGGCCGGACACAGGAGCTACAATTTGGCAGCAAAATAGCAGACAATTTGTACATTGCACTTGAAATTTATATTGTCCCAATACACGTCAATTTCGGGAAACTCTCGAAGAACTATTACACCAAACACAATAAATTATTATTTCAAAATAGAAGCTAGAAATTTACTGTAATTTTACATACAGCTCCGATTGATTAATTGCACTTAATATTAGCATTGGACAACAAGCTGTAACAGTGTATGGAGCAATAATCAACGATTGGGTGACTCACAGTCCAGGGCAAGGAATAAATACAATTATTACTGGGATAAAACTACAACACAGTACATCAGAAAGTAGAAAAATCTCTTTGGTGGAACATTGAAAAAAGGTTCATTTTCGTGAAGATTGATTTAAAAAAGAAAATCATCGTAAAATTATGAATACTAAAACTGCATCGCTAAAAATTCGCAATAAAAGGCATTTTACAGAAAAATAAAATCTTGGTTAAATAAGAACTATGCAAAATTTTAAACCTGCTGCAAAAAAAGGTTTTTGAAACTCAGTCCAGTTTGGGTCTCCAGCCAGATAAAAACCTGGATATTTTAAAACAGTGCAGCTTACATATTTCATTCACTAATATTTTGTTATTAAGTTCTGTGAGCAGCTGACCGTCTATTCGCTCATTATGGAACAATTCCACAATATCTTCGCTCAATCCTATGTATCTGTGAAATACATGGAGTTGGTGTATTGTGGTATATGTTGGTTTATTTGTGTAGTAGATAGGAATAAGGGCAATGATCAGGTAGTCTAGCATAGCATTTTTATTTGAATTGACTTTAATGGATAAATGAAAAGGCGGTTATTCATGAACATAATGTCCACCATCATGTTTCCACGGCTATTAGTGTATTGGGTATACTTGTTAGTGTTTGTTCACCACACAAAACACTGTGTTTAATAAATGTATGTTCACTGTCTACCATAAGAACACAAGCAACTAGCTACCACCCGACTTTCATCTTTTGACATAGTTCATTAACTTAAGTGTTCGTATTAATAGCTTGGTGAATAAATGCATTGCCTTTCAGCCGAAACGTAACAGGTTTGAAAGTGGTCAATAGCAAGTATGCTGTGTCCTTGGTTAAGTAACTTGGTCGATATGGCTTGGGCCCAGTGGATAAACTGCTTGTGCTACATTTTTAACATACACAACATACAGCAATAGTTCGAGCAACTGGACAATGGGAATGGGACTGTGGATAAATCCTTCAACTTGATTTCCCCACCCACCAAGATAGAAACAATACAAACGATATATCTACCTATTGTTGTGTTATCCTTACGATTAGGTCAACCAAAAATTTGTTAAAAAAATTGGATAATTTAAGATATTTTATTTATTTAAAAAATTGATTGGACGAAAAATTGAACAAACAAAAATCAAACAAGATACATTTTTTTAATAATTGTGTTCCACTGGTCACAAATTCATCTAAATAATAATGAATAAACAATGCACCGTGAAACCTGTGGTATTCTATAAATACAAAGCATACCTGAGCGCATTAGAGACATCACCCACTGACATTTCCTCCACATTATCCGGGGGTGCCCAGTCGACAGGCGGCTGCAAAGAAATAAATTTGCAAATCTAAAGTTAAACATTAGTAACTTAATGAGGTTTTTTACAATTGAGTTACATTGAATTCCACCAAGTTTATTTTTAAAGTTGTTTTCTCTCACATGATGGTGAGCGCAATGTGATCTGACGATTGCCTGTGTTTTAATCCCCCTGGTTTTCCCCTTTACAGGTAAAAACATATATTCTATCCTATCCTCATTTCTGAATATCCTATCCGATCCTATTTCTTATCGCCTTTTACCTAATTGGCTGCGGAATTGATACTGGTCACTAGCTAGTGAGTTGTGTCCTTGGGTAAGGCATTTAACGGGCATTGCCTAAACCTAGTGGAATGATGGTTTCTACCAAAATGAAGGAACGTGTAAATCATACACTAAACACTACAATAGCTCTAGTAACCAAACGAAGGGCGCGAGGTGATCTGATAATTGCCTGTGTATGTGTATTAACGGCCTCGTGTTTTTCCCTTCACAAGGATAAACATGAATATATGAGTTTATTGTAAAGTTGTCCTTCCACATCCT
Organism: Ciona savignyi; assembly: GCA_000149265.1. Taxonomy (NCBI): domain Eukaryota; kingdom Metazoa; phylum Chordata; class Ascidiacea; order Phlebobranchia; family Cionidae; genus Ciona; species Ciona savignyi. Next base: position 485,394 of record CH003409.1, on the reverse strand, counting down.
GAGATGTACATAATCATACTGACTCACCAAGACATATGTACGTGGGATGGGTTTGCATTGCGTGGTGTTGTCCACCATCTGATGGGATGCATGACTCATCGTTTCTTCTTCAACAAACAAATCTAAATGACAAGGTAAAAATGAATCAACTAAATGGGAGCTCTTTAATGAACTGACAATACCCAAACATTTTAACAAAATGAATGACTTTAATAAAACGGACATTACCTAAACATTTGAATATAATAGACAACTCTAAGAAAAAATGTTTATTAGCTGACAATTAAAAACAGTTTGTGCAACACGTTAATACTAAATTTCTGAACCAGTGCACCAAAATTTTCAAGACATTTGTGATATATTAATATAACTGTAATAATAAGAATTATTCCTTTTTGAATTTAAAATGTTGGTCATGGGATTAAGTTGCTTTGTAGTGATATTTATATCATTTTGACATATTGACACACAATTAAGATGGGGTGTCTGTAAGATAATCAGTATTTTCTTGTTTAACCATCAAGAGAAATTTAATGTTTTGATTATTATTGGTCAGTAAAAACGCACAGCGAAACTTACTATAGTTTGGTGATTTTCTACAGCCTAAGGGTTGTGACTTGATACTCACTATTTTAGAAATATGATTCTATATTTATCACAATAGAATGGAAAACAACACGTAAGTGTAATTAACTTTCGTCAGGATACAACCAACCATTAGGCGGTTTCAATACGGAAATGATTGTGTGGCATGTTTTCACTGAAGCACTTTCTGTATAGTGAACTTTTTATGACCATGGATGCTTTTTATATTGTCATACATACTTGGAGATGCTCATTCTATATTCTATATTTGAAATCGATTTAAAACGAAAATGATTCAAAATTACTTTTTGATTTAAATAATTTAAAATCAGGTGCTCATGGTTGCGAAAATTGAGTTTAATGTACATACATATAAAATTATTTTTTCTAATCAAAACACACCACAAAAATGATTTTTGTTTGCTTTTAAACTTATCAATTGTGGAATTGAAACTGATTAACATAATCAAACATCACTATAAACACCGCTAGTTTAAAAAGGGCTTTATATATGGTTTGTTGTTTGATTACGGTAAGTGGGTAAATCCAGTATAAAATAATCCAGGATTACTGGCAGGTAATTAATCTAGGATTACTGACGGAAATAACCGAAGACATTTAATGTGTGAGCACAATATATAAGGAAATGACCACTGCTACCTACCCACCTATTGATTTTCATCAATAGAAGTTAAGTTTTTATCAATTTGCTTTATAATTTGATATTGTAACATTCCAAGTGCTAAAATATTACAAAATACAAAGAACTCAACAATATCACAGAATTAACACCCAGCTAAATATAATTGCTAATGCTGTTAACCATTGCAAATACTTTTACCCAATTAAACTCAAATAATACAAAGGACATAGGACATTGCGGTCTTCACTAAAATAAAATCTGCGTATCTGTTTCTTACAAGTTTGGAGGAAAATGATTTTACCTTTTGCTGTGCTTTGGTCAGTACCGTGTGTTGAGTTTGCTTGTGAAGAAGCGATGTCGTCGAAATTCATCTGGCTCCCATTGCTCTGCACTTCTACATTATCCAATGTATTTTCATACATCGAACCATCCTGGTCGCCGTTTGTTAAAGGGGGGTTGTTGTCTGCGCAGACAATCGGTGTCAAATCGGTCTGCGATTGTGTTTCTCGGTCTTCTTGGCGCGGTTCCGGATTGATTTGATTGTTTTCGTAATTCGACAACTTTGGGGATGAATTTTGTCTCACATGTTAATGAAAACTTAGGGGATCCCCCGTTTATAGGTTCTTCTTTGGGGGTGCAGGGGGAAAAAGGAAGGCCCCCCCCCCATTCTTGTGAGTGTCCGGATAACATCTGTCTGTTACCACAAGAAATATTCTAAAATTTAAGGAGCTTAAAACAGTTTAAAAAAAAAGTTTGGTAAAAAGTAAAACAATATAAGAATATATATATATATATATACATATATATATATAATTTTATATTTTCAAGTTGTAAGTTAAAAATTATTTTTAAGTTATAAATTAACGGATGTACATATTTAATTTTTTGTTGTTTTTGTTCTTACTAGTACATATTACAAACATATACATAAAAATTATGAATTAGATATAGTGAATTGTAAAATTTATAAGAAACATTCCAAAAACATAAGACGGTGACACTACAGCATAATCCTGTGTAATATATATTCTACATATATATTCCATTTATATAAAGTGAATTTTAAAAATTTTGTTGGCCGAAATTTCTAAAACAAAAATGGAAAAGGGACAAGAAATATTTCAAAAATGCCCATCAGTAACACTACAGTATAGAGAGAGTGTAACAACAATAACTTGGTTACTCACCACCGAAAGTTGTGTTTTCATAGTTGCTTCCTGTGATTGTGCCATCTTTACTCTTAGAGTCACTTGACTGTAGGGGCTGCCAGACTTCCCATATTCCTTCACTATGTTCGCTCGGTACAGGCATTGGAGGCCTGGGATTATGGAGTATGACTTGGAATTGTAACTTAACAAAATTATTGTATAATGCAGAATCTAAATTGTGTGTCATTTTCCTTGCGGTTGGGGAAATGCATCCAGTCCCAGTGTAAATGGCGTATAGAAGATGTCTAAGTCTAGGCCCACGCCCATAAGGCCCTTTAATACAGCTCTCAAACACTTAACAATAATTGTGGTATATTGTAGAGCTTTTATCTAAATGTAATACAATTTTTAAACTTATTAACTTGAAAGCGATTTTTTTTTCTTCAAATGGACAATTTAGAGAAAGTTGTTTTAAAGCAAAAAGTTAAAGCACAATATATTCCACAAACTACACCTAACTGAAATACGTAGAGTATAAAAATAAATTAAAAATTGCATGCGGCCCTTGGCACAATTCATAAAATGCAATGTGGCCGCCACAAACCCATGAATTTGACACCCTTGTTGCCCTGGTGTAGATATATATTTAAAAATGAATAGAAAAAAGAATGAAACTTACCTTGACTGCATGGTTGTGTAATTGTTGCCGTGCAAATTTGGCACAGGAGCAGCTCTGGTTGGCATATCCAGAGGCAGTGGCTCTGTGAATATGTTGCTTGATCGAGTCTTGGGGGGAATTCTTGGCGGCTGGCTGTAATCTGTGGCTTTATTCCGTGGGGGCAAAGGTGGGCAGTCTGGCCCGGCGGCGCTGGGACTTGTGTTGGGCATCGGCAGTGCTCGGTGAGCTTGTTTCCTGCCTTGAGTTGTGCGCGTGTGGTTCTCGGGTTGATTGGAAAGCAGCTGGATTGCGGAGATCGCAGGTCGGACTTTCCTCGATGAGCGTTGGGAGGGAGAACGGAGATTCACGTTTTTGTTCCAAGGCTTCGGTTTGGTCGGTCGTTTGCTTCGGTTTATGTGAAAACGTACCGATCTGGGGATTTTATTTAAAATGGGAATTTATTATCTATTAAATGAAATATTATTATTTATAAATATTTTATATTTGTAATTTTACTAATTGTAAACAAAAAGATTGAGCTGTCTTACTCAACATTTGCATAATATACAGAAAATTTATATCAGAACTTGATATAATATTTGATAACACCAAACTACCAAGAAAAAGGACGTACTTGCAATAATCGTCCACATTTGTAGCACTTCCCTGTATTTTTGAAGCCATGTAGGCGTTTTGAAGGTAAGTTTTGTATTGGTTGAGATCAAGCTCATTTTCCTGCAAAAGAAAAGCTTTGTAATGAAAACTATAAAGTGACAATTATCTGTTTAATCACCACTATTCCCAAAACACATTTTATATGGTGTATATAGATATGTTTTTTGGTGTATATAAATATATATATTTAATTGCATTGTAATGACAATTATTATTCAAAGCTTTTAGTAGTTTAAACTATAAATCTTTCATAAGCTCATCTTTTTACATATATCACTAATTCATAGAAAGCACAACACACAAATAAGCGGTTTATATTCAAAATAATTTAAATATTTATTTATAGAATGTTGAATAATAGAAGGCAGAAGAAAAGAATTTAAATGAAAGCTATTAATTCAAATAATATTATGTACATTATTCTAATTTAATTCAAATGATCATTAAAAGTAAACTGTGCCAACATCTTTGCTTATTGATGTACCGCCATCATTTGTAAAAGCCCATATAAAGGCTTTTACATTTTATATTTTTATACCATTTTTTCTTTTTCGTAAAAAAAAACAATTAAATCTGCCTAGAGAATTTTCTAATGCAAATTTGATGATTTAATGATATAATAACACGTCAAAAGTGAAAATGGTGCAGTAATACAAACAATCAAACATATTGCCATATGAAGGTATTGTATATAATAAATACAATGTATAATAATAATGAATACACGAGATGTTATTTTAATTCTAACCTGCAAAAGAAATGAGGTTATATTAATAAACAAAATTAAAAAGATATGAAAAAATTATTTTAATCATTATTTATAAAAAGGAAGAATGATAGAAGAATAAACAACACCAGCTACGAACAACATTATGCTAAATGCAAATGAGGCATATGTATTGTTTGTGCTTTTATTACTGCTACGACATGCACTCCTTTTCCTTGTTTTAATGTATGATTTTTATAAGCTATTTTTTGTATAAAAAACAGTAAAAGCTGGCCATTGAATGTCAGTATTACTGGGGTATCGTATTTTAAAGGATTCCAAAAAGCATTTTTCAGGACCAAAAATATGCGCGAGTAACTAGAGTTACACTTGTGTGTTTACCCGCGTGATGCACGTCATGCGAGTAAGAATTTACTCTTGCAAATAAAAAAAACTAATTAACGTTTACCGTTTTTAATTCAACTGGCGTAATGGGGAAAAAACAAATCCTCATCATTGGGTCTGTTTTTATTATCCACATGGCGCGTTTTGTAAGACGTTTTTAACATGTTTTCTTTTATTTTATTAACAGATTTACTTGTGTTACCCGCATGAGCTATCACATGCAAATGAATTCTTAATTGCACGAAATTTGATGGATGTTTGGCTCTGTTTGTCATAGACGAGAGCAGCCAGTACTGGATAAAAGTTTATGCATTCACTGTTATTTCATTCTCAATGTTAAAAATCAGTTTTTACTTAACCATTTACGCTTTATTACCACTTTTATCGCAGTTTCCACTGAAGCTATTTTGTGAATGTTTTAATTAATACGAAGTTTTTGTTCACATTTGACCATAAGTCAACAAACCTATTTTTCCAACTGGATAATACATTACAGATTTTAAAACCGGTTTTATTTCTCTTGGAATCACACAAAATAATATCACTAATTTGAATAATGCTAACCTGTGGTTGTGTTAGTGCAGAGGGTAAATAATAATCCCAGCTAGAAGGTGACAGTTCGATTATCCGATTGAACGGAGCAACACCAACCATAATATTATGATCCTCGACCTGTAAAGTATTTCAATTTTAAATAAGCTTGGTATTTCATAAAGTTATGTGTATTTTAAAAGCCTTATCTTTGTACTTTCACGTTTCTTAATTTAGAAGTAATTAATCCTCCAAATACAATCTTTTTAGGAGCAAACCCAATTAAATTTAATATTTTAATAAATTGCATTTCATATTTTACCGTTTTTTACATTTATACAGTCTATTATACAGTAATAGAGTATACGCTTAAAGCGATAATCAAGTTAGTATAAAGTACCTATTATATCTTTAGAGCTTATTGTATCAAAATTGCCAAATTTGGTGTTCATTATTCCACGAAATGTACCTTAAAATTCTTTCAAGCTAAAATCAAGTTGGTATAAAGTACCCTTATTTCTTAAGAGATTATTGTATAAAAATTGCCAAATTGAATTTAGTGTTAATTATTCCGCATAATTTACCAAAATATTCTTTAAGTTAAAAAAGTTCTCTTTTTTACATCAACTTACCCCGATCAGTTTGAGGTGCATTCCACTTCGAAGGAGGAAATCATCTTTGGGTGATCTGCTACGGTTCGTGGCAACTTTAACAGTGATGGGGAAGTTGACGCTCTCGATCAGTTGCTCCAGCGGCATCTCCCTTGTTCTCTCGAATGCGTTGACTTCGATCGGAGTTCGTGTCGCGAAACTCCCTTTGCAGGTTAGAGGGAGGCTGTGAGTTGGAAGAAAACAACAAAATCCGTTAAAATATGTTGAATTGTTATAAAATTCATCAAGTCTAAAAAAAATTTGTATTATCATTAATATATATTTTTGGACGCCCAATAGTTCTATTTTTTTGTAGAGATTTTTAAAAATGCTTGTAGGGATTTTTTTTAATAAATTGTTTTTACATAGTATTTTTTTTAATAAATTTTAAAACACATGGTCAAACACATGGTCATCTTTGTAGAAATTTTTTAAATGCTTAAACCCGGAATTACACATCTCATTTATTGACCATCGCAACATTTTGTATGTTATACATCTCAAGATTTTTTTTCATTTTTCATTTCATTTTCACAAAAATACGTTTTTTTCACACTATAGGAATATATGTCTCGTTTTAAGTACGCCAACCTGTACAATATGAAAAATTTTTGAATCGGCAAATATTAGATGGGTCATTTTTAAAAATTAAACCAACACGTATCGTTACAACAAAACTAATAGGAAGTAATGATAAAACAAACAATCGTTATACATATCTTCCAATCTAAAGGAATGTCTTAATCATACACAACATAGGCTACTGCAGCAGCTCCAGTACCCAACTCTGAACATGAGGTAATTTGACGATTGCCTGTGTGTTAATGCTACTTGTGTTTTCCCATTAACAGGGATAAACATAAATATCATATATCTAATATCATTGTAAAAAAGAAAACTATAGTTAAATTTGAAGCAAAAAATACAAGAAAACATACAAAACTGGTGGCTCAGATAGACAGGTTGAACAATACCTTATGTTGGTATTCAGTCTTGTGCTGTGGCATGATAGTCCAGGAACAATTTGTGTAGAAAACTGTTTTGACCTTCCAAATCGAATAGGGAGCTGGAATAATTAACAATCAAGGTAGATGAACTTTTAAAGACTCCCAATTACGCATGACATGAGTAACAAGAACAACATTGTTTTACAATCGATTTGACTGTGGATTAATAAGAGAGACATGGTACAATAATATTAGGATAGGGGAGGTAGGATAGGATATTCATGTTTATCCCCTTGAATGGAAAAATAAAGTAGGGTTAACAAATGGGTAATCGTCAAATTACCTCACGCACATTGTCGGGTTACCGAAGCTATTGTAGAGTGTTGTGTATGACTCATATGTTCCTTTAATTTAGTAGAACCCATTAATCAGCTGGGTTCAAGCAATCTGCGTTAAGTGCCATGCGCAAAAACACAGCTGACTAGCTAGTGACCAGTTTCAACATGCCAGCCTTTGGCTAAAAGGCAACGCACTAACCCAACAAGCCATTCGGTCGGACAAAATCCAAAAAACCCCGCATGCAAAATGTTTTAAATATAAACATTATAACACGACCTTAGTCAAGTAGCCTCATCTTGATAACTACCGGTACCATAAGTGTGTAAGTTAACATTTTGTTTGAATCTATTATATACAGGTCAAAAATTCACACTAGAGGTGTAATTTAGAATGCAAAGATAGGAATGCACTGTTTGTGCCCTAACTTTGTGGAAATAACTTTATTTCTAGAGTTGGCAGCTTGGCACCATTAAGTATTGCTGTACAAAAAAGATTACCTTTGCAGAAGGAAGGGGCATGGTGATCCGATTAAGAACTGTGAGTTCGTCACCCTTTAACAGAACTGTTGTGGAAGGTTTGCCAGAGGCGTCTTCATTTTTGATCGTCAGTAGCTCTTGGACGTAGATTTTTGAAGGAAAAAATGCAGCAACTTCTTGTATAGAGCTAAAAGTCTGAAAAATATAAAAATATCTTGGGTAATTTTATTCACTTAAATCAGTTGCTCTAAGTAAGAAATTTTAATTTTTAGTGGAGAAATTCCACTTTTTTTTCACTTAAACTATATGGTAGCATGGTAGCAGTACTACGAATACAATTACGCAGTGCGCTAAAACTTCAATTTACCACTACTTTTTTAGTATTTATACATCAAGGATGGCAACAGTGGCATTGGTGGAAAACAGTGGGTAGTAACTTTAATCAACATAATCTAAACAATACTTATCACAATCACAACAATACCACACACCCACACTGTTAAATTGTGTTTAGTGTTTTAGCATCTAACATAGCTAGTTTATAATATACCGGAACAGCGGTATTTAACAGATATTTTCCTCTTTTTAAGTACAGCACTGTTTATAGAACTAACAAAATATGGGGCACTATATATGAATGCACATGACAGTGAATGGTTAATAATATCTTCAGTTCTGTTTTACTTTATTAAATTAATTTGAAATATTTAACTTTGCTTGCTCTTTAAACTATTTCTAAGTGGTATAAGAATATTCTAAAAAGAATAGAAATAATTAATAATTCTACAAACTTAAATACTTAGAATAATTGCATAAACTTGGCTATTTTAGATATGGGTATTCTTATACACAATTTTAAAAATATAAACAGTTTTAAAGCGATTTCTAATGCAAGAAAATTTACCTTCAAAGGGACTTCATTGCGTCCGAAATCAGTGCTCAGTTTAAATGATCCAGAAAACTCATTTGAGATGTCAAGTTGTTTCCCCATAACATAGTCCCCTTCCTCTATTGTGTGCGCAATAGTTCTGAAAACATTTCATGTTATGCCAGTTGATATTTGTCTCTGAATCTATATAGGCCTAATACAAATAGTTAAAACAACTAGTTTAGAAGGTGTTTATGGATAGGCCTATTCAGTCAGGGTGACCATTGCACTTTTGCATTTTAAAGGGTTTTTTTGGTACCCTGAATGTGAATGTGAAGTAAATCATTTATTTTATAAGATTGAAAATGTTAATAAAACTAAAATCAAACATGAAAACTACACCAAGATGCGTATTGCATATATCCATAAGATAAGGAACCTCTGGTAAAACAACAAGTTGTCATTTATGTTTTGCCATTAATAAAATTAACATAACTATTATGTTCTAATCTGCAAATCCTTAGTTGTTCTGGTACGTAAGTTCAGTATAGTACAATACCAGTACTGTTTTACATTGAACATTTTATAACCGAAATTTTCCATACTTATCAGTTTGTAAATTTACACAACAACTCAACTACTTTCACTTCACCAATACAAAAAGCACATCCCATGCAATAAACCCATACCGAGTAAGATTCCTTCGTCCATAAATCAGAATTGGTTCTTCATCTGGAAGTTCATAGATTTTTGACGTTTCTGATGTCATCTTAACAATCTAAAAACATTTAAACATAGAGAATTAATTGTATGCGATAAAAGTAATGGGTATTGATAGCCTTTTTGCCTAATATAGAAATACCTTCATAAACCTTAAAATTAGGTTTCTCGTGTCATCTTAACAATTTAAGGACAATAAAATGTAAAGAATTAAAATATAAACTATTATGCCTTAAAAGTAATGCGTAATATTACATTTGGCCAATATAGAAATATTTTCATAAAATTTGAAATTAGGTTTCTAATGGCCACTTAACAACAACAGTACATCAAAATGTAAAGAATTAGAATATGAATAACAATACTATGCGATGATGAAAGTAACGGGTAATATAAGACTTTGGTTTAATGATTCATGATGTTGCTCATGCTGTGCCATGACATCATACAATACAGGAGTATACAACCACACTAAAATTAGTTTTTAAAACTTAAAACATTTATTGTGCTTTATAATAAGGAATCAATCTACACTTTTGAACTTTTGCGTTCAACTAATACTTTCATTAAGCAAAATACAGTGGAACCCCGCTTGGAGACCACCTCGATAACACAACCACCTCTTTATTAGGACCACTTCAGTGTGGTCCCAAATAATTTACTTTGGTAAAGCATTGTATTCTGTTTCAATAACGCGACCATCCCTGTTTTCAGACCAGGACCGCCATATTTTGGTCCAAAACTTCAAATACAACTGTGCTTAAGTGACCACAAGTGCCAAATAATTTGCCTTTGTCACCAAAATAATAAGGTTAAATTTCTTTTATGATCAAAACAATAAGATTAAATGAGCGCGTTTATGCACACAAAGAAAAATTGTGGAAAACAAAACTGAATCATAAAAGATAAACTTTAGTGCTAAAAGTTGTTTAAATTCATTCTTCTGTATCTGATAAAAATAATGGCATTTGGTGAGAATTTAGTAAAAGGCAGACGTTTTGGCTGACCACCCCGCTAACGCGACCGCTTGATGACGGTCCCATAGGTGGTCAGGTAAGCGGGGTTCTACTGTATATCCAAATTTGTTATAAACACTCTTCCGTTCAATCAGCTACTAGGAGACAAGGTTGTTCTTTATTTGATAAATATATTTCAATAAATTTAGACTATAAACTTAAAGAGTTTTATCCTTAAAGATGAATGAAATACAGGACCAAGGCTGGTAAAAAATGTTCATGTAGCAAACTCATTCTATCTGCATCATTAAAAAGTTTTCTAAAAAGATATTTTCCTGTAAAAATCCGACAATGATAAAAAATGATTGGTGCATATCAAACCAATAAACTGGTTGGTCAGGACCACCATCTTAACCATGAATTTGACAGTTTAGAAGGTTAGTTATGTCTTAATTATAAATTTGTACATACAGCATTGCCCTTATTTCGTATGTGTTGATTGTTTTTTTTTACAACCATTGTGGATAAAATATTAACATACTGCAAGCAAAACACCGTTGCAGGTTCCAAATTGTTTGCTAGCTAGTCAACCGGGGCAAGACATTTAGCGGACAATGCCTAAACGCAGTGGAGTTATGTGTCCTAAAACTACAAAAAGTCTAGATCATACACAACAAACTGCAATAGCTCAGATTTAACCCGATGGTGGGTACGAGGTAATATGATGATTACTGAAGTGATACCACCCCTTGTGTATTCCTATCCTCTGCCGTAAAATATGGATAAGCTATCTCATTCTACTGTTCGCTGTTGAGAAATAAAGAATGTTACAAAATGGATTTTTGTCAGAATACCACACACACACCACTATGAGAGTATCGGTACCTCTAAATACTACAGGACCGCTTGGATCGCATGGAGCGCTTGAATCGCTTGGATCGCTTACTATACTTCGTAATTACAAAAGCAATGATATTAATGTTAGGGTTGGGGTTAAAGTTAGTGTGGGGTTGAGATTATTGGTTGGAAAATGTTTGAACCACTGGGTCTATGTTATTTCCTTGTCCAGGGGGGGTTCGCACAAAGGCACACGTCAGATTATCTCACGCCCACCGTTGTATTAGCAAACTTATTGCAGTGTGTTGTGTATGATTCACATGTTTCTTTAGTTTGGTAGAACCCATTAATCCGCTGGGTTCAGGCAATGTCTATTAAGTGCCCTGCCTAATGACAGAACCGACAGCTAGTGCCCAATTTCAAATGCAACCTTTAGGTTGAAAGGCATCGCACGAAACAACCAGACTAACTGGTCAGACTGTCTATTCAACGTAATAACACAACCTTTCTATTCTAATTAGACAATTCAACATGTTTTATTACTATTTTATAAGTACCGAATGTACCATTAGAATTAGTTTTTATTAGGTGTAGTTTTAGCAGTTTTTCTCCTTTAATTCTTACCTCATTTTATTGTTGCTCCTTTACCAAAAAAACTAGTAAGATAAATACATAAAGCTATAGGGCATCACTAATCTGCGGGACTGCGGGACAGGATAACGCACTATATCATGAAAGGGACAGGTTATTTGTCGTTAACTTGAGCGAAACGAGTTCCAGCACCAGCGGGACAGGGTACCAGTATATCATAAGCAGGAAGAAGTATTTTCATCTTTAACATAAGCGGGGCGAGGTAAGGGTATATTATATAACCTGTTCCTTTATGATATACCCTAAGACCCTTACACCGTCCCGCTGATGTTAGTGACAAAAATACCCCTTCCAGCCTGTTACAACTGTCCCGCAATATAGTGTGCTGACCGCCATGTTGTCATGCAGCCCCACAGATTAGTGAAGCCCAATCTATAAGCTACCTGTGGAAACCCATATTTTTCTTCCACTTCATCCAATGTAGCTCGTTCATTACTCCACAATAAAGATCTTGTGGCTGAAATGTCATCTCGGCTGTCCATTGATTAATGTTTTAAGTCAAAAAATGTATATAAATCAATTTCGTGACCAAAAAATGGCCACAACAGTTAAAACTCTTGCTTCACACACTCTAACATTTAGTCTGGGTTCCTGGAGCCTATTAGGCTGCAATGGATAGATAGTATAGTATGGTACGGTTATTGCGGTACAGAAGTAGGAGTTCGATACCGAACAGATTTTGGTATCAAGTATCGTCCTAAAAAAGAAGAAAAAGTTTTCTCAAGTAGACCATATTCGATACAACACACAGCTTCTACCTTTCTTAAAAACACGAGAACAATGTTTCCAATCATAATAGCATTATGAACAAAATCTCTGCTAAATAAATTGCTCTCTACCGACATCGTATGGTTAAATAAATGGGCCATTTCTATCCTCGCCTGTGCGAAATCACATTAAAAGAAGTAGCCACGTTTATCGTTTGATTACTTATTCTTGCTTGTTCTCTCAGTAAAGCAAGAATGGTAGCATTGAAAGTTAATATTTAATCTAAAAGCAACACCGTTCTCTCTTATTTGCCAATTCGTTTATGACTTTCTGTAGAGCAGCAGTTTAAAGTAATTGAAAATAACACTAAAATGAAAGTTATTTACGTCGGTTATAGCAAAACCGGGACGAAGACAATGACAACGGTGTTTCGAGAGTTGGGATACACCACGTACGATTTCGTAGAGAACTCCTGGTTCTTAGGAAAAGAATGGAATCAAATATTTAAACACGGCGGAACAGTAGAAGACTTTAAGAAAATGTACCAAGGCGTCGATGCTTTAGTTGATGCTCCTTGTTATCAATACTGGGAAGAGATTCTGCAAGCCTATCCGGATACAAAAGTTTGCCAATAGGCGTAATACTATGTGTTTTGTCAAAAAGTGTTACGAATATGTGTCTATATTTATAAACCTTTGTTTTAGATGCATAGCCTGGTATATTCTAGGTCTCTGTCATTAATTTAGCTGTTGTAAATCGTTCCGCTCCAAGGATATAAATACACCAATCAACTATACACATTGTAACAGCTACAGCAACTAGACTGTGGGCGTATGATGTATTACTTTACCGGTGGTTAAGTCTGTCTTCCCACACACGAAGATATAAATGAACCAACCATCCACACACTGAAAAAGCCCCAGCAACTCGACTGTGGGCACGAGCTGTGTTACTTTACCCTTTATATTCTTTATATATTTTAAACTAGAATTTGGAGATAGCCTACTATAAATCCGTGCAGTTGAAATAAATGTGTAATGTAATGTAGTTTTGTCCATCAGCTAATTTTCTCCGTTCGTGACGAGGATGCTTGGTTGCGAAGCTTGAAGAATCAGGCGGAAACTGCAACGAAATCTCCAATGTACGTCTTAATGCAGATGCTTTCCTATTCAGGATGGAAGTACTTTCGCTTTATTTGTGGGTGCGGTAAGTAAGAAGTGATGTTTAATTCCATGACAGGGAACCCAATTATACCTCTGCATGCAGAAACATAGAGAATACACTTTAAATATTGTTTTAATAGTAGTGGTTAACACGTGGATGTCACCCTCCAGTAAGTTTAACTAATTACATTTTATTCCAGAGAAACTGATTTTAGGTGCAACAAGATTGGGGCCATGGTGCAAAGTCATATGCAACGAGTTAGAGTGGAAACGGTTATATAGACTTCACAACAACTACGTTTTACAGGTTATAACTGGGCTAATTTTAACTATGTAATAATTATAACTTTATTCCCTCTCCTGATTAATATGTTATAAACAATGCTTCCTTAGTGGAGTAGAGAATGCTTATTGACTATAAAATATAAAACAAATTAGGTTGTCGGCATTCTATTTGAATAAGTTTTCTTAAACGTGTTTTAAAGATCTCAGATTAAAATAAAGTAAATGTAATATGAGGCTAACTGTTTAACAAGAAGTGCTATTGATCCGAATAGACGAAATACCAAAAGGACAACACTTTGTTTGGTTGCCCCTGCGTCATAAACTTTCGAACCACCGTTCATAACGATTTATGCAATTTAATCAGTATATACTGTATAGTTCAGTATATACTGTAGTTCAGTATATACTGTTAACCAATGTCGAATTCTACATTGTTTTGTGCTAAGTTTTGTTCTGCGCATATTGGCTGTAGTGATAGTTTGGGGAAATAAAAATGTTTTGAATTAAAATGCGGGCATTGATGCTGGTAAAATTTGGAATGTTTTAAAAATGAGCCTGGTCTCATATATGAAAATCTAGAGATAGTTTAAAAAACAAATTTGGTTATTCAAATTCTGAAGCGCCGTAATAACTGGATAAGATACTCAAGTTTGCAATACCACCGGTATTGACAGGTAGTCCCCACATTACCTTGTGCACACAGTCGGATCGCCTAACTACAGTAATGCAGCCATTAGAGTCTTTTTAATGAATGTTTTAGTGTAATTTCATATTTTTTCCACTGTGCTTCACACTTTCGGGGCCACCCCATCTCCTAAAAACATTTATTTTTCCATTTTTAATTATTTTGTTATGTGAGTTTGGCGGCCATATCTAAATATACCGAAAGTAAAACATTGAATGGCTATTAGACTGTTTGATTTGATTTTAGACAAAACGATTGTCGTTTTGCCATTTTTCCCGTTGTCCGATTTTTTATCAAATATCCTACTGCGTGTTTTCATGGTGGAAATAAAAAATAAACCGAACTAAACTAAATAGTTGACTAGAAATTAGGAAATTTTAACCAAAAAGTCTGATTATTTGACCAAGCTATTCTTACAGAAAGCACCGGCGGACAAGCTTCTCATGTACGACCTCAAAGACGGTTGGGGTCCAATCTGTGAGTTTTTGGGCGAAGAAGTTCCTGATAAACCGTTCCCACACTATGAACGTTGGTTCATCATTGTTGAGGGATATTGTGCAAAGTCATCCGATTATGAAGCGCATGGTGAGGGAAACAATGCTCAATGTGGGAATCCTCACTATTATTACTGCATATGCGGGTTACCGTGTATATCAAAACCCAGGAAATATGGGTAAATGGCTGGAAGTTGCTGCAACTAGATTGAAATTTTGGACAAACTTGGTCTAATGCTTGGTTTGTGGTAAAACTTGGTCTAATGCTTGGTAGCATTTTTCACTTTTTAGTCGATATTTATGATCATCATCTTAAAAGCAAAAGAACTTTTTAAAACAAGATTTTTGGCATTAACTGTCCCAAAAATACTTTATTGTAACAGAAGAATATAAATCTAAATATGCTGATTCTAAGCTTTTGTTTGAGTTTTACGACCGCGCCTGTTTACTTAAATTGTTGTAATTTTTTTGCATGGAGTGCTATAAAGAGTGTCAGTGTCATTTTGCCTCACAACAGCTCGAATAAAATGTACGGTGTTACGATTAAGTAATGAAAAAAACTTTTAACTATAAATGCATGGTATATTGACATAATTTAAAGCAAGTTTGTATATGTATTCGCGATGAAATTGATTTTTAAAGTTTAAATACAACTCATGCACAATGAAATAATGATGTAAATATTTTCAATATAGCAAGCGACAGAATTGTGTGGTGTACCGCTAGAATAGTATACTAAAGAAAAATATGCCCAAAAAAGCTGATTATATATTTTTAAATTTATGAATGACTACAGAGTGTCAACCATGTATTAGCTACCATTATAGGTATCAAGAAACTTGACCTTTCTTTATATGTTTCCGCTGGCAGAAACCTTTCTGTAGCCCATGCAGATTTAAAATTACGCATGGTTTCTTTTATATAAACAAATAGTATGTTATTGTTTCTGAATAGTGAACTAATTGGTCCCGCCGAGTTAGCCATCCAAAATTTCATTTTTTTGTTAAAGTAGTATATAGAATAAGATGATCGTGTTTATCCTCGTGAATGGGAAAACGCAAGAGACGTTAACACATGGACAATCGTCAGATCACTTGCGCCCAGAGCCATTGTAGTGTGTTGTGTATGAATGAGAGGTTCCTTTAAAACAGTAGAATCTATTGGATTCAGGTGATGTTCGCCATAAGTGCCTTGCCCAAGGACACAACCGACCAGCTACGAATAGTATCGAACCCGCAACTCCTCGCCTGCTGAATAATGACGCACTAACCGTCCGAGCTGTGCGATCGGACATTGTATTTTGACATTTTATGGGGTTTACATTGTTTTGTCGATATTAATAATCTAAGTTAGCTATAGCAATGTTCTGCATTTGACTTTGTTTAATTTTTTTTTTTTTTTTTTTTTTTTATTATTTTTTTTTTAACCGAGCCAAGTTTCGAACCCATGGTGGGCTCGTTACGAGGACCGTTTTTTTTGTATAAGAGTCGGTATATGTATCGGGCGCGTTAACCATTGGGCCACACAACCGTACATTTGACTTTGTTT
>CH003409.1:441984-468616 GCA_000149265.1 Ciona savignyi | reverse complement strand
GGAAATTCGTTTTACTATCCGTATTTAATTAAGAATAAAGAGGCCTTCCGTGACGGAGTTGGATTGCGGGTTGTGTAGGAGTCTTATTGGACTACTAGCGAGGGAACTGTCAGGACATATCTAATGTCTATCTTAGGCACCAAATAAAAATGAAATAGAAAAAACACTACACGTAATTAAGACGGTATTTATATAGAAATCGGTATTCCAATGTCCGTGTTATTGGTTAGGAGGCTGTTTCGGGTTTTTAATTTTTGGGTCAGTTATGGCATAACTTTTGGCATATCGTATTAAATAAAGATCATTTGCGTTTCTTTCATTTCTTTAAAAAATTAATAAAAAAGAGAGAGAGGGAGAGAGAGAGAGAGAGAGGAGGGGAGAGACGAAGAGAAAAAAGGAACGAAAACGGAAAAAGAGATAAGAAAAGAAAGAAAGTTAGAAAGAGAGAGAGAGGGAGAGAAAGAAATAATATAAAACGAGTTTTACAACTTCACATTCCCTAAGTATTGGTATGCGATTTTGAAAAAAAGTAGGAATTACGCATAATTAGCATGATGGAGAAAAGTTTTTTAACCAACAAGCAGAACCTGTTTCTCCTGGGAATCTAAGTGAGAAAAAGGCCGAAGCACGGCACGGGGTCAATGATATAGAAAATAAGGGTCGGATTTAAAAAAATCAATGAAAAAGTGAAATAGTACGCAACTAGTCAGAATGGGTGGCAGACTTCTAGTCAGTAGATATTATACCGAAGTTACCATGAGGAAATCTCCTCGGTTTGTTTATAGGTATAAAACGCAGCGGGTGGTAGGTTTCAGCTCAGTTTAAATTATAAACTGCGAACTAGATAAAAAACTAAACATGTTCTTTTTAGTATAGATGACTGTCGATTTTAGTGTGAACAGTTGACAATTAGCACAATTATGAAAAATGTTTCAGCAAAATTTCTCGTGCACAGATTTTAAGTTTTATACAATATCTTCAAGTTACGTTTGCATAGGAGGACACAAATCCCTAGAATATGTAAACACTTCTTAACATCAACCCTCATAAGATTTCATGATTGCTGTTTTGATAGACCAATAAGAATTTGTTTTGATATTTTTAATGGATTCCTTGGTGCTTTTAAGTTTTATATTAGTGCTTTGTCTTACAGGATCTTTTGCACAGCAATCCGTTACCGCAGGTATGTAACTAAGCCGCACTTTCTCCCTAAGCCGTGGTTTTATACCATCTTACTAAATATTTTTTCGCCTAGTTTTTCCTATAGTCATTTATATCCTTTTATAATCTTGTTTTAACGACTGTTTGTTTAACTTTATTAGTCTGTTCCTGTGCCGCGATTTGTTTCATATGTTGTTATTTAATATTGAGGCACAAAAATAAATGAACCAAACTAAACTAGTTTAACGTGCTCAAGTACCAGGTAACCGTCAAATTAATGTTAGTTTAAGTTTTAAAATTCAAAATCAGTTGATTAGTGTAAGTGGTACTGGTCGCAATCAGTAGAAAGGAGGAGATGAATGTTTATCTGCATGAATGGGAAAACAAAGGGGGTTAACACACAGGCAATCGTCAGATTACCTCGCACCCACCGTCGGGTTACCGGAGCAAGTTCGTGTTGTGCTTTGTGTTATTCACAGGTTCTTTCAATTTAGTAGAAGTCGTGATTATTCCGTTTTTAGTTTCAGGTTCTTGTTACCCGCCCCCCACCGTTGCGAATGCTGTGTATTCCCCAGCTCAGCGAGTCTACCAAGTTGGAACTACAATCACATTTACGTGCAGAACCGGTTTCACGTTGACAGCTATCAGTTCCACAACAGCGCAATGTCACGTGCTCGCCAATCGCCGAACAACATGGCGACTTGAAGATCAAAAAACAGCACCAGTATGTCGATGTAAGTTTGTCAGTGATTTGTGTTTTATTCTATGATCGCCAGGCAAAAAAAGTTTCTGCAGTTATGACTATGTATATAAAGCTTGTGTGCGCGTACAAAACGCACTTTAAGGCCGGGTTCAATGGCGCTTTTGTGTGTCGCTGATTTACACCAGTCCGAATTTGACGCAAACAACACGCTTTTAGTCGTACAACAAAAAAGAGTATATAAAACTGCGAAGCGTGCTAAAAATGATTAATACCAGTAACCAGCATTAAACAAATTCTATATTTCTTCTCAGCCATTTCAACCCAAGTACCAGTTGTTCCTCTGAACCCATCAACTGCATGTGGAGGCAGCTGTCCATTCAATTCAGTATGTGGGAAGTACAACAATATGGACACATGCGTGTGCAATAATGGATACTTCTTCAGCAACGGGATTTGTCATTGTATGTGCATATTATTATTACATTACGAATATATAAAAAAAACGCTATACATTCTAGTTAAAATATAAATATATACATTTCAATTAATTTTAGATTCAATAATGCCGGTATTATCATTTTACGACTGTATTAACGCTACTTTTGTCTCGTTACAATTATTTATGTTTTTACCGGGCTAAGGTTCAAAGCCACGATAGGTTGGTCCCAAAGACCGCTTTGCATAGTTGCTTTATAATTCGGTCGCACTAACTATTTGGCCACCAATGCCGTATATGAATTGGTTGTGTTAACCATTCGACCACACATGCTGTATAAATGAATCACTCACGCTAACCATTCGGCCACACATACGGCACAAAACGTTACCGTGTAATTTACGACCAGGTTATCAAATTTCAGTTATTACTATATAGATTTAATATTTGCCAAGCATTTATAACATCTTCTCACAGCAAGATCCTGGGCCAAGAAAATCACTTGTCGTACCCCGTCTTGTCCACCTAATAGCGACCCACACCTCTTTCAGGGAACTTATGTCCATATTTGCAAACCGACCCATTTTCTATTTGGATCGACCTGTGTACGTGAGTATCAACCTGTAGAAGCCGCCGTGGGCGTCCTTAATTTTAAAATACCGTGGGTAACTGTCATAGTAGTAACTACGACAACTGAACCCGTTCATGATTTGTGCTAACACGTTGGTATTGGTGGAATTAACCTTATGCGGTAAGCAACTTAAATTCTAAACCAGATAAAAAACCACAAATATTTAATTTTAACATTTAGTGGTAAGAATGCTGATAAACACATCCAGGATTTGTTTTAGACTTTATCTCATGCTTTAAATGTTTGTCAGTGTAAAAATTAACTCCATGTCTGGAACAACTTAAATTTTAACAAATTCACATTAAGAAACTACGAACATTCAATCAAATTTAATAAAATATGCCAAAAAGTCAGAAGGTTTACATTAAAGGTTCTTGAGGTAGAGAATAAGATACGACCTTGCCTTCGGGCCAAGTCACAAATGGTAAC
Organism: Ciona savignyi; assembly: GCA_000149265.1. Taxonomy (NCBI): domain Eukaryota; kingdom Metazoa; phylum Chordata; class Ascidiacea; order Phlebobranchia; family Cionidae; genus Ciona; species Ciona savignyi. The sequence continues at coordinate 465,256 of CH003409.1, read as the reverse complement.
AAAATCGGCGACTTGCTCGACTGGCGCCTGGTATAAGTTCTACTATAATGTAATGATATCGAGTTGTACGCCAAGTTGTAAATTCTAATTAGGAAATGTTCCTGTTATATAAATGTTTCCCTCATGCTTTAAATAATGAAACATTAATCACATTATCCAAAATACCTAAATACTTACTTTCCTAAAGCGACGTTTTTGCAATTAAGTACTGTTAACCCAGTAAATAAAGTGACATTGTAAAAAAACAAAACAAGCTGAGGTAATTTATACGACAGATTAGCTTTGTTGGGCTAGTGCCTCGCCTTGCAGTCGAAAGATTGCAGATTCGAAACTAGTTTGGCCCAGGCGCTTTGCGGACATAATCTAAACTCAGTGAAACGATGGGTTACACTTAATGGAGGGAATAGCTCAATCACACACAACACACTGTAATAGTTCTGATAATTCGAGGTGGGCGCGAGGTGATCTAAAAATTATCCACGTGTTAACGCCCATTGCGATTTACCATTCATGAAAATAAACATAAATATATTCTTATCCCATTGAAACAAATAAATTCGTTACAGCGAGAACGTTGGAAGTGGGTGGTGGGCTACCTTTACTATGCGAGCGACCAACAGTTGCTGCAGGCGTCTTCATTTTCGCATCACCCAATAAGACATCCTGGGCCCCTGGTGAGACAATAATCTACAGTTGTCTCAGAAACATGATCATCACACCCCACAACCACAATCGAGCAATTTGCGGTTCTGAAGGGAGATTCAACACACCGCCGCCAACATGTAGAATGCAACGTAAGTTAGAATGTGGAGGCCGTTTAATTACGTTTAATATTTTTTACTGGTCCCACCATTCGGCCGGCCACACATGCTAGGCCTATATATGATTCGGTCGCGTTAACCATTTGAATTTGACCCCACGACCGTTTAATTAAGATTAATTTTACCAGGCCTGTTTATAACCTATGGGAAGACGAGCATCTGATGCGCCCTTTTAAATAGATGCTTCATTTCACCACGCCCAATAAACGAGTTTAAAAACCTAGGTGGGTTAGTGCGTCAAATTCAAGCCGAAGGAATGGCCGGGCTAACCAGTTGGCGTTTTAAATCAGGTCATTTTTAAAACCCATTATGAGGTCGGGGGTTTTGAATGCTATTCTGTGTATATATCGGTCGTGTTAACCACTCGCCCACACGACTGTACAACGTAGTTGGTGTCTTTTTAGTGGGCTAAGTATCGAATCCAAGACGGTCTCATCACTAGAACCTATATTTGTATCGAATTCTGTTTATGTATCGTTCGCGTTAACCATTCGCCCACAAGACTGTACACCGTACTTGGCGGTTGTTTTATCTTTGTTAGCAAAGCGCTCTAGCGCCAACTCATGACAAAGAAACCTATGTCAGATAACCAGCGACTACGTGAACGCGGCTTTAGTTCAAGTAAAAACCTAAGAACGGTTGTGTGGTCAAGTGTCTTTCACTCTTTACCGATTTCTACATAAACGATCTTATAAAACGATTCTCTCATGAGTTCGAAACTTCGCTCGGGTATAAAAAAACTTTTAAAACTTTGCCCAGTAAACAAGAACGCACGCTTATTGTAAAAAATACATGGAAGTAGCGAATGAGGGAAATTGTTCCATAAAATACAGATCGGGATATTACGGTTAGTGTTAGATCTTGGGTTAGTGTTGGGGTCAGAAGATGGAAAAAATATTAGAATTAGTTCCCATTTCTTATTGAACAGTTTTTCTTCCGCCACCCTCTTTAATGTTATTCGATTCACACTAATAAAAGTCAAACTTTATTCCAGCATTGATACAAAGGTTCAGAACAAACAATCTGCAAGGATAAACCCACCACCCAAGATACCATGTCCAGATACACAATCAATTTGTCTCATGTTAGTTTTTGCGCACTTAATAGTAATGTAACTTACCTACAATAAATCTGTTCAAATAATTGTCTACGAATTTCCTTTTTATGCATGTTTATGACTTGTTTTAACAGCTGTTCGCCTGGACGTCTTTTCCGCTTCTTATAACATTGGTGTTTTATTTGATTTTTTTTGTAAATTCTTCGAAAAAAAATAAAACTATAGCAAAAAATGGCAATGGTATTTTTACAAATAGACCTTTTATTTCAACATTAAAAAAGAAAATCTTCGAATTCCGCTGTAGGGTGTATGGTATTCGTTAAAAAATATACTAGTTTAAATAATTTTTTTGAAGGTTAAATTAAGATTATTTAAATAATTGGCGGCAATTCTTGCTCAAGATGCAGTAACGTATTTTTGCAAATAAAAGTGTAATAGAAAATGTTGTATTTTTATTTTCTTGAAACCTCTAGAACCTGTAGTCGCATTAATTCCTAGCTCAATAGGGACAGCAGGGTAAAACGCGGGTTTTTACCAGAAGAAGAAATATTCGGTTGACTAATACTAATGCCTATACCACCCTAATAGCATTAACTTTTTGTAACTGGGCTGAGTTTTTAATAGACAACTATTTATATTAAATCAATACTTTATGGAAACCCGCGTTTTAATCTATGTTGACGGATTTTTTATCCGCGGAAATGAAAAAAAGAGTACGGATTATTTTATCTTTAATAAATAAAATTTTCTACGTAAAAAGCTTTGCTTTCTAGTAAATTGTAAAAAAATCACGAAGACAGAAATACATAGTGTATACACACCATTTGTAAGACGCATTTTCTATCAAGCGTATATTTTATACAGAAAAGTCGAATGAGAAAGTAATACGTTTACCCGGCGTTTGCGTTTTAAATAAAATCATAAATTAAACATGGCTTTTCTGTCGAAAAAGTTTTATTATTTTATATACAAATTATACAATGGCCATAATCATATGAAAACACGACACACATATTTTGGCGGTTTAACATGATCGACAATAAATATGCATCTTTTTAACAAAATGGCGGTGTTTTTACAGCCTACTGCCATAATTACTGCACGACACATATTAAGTTGGAATAAGTATGGATGTGGTTAGGATAATGCTGACGATTCTTTTTGAAGATCTTTTCATATGGGTATAATGCGCATGCGCGGGAATTTCTATAGATTTGTCGTTCTCACCAAAATAAACGGATTTTTATTTAAAACAACTTTTGATAATGCTAGACATATAGGCAATTCCAAAAGCGTCCAAGCAATTCAAAATTTAAATAAACAAAAATACTAAATAAATAAAAGCTGATTCTAGTCTTTCGTGATTACTATGACAGGTAAAACAGTTTGCAGCCATTTTCGATTTCTACGTTCGTTTCAGCTGAACCACTGAAGACTAGAATTTCCTTGTATACTGTGCGACACACGACTCTGCGTGAATAATTTGTTTGATTATCGAATATTCATATAGGATAGGATAGGATTTTCATGTTTATCCCCGTAAATGGGAAAACCAAGCGGCTTAACACACGGGCAATCGTCAGATCACCTCGCACCCATCGTCGGGTTACCGGAGCTATTGCAGTGTGTTGTATATGATAGACACGTTCCTTCAATTTGGTAGTACCCAATAATCCGTATAGTAATATCATGCTGGTGGGATAACGGCAGACGTAAGAATATTTTACATGCCGCCTGAACCCGCTGTATTAATGGTTCTACAAAATTAAACGATCGTCTCATCGTGTACAACTCACAAGAAAGGCTCTGGTAAGCCGCCAATGGTCGCGAGGTAGTCTGATTGCCATAGCACCATGAACTAACACAGTTGGTGTAGGATTAATAACTCTCTTTGCGATTTCTACTTTACGGGGATAATGAATATCCTATTTATTTATTTATTTCTTATAACAAAAACGTACCGATTTCGAGTTTTAACGTCGAATATATTGAGTATATCGGGACGACCTTCAGAGCGACACGCGTTGACATAGAAATTCCGCCAAACTTGGCTTCTTACCCGAACCTCGGGACACACCTGTGCAAAATACCGACGTTGTTTTCAAAATGGACGATTTTTGATTCGTAAGTGCATGGAATGGAACTCATTATTAAAATGCCGTAATATATCAAAAGGGAATGATTACTTAGCTACATACTTGCGTAATATTTAACCTTTAGAAAGCTGATAATCTGATCATTTATAAATTTTACCATAAGTTGCTAGTAAGAAATATTGTAAGATTAACAAAATGGCGTATCATGTGTAGATAAAACTTTAAACAAACGCAACACACCATATATGACAAATGAACTTTAGTTCATTTGACTTTTAGTTATTGCTTAGATATGTTTTCATCTACCCTTCTTACCTCAATCCCTTGGATTTTCTTTAACAAAGCGTTGGTAAGCGAAGCTAGAATTAAAGTGGAATGAACGGCAATGTTCAGGTAGTAACATGAAAATAAGTATTTGTAAGCAACAGATAACATAAAAGGTTTGATATCTACTTGTCAGACAGGACTCTTGCTTTTCGTGCAAAGTCATAAAATCTAACAAAACTGGCTGGATATATGTCAAATACGCTGCAATAGCTGCGGCAAGCCGGCTATGGTATAGCACGGTAATCTGATGACCAGTCTTTGTGATCTATTATATTCTTTCATAATATTCTTCCATATTTCTCTATTCATTAAACACCCAGGGAAAAGAGTTCCCGCAACAACAAATATTTTACAATCCTCCGGGAAATATAGATGTGTGTAGTCCCTGTTCCATATTACTAGCTTCCACTTAAGCCAATTAAGTTGTCTTTTATTCTAGAAATAAATTAACACCTAATCTTAACTGACGTAGGTCACTTTGCTACCCTTTTAGATTTATAATTTGCTGTAGGTTTTTACCTGATGAGACGATGCTCATAAGAAGACTCCAGGTGAGTAGCATTATCGTTGATTTAAACATCACTGTATGAGACATGGTTTAAAGATTGCTGAACTTAAACTTATTTTCCGACCCCCACTATCTTATATAGCAACCGTCGACACAATTCTGTTGCAAACAAATCTGAGCTAAAAGAACCTAAGTTCAAAGTGCTTTGTACAATTTTTTTAACTGAACTCAGAAAAAAATGAAACTGGAAAAACGTCTAAAGTTTTACAAAACTTACTCCCATTGAGATACGCCGCAACTATCCATCGTTTACTTCACATAGTAATTCGCATATTTTTTTGCCAGAATCGTTAACGGGGTCGATACATATATAAATTTCTATACAAAAACGATGTTAGTAAGCGCATTATGAGCTCGAAACTTAGCGAAATAATAAAATTCTTGACAGCAACTCTTTATTAAAAAACAAATAATATACGAACAAATAATAAGTCACTCAGCAGTTTTAAACTATGCGGAGTCTAAAGTTATTTATCTTTCTTAATAACTTTCTTTTTTATGTGATAAGTTTTAGTGATTTGAAACGAATTGGGAAAATTAAAAAACGCCAAGTGTCCGATAGGGTAAAGTAAAAGTGTTAATAATATTTTTTCTGTAGCTATGCTTAGACAAAGAATATATATTCTTGAAAAACAACATTGCGGTCCAATAGATTGGCTGGTGTCGAGGTATTGTATTTTGGGCAAATTTATTCATATTCCGAATGGTTCTATAAGTGTCTCGCTACAATTTGACAATAAATAATTTTGCGGGTTAATAAAACATTAAAGATATACCAAGCACAATGGCCACATATTAATGCTCATAAATGGTATAACTTTTTGAAATCGTACTTATTGTGAACTTAACTTTACAATTGTTTTTGAATTTATTTCAACTTTGATATTTCTTTCACAATGACCTCTTATTACTTGGGGTTTTATGAAAAAAACAAATGAACGAAATTCGAAGACATAAGGGGTTTAACCGACGCCATTGAGGTCGAAATGGCATTGCGTGCGAACCCATCGACATAGTTTGCTAACATGTGTAAAAGATCCGCTACAATAGTTATTTTATTACTTGCCTTGCGCAACAATCAACGTCGAAAAATTCCTAAACTTCAACTTACGGAAAGTCTAGAACTGGAAGTAATTGGAAACATATACAAAAACAAAATTTCCAGGCTTCACCGTGATTCTTTTTCTCACCTATACTGTGGGTATGAACTGACGTGGTTTAACAACTGATAGTTTATAATCAACTAAAACTAAACTAGAAAGAATTTGTAAAATGTGAAAATCCTGGATTTTTTTCACCTTGGCATGACAGATGATCCGATCCATGACCTTTGTTTGTTGCGCAAAGTTCCGACGCCAGACTCAAATTACAATGATGTAATGTATCAAGGGTCTAGTTGTAACCATATGAGGTGTTGCTATTCACTCTACTTATAATATTAATTTGTCCATGTGTATTATCGTCTAAGCCACAGCTTCCCAAACTGGGATCGCGACGCCGTAGGTTTTTTAAGGGTCGCAAACTACATAAATTTCACATCACAAACTATCTATTGTTCTTTTTTTAGATTTTAAACGTGAAGAAGAGTCGCAGAAAAACTTTAATAATTTGAAAAGTGGTCGCGAGCATAAAGGTTGGAAAGCCGTGGTCTACTACGAGTATCATATTATAGCAATTACGGGGTTTTATGGAGATCCACCAACCAAATATCTTGGTGGGTTATTGCGTCGCCTTTAAGTAGGTGTTAGGGTTTGAAACTAATCGCTAGCTAATCAGTTTTGTTCATGAATATTGCCTAACCAGTATAATGATGGGTTCTACCAAAAAGAAAGAAACTTTTTAATCATACACAGCACTTTGCAATACCTCCGGTAATTTGACAATTGTCCGTTTAATAATGCTCCATTACGTTTTTCGGGAAACTAGCGCGTCAAGCTTGTAGATGTAGAAGATCGAAGTAAAAATATCCGAATAAGATTAACTAAATTCGTAAACATGCATGTGCATTTAAGCGTGACATTTAAAACAACATAGAAAACATATGACTTGATGGGCTACAGTGTGGACAGGTGGAGCCACAAATAAGTGGTGCGAGAGTGGCGCCCCATTTATCGACGACTCTGATCATCGTTTAGATCAGGGATGTCCAACCTGCGGCCCGCAGTGCGGCCCACCTGAGATTTGTGTGCGGCCCGCTAGTCATTTTTACTCCAAGTACTATTTTAAACTTTAAATCTTGGCCTAATTCAAATGTATCAGTCAGCTTTTAGGGACGCAGTAAACATCAAAACTGCAGAAAGAAACCGACTGACGACAAACACTTATCTCATTGACTTTGTATTGCAGAAATAAGTTTTTGTTTCTTTCTATATGTGTGTTATTTGTTCCTTTTTTTCAAAGATGAAATTACTGGCTTTTAATTGTTTTTTTATGTAACCATTCAGGGTTGGAATTAAGGGAACCCGAATCGCTATTTATTTTAGCTTAGTTTATTCCTTTTTTCCCCAGTTTTTAAAAATGGCAAACGAATATAATCACGACACAGCGCTCCTTATCCGCGCATTTCGCAAATCATTTCAAAACCATTAATTTGAACCCTGCCATGTTTATTAAAATTTAATAGGTTCTGCGGCCCATTGAATTATTTTAAGTGACAATGCGGCCCATTAGAGAGAGAGAGAGAGAGAGAGAGAGAGGGGGGGAGAGGGTGGGGGGTGGAAGAAGAAAAAGAGAGAAAGGGAAAAGGAAACTGCTAATGGAAGAAGGGAAATTAATTTAATCTTGGCATGCCACTAAAACACACCTGTGATTGTGTTGATTTTTTCGGCATCAAGCGTACTGTACTTATTACACCTAGGTCATATTTTATTTCGTTGCCACAGCGGTTATAGATAAAATAACCACCACGTCCAGTGCGATAACCTCCTTTAAAGTTGGTATAAAAGCGACTGTCAGCCTACTTCGCATAATTACAATATTTTTACTTTTATTCGCATCAACCACAGCGGTTAATATAATGCAATAAAATTTGCCAGCACTTCCCTGCAAACCAGCACAACTACCACCCTTAAAGTGCTGTAAATTGAGGCAATGGTATAGCGTGTGCGGGAAAAGCTTTGCTTCGCGCTTTATCACTTTCGATGTTTGATTGTTTCTAAACTACACAGCATATTTGGTCAGACGTCAGTTTTAGAAGTTGACTTGTTAAAAGAAAACATTACCTAAATTCAGTAAATCAATTAGTTAAACTATTAGTAACGCCCAAATCCTACATAACACACTGCAATAGCTCCGGTAACCCGGCCGTGGGTTAACGTATATATCTCCGTTTTTAAGGAAATTGCCCTAAGTAAATGTTTTCTTTCTTTTAATTGGCACATAGTGTCTGTCTAATGGTCTAACACAGGGATGTCCAACCTGCGGCCCGCGGGCCGCAGTGCGGCCCACCTGAGATTTTTGTGCGGCCCGCTAGTCATTTTGACTCCAAGTAGTATTTTGAACTTTAAATCTTAGCCTAATTAAAATGTATCAGTCAGCTTTTAGGGGCGCATTAAGAATCAAAATTGCAGAAAGAAACATACTGACGACAAACCCTTATCTCATTGACTTTGTATTGCAGAAATAAGTTTTTGTTTCTTTCTATATGTGTGTTATTTGATCCTATTTTCAAAAGTGAAATTAATGTCTTTTAATTGTTTCTTTATGTACGCATTCAGGGTTGGAATTAAGGGATCGCGAATCGATCGCTATTCGCGAACCGTTTTCTAAAGTTCGCGAATTACAAAATTTAACAAAATCGCGAAAATATAAATTACCGGTAATGATTTCGCGAACTTTCAATAATTAATCCTCAAAACGTTAATATAACAAGTTTTTGCCTTCAACGTAACATTATTTATTTACCTTTACTTTGCATTATTGGCGTATAATAAGCATTTCTATCACAACGCAACAATGGCCATTATGCGTTCATATACCTCGATTCCCTTATTTATGATTGGCGACATGCGGCACACCGGAACACCCTTTTGAATTTACTTTATTGCAGATTATCATACTTCTAATAAACGGTACTTTCTGCTTTATGTAATAAAAATCTTTCTGGTTGTTTAAGGCAATTTATCATAACCAAACATTTTTTGAGCGCTTACGCGCGAAAACTATTTTCTCCTTACCAACACATTTCGCAAATCCTTTCAAAACCATTATATCGAACCCTGCCATTTTTATTAAAATTTAATAGGTTCTGCGGCCCATTGAATTATTTCAAGTGACAATGCGGCCCATTACAATAAAAGGTTGGACATCCCTGGTCTAACAGTTCACCAAATCTAATCAATATTAGGGCAGCAAGCGCTATGCCTAAAAAAAGCTAATTTATTAAAAATCCGTTTTGGTTTTAACGTCTCAGGGAAATTCCCCCTTAATATGTTACCCAAAATTTTGGTTTCTGCATATCTAGACCATGTTGTCTAACAACTGTTAATTTTTTATTCCGATTCCATTACTTCTTTTAGTAGATGTCCGGGCGACCTGCCACCCATGCCATCCATGCTTGTCAAAATCATGATTTGAGAACAAAATCTTCTTTAGGGTATTTCCCTATAGGTAATTTTTTTTTATTTTTGCAAGTGTTAAATCAGTGACTAATGCACTTACATTCCACTTAATCTGATTCAAATTGTAGCAGCCGTTCCAGCGCTATGTCTAAAAAAGGTAATTTTATAGAAAATACGTAACGTCTGAATTATACCCATTTCACTGTTATATTACAGTGTGATGGGTATGATTCAGACGTTACTTCAGTTTTAGTAGAACCTATTATTTCGGTCCCTTGCACAACTGCACTAACTGTCCAACAGCTGATGTAATCGTCAGATTACCTCGCGTCGTGTTTTAACCCCCTTGGTTTTCCCGTTAACGGAAATAAACTGGGATATTCTACCCTATTTAAAAATGTTAAAAAACTCCGTATCTTGCGTCAAGCCACCTAACATAAAATTTCTAAAAATAAAAAGTACACTTAAAAAATCATTGTTTTAACCAATTTGGGTGTAAACAAAGCCGTTGTAATCGGGATGGGTCGGAATTTTCTTCAAAAAGAGTTTTACGGAAATTCCAGAATCAAAAATTTCCGCAAGATGCACAAATACAAAATCTCCGGGTTTGCAGCAAAATTACGCTTAACCAACGTGTGTGAAATCCCAACAATTCAAGTGGAACCGATGCTTTTAATCGCTTAAGCATGCCACCCTGCAAAACCTTCGAAACACATAAATTCCGACCTCACATGGTCTTACTTTATTATCAATTCAACAATTATTAATCAATTTTATAATCTCTGTGCTTTGACGACTGTATTTTTCGTATTTCTGCAGTAAAGATGTAAAGATTCATATTCGTAAACAATTTATAGACACGAAAAGTAATCTATAACTAAGAACAATTTTTATTTCGTTGCTTAATCTTAAAAAAGTTATTGTAAAGTTAATTGGTAAATTTGACAGCGGCGTTGCCCCGTAGCTTGACACATCATTCTTTAGTAACCCTTGTTTTTTTAAAACTCAGCGGGGTGCCCTAACTATTGTTTATAATGTAAACATCCCATGGCAAGCTTATATTACAATGACGTAATTTTTGAGATGTCCGTCACATTTATGTGGCCTACCACAGTGTTGTTATTCACACTACCCATAACATAACTTTGCATATGTTTGTGTATTATTGTCCACTACGAGTATCATATTGTAATGACCATAGTAAACGTAACGATGCGAGTCATTTATTTAGATAAGACAATTTACCTAAACGTTTTATTAACCCACATAATTATTTGTAGTCAACTTAGAGAGATTACATTTATTTCGGGCATTCAAAGTATTCTAATTTTTTCCCTGCCATTAAAAAGCCTTACGTCACGCTACGTGTGAGAAAAGAAGCGAGCAGCAAGTGGTTTCTTCTGCACACATTTTCGGTAATTTTCAGACAGATATCTTTGCATATTTTACTAATGATCGCTGAACCACGCATTGACAAATTTTCTAGTATTTTTTCAGTATTTTTTGGGGTTTGTAAGTTTATCATTTGCCTAAGCGGAAGTACGGTATGGAAAGGCAGGGAATATTCCATTACTTATGTGACTGTTATGTAATCAGAAAAAATGCATTGCTATTTAAGACAATGCTACTCACATGGAGAGACGGAGATCTGAAAATAAGCAAGTTCAGCAATCTTCAAAGCACGTCTCATACAGTGATGTTCAAATCAACGATAATGCTACTTACCTGGAGTCTTCTTATGAGCATCGTCTCATCAGGTAAAAACCTATAACAAATTATAAATCTAAACGGGAACTGACCTACGTCTGTTAAGATCAGGAGTTTTATCTGTAGAATAAAAGACTACTTACTTAGCAAGAAGCTAATAATATGGGACATGGGCTTCCCATATTTATCTCCGGGATTGTAAAACATTGTATAGTAGCGGGTACTCTTTCCCCTTGGTCTTTACTGAATAGAGAAATATGGAAGAATATTATGAAAGAATATAATAGATCACAAAAACTGGTCATCAGATTACCGTGCTACCGCAGCCGGCTTGCCGCAGCTATTGCAGGGTACTTGACATATATCCAGCCAGTTTGGTTAGGTTTAATGGCTTTGCACGGAAAGAAACCTGCTTAAATGTCTTGCCCACCCAGTAGATATCAAACATTTATTGTTATGTTGTTGTGTTAAAAATACTTCTATTCATGATTCTATCCATGAACGTTGCTGTTAACTCTACTTTGATTTCAGCTTCGCTTACCAACACTTTGTTAAGGAGAACCCAAGGGATTGAGGTAAGAATGATCGATAAAAACATATCTAAGTAAACAATAGTCAAATGCATTATGATCTATCTTCGGCATATTCATGCTACCTTTTTTTGGATTTATTACCATTAAATGCCATTTTGTTAATTTTATAATCATATTGGGAACTTATAATGCAAAGTATAATTTTGGATTACAAGCTATATAAAATGTAATAAATACAAGTCTGCAGCTAAATAATTAGCCCTATTTTATATATTGCGGCATTTTAACAATGAGTCCCAATTCCATTTACGAATCAAAAATCGTCCATTTTGAAAATCACGTAGGTATTTTGCACAGGTGTGTCCCGAGGTTCGTGTAAGAAGCCAAGTTTGGCGGGATTTCTATGTCAACGCGTGTCGCTCTGAAGGTCGTCCCGATATTCTCAATATATTCGACGTTAACACCCGAAATCGGTAAGTCTTTTGTTATAAAAAATAGATGATTTGGATATTAATGTTTTGTCCCCGTGAATTGAAAATCGCTAGGAGAGTTTATAAGCTCTAGTCTACTGTGGTTGTTTAAAGGTGCTAGAACCATCAGTTTACTTCACGCCCACAGTGAGTTACCTACCGGAACTTTTCCAATTTGTTGTATATGAATGATACGTCTGCTAAGTAGACTACCTTGCGTTAGTTCTCAACTGCGTATAGCCAGCAGCTGGTTTTTCTGGGGCTCAGGGACCAAGTATCATAATTCCAGTTATCGGAATAACTATTTGTCAACAAGGATCCCAGTAGCCTAAGCTTTAGAAGTTTTCCCAATTCTGGTAACACATTTTCCCGTAGACATACCTCTTACCCGGATTATTACGTTGTCTCAACGTTGTCCCAACCGCATAATAATGATACACATGGACATCCGATAATCAAACAAATTATTCACGCAGAGTTGTGTGTCGCACAGTATACAAGACAGTTCCAGGCTTCAATCAGATCGAAAATGGATGCAAGTTGTTTTACCTGAGATAGCAACCAAGAAGGAATAGAATTCGCTGTCGATTTATACTGTTTTGCGTTTTCCTACTTATTCTGTTTATTGCTTGCACACTTTTTGAATTGTGTTTAAACCGCGTATGATTCAAGGTGTTTTTTTTAAATAAAATTTTAAAGTTCAAATTATTTTGCTCGAAGTCTTCCATAATTTCCACGCATAAGGTTACACCCTCACACATAGATAGACTTGCCATAATTTCTTGGGCATAATCCGGAACTTGGGCATAGTTAAATCAATGGAATAATGACGCAATATACGTCACTCATTATTCCCTAATTAAAGGATTTCTCAAGCTATGCGCGATATTTTACTCAACCTAATAAACTAAAAAAATTAAGATATTAAAATAAGCCTCGAGTTAAAGCAAAGTTATGCCTTTTGAGGCGGAATTATTTTATAATTTTACATTTTGATTTAATTATTTTATAATTTTACATTTTGATTTAAGTTGGATTAAATTTTAAAAAAATTCAGTAAAAGTAAAATTCCGGGATATTTTGCTAACCAGGACATACGTTTAAACTAGAACTGGGCCGGGACGTATGGTAGGTCTACGCATAGAGAACTCCGAATTGAGTGGAGATATTATATAGTCACATATAAGGAATCCTCCACACCCTTATGTAGCGTGCATCGTGTATTCCTTACGTTTTTCCAATAATCGCTGCTTCTAACTCTTGGCTATGCTGTCCTTTTGGAAGTATATTAGAGGCTGGTTCTGATATCGACCAATATTTAAATTATGGATGCTTGCTAGGGTTGCCCAACTATCAATGTGAATGGGTTGCCAGGTCTACGTAGAAATTGTCAGTGTTGTGCTAAATCACGGTTATAAGTCCTAGTAAATTACGACAAAACAAGTATGAGGATATTCATGTTTATCTCCGTGAAGAGGTAAACGCAATGTTGGTTACCACACGGGCAATCATAAGATTACGTCGCGCCCACCGGAGCTATTGAAGTGTTCTGTACACAATTCACACGTTCCTTTAAGTTGGTAAAACCCATCATTCAACTTGGTTGTACAATGTCCGTTAATTGCCTTGCTAAAGGGCACATCGACCAGCTAGCGAAAAGTTTCGAGTTGCAACCCTTTGGCTGAAAGTCGACACACTTAACCCACCAAGCTAATCGGTCGACACCAACTTTACATCTGCTGTTAACAAGCAATCGATTGCATCGGTCAAAATGTTGTACAAAAAACAAGAAATTTAAAACCTACTTTTCGAGTGTATTTTATAAACGTTCAACTTCCGCGGAACCGAACACAAATCAAGTCAAAAAGGCGGAAGTCCTTGCGGAATAAAACAAATAACAATATAAACCTGCCACACACCCTATACCCCAATCAATTAAATTCCTTATACTTTACAAAGCGGGTTAATACAGCAGCAATATAGCATAGTTGGAGGTTTAACATGATCGACAATAAAATGCATTGTTTTAACAAAATGGCGGTGTTTTTACAGCCTTCTGCGATGATAATTTTTAAACACGACGCATATTAAGTTGGAATAAGTATGGACATAGTTAGGATAATGCTGCTGATTCTTCTTGAAGGTCTTCAATTATTTGTGTCAGAAGTCTCTCCCCTTTCGCCGACATTCCGGCCTATTAGAGAAAGTAAGGTTGAATAAACTTCCTGTTTGGACATGTTACGCATGTTTATTTCATTAGAAGTGGCGGGGTCCGTTACCATGGGAGAAAGGCAGGGAAAATTCATGGTATTGTTAGCTATTTCACGTGTAGATGGTATTCCATATAAACCCAGACATCCGTAACACAAAACCCATTAGTATCCGTTTTCCCAATTAAGTTAAAACACAGTATTAGAACAAGCGAAAACTTCAGTGCATACAACAAACTGTATATTGTAGCTTTTGTGTCAAAACGAAACATGACTCGGCGCGAACCCAATTCGGGTTAAAATGCGTCACCGGGCGAACACGAAGTAGAGTAAAATGACGTAATCGGGAAAACCCCAGCCACAAACCCCTCTTTTGTTAAAGAATTCCCCTAAATAGTAAAAATAGCGCGATGACGGCATACAACTATTTTTATATATATCGTACGTTTTAAAAAGTTTGATGTTTTGAGAAATTAGTTTAAAAAGTCACAATTTATTAAAAAAAACATTTGTTAAACAATTTTAATCAAACCAACATAATTTTTAAAACAACTTATACAATGGAGTATAATGGAAGCTTGGAAAGCAGGCAAAGACAACAATTAATCAATTGAAATAAACAACATAAGGCGTTAACTGTTAACCGAAACGTTGTGGGATCGAAATCGGTCACTGACTTGGTTATTTTTGTCTTTTATACCTTCTCATGGTAAACGCCAAGGCCGTTGCGTTTTATTGAGTTTTTTAATGTAGGTACAAGATCCAGTTGTTTAATTCGTCGCGATTAGGTCGCAACCATACCACGAGAGCGAAACTGCCGAAAGTCGGGTAAAAAGGGCAGGGCGTGGTGGGTTGGGTTGGCTCATTCTACTATTTTAATCGACCACGACAAAACTCTTGCAAAGAGGTAGTTTCCCCGCAAGTAGTACGTCACAAAAACATCACGTCAAAACACATTTACGAGAAAAGTCGTCAGATTGGATTTCATTCTTTCGACACAAAAATGTGGGTGAACCGAACATATTTGACGGCCAGGTAACTTACTATTTAAAAAGCTATGTTGTAACCGATTATTTTTACACTTATATACTTTTCGAATATTCCAATTCAGAAAACAGCACGGTTACTGCATGGAAATCCTATTTTAGCTTCGGATGGAATATATTATTTTAATGAAATTTAAGGAATTTAAATATAATTATAACTAAATCGACATGAGTTATGAATATCACGTGAATAAATAAATAAAGTAACACATTGTCGTAATATTTGTATGCCTTACATTACGTCAATTTGCGTTTAAAATAAATTAAATTAAGATGTGGTTTTGCACTATAGTTAGGCTGGGTAACTCCGGAAATAAATATAGCAAGTATGTGGAACGGAACAGATCGGATATATAATTTCCAAATGTTGTTCGAAAAAATCGCCAAGTGCGGAGAAAACTAAAAGGAGGGAAGAAAAAAAACTACACACTAAAATGAAGGTTATAACATTAGAATTAGTTTAAACTTGGGATTAGAATTAGTTCTGGGGTTGATATTAGGGTTTATAGCAGGGTTAGAATTGGTTTCCATAGTTTTAGTCCGCAGGTTTCCCCCCTTTCCTCATTTTAGCTTTGTCCGCACTTACTTCTACACCAATAAGGAAACCTTTTGTTTAAAGGGCATCTCCAATAGATTTGAGACGTCGTATTGTTAGATTAAGGATATAGTAACTTCTCACTGTTCATAGTTGGGTTGCCGCTAATTACGCGCCTAGCAGTGTGTAGAAAATTGAAATAAAATTGGCACGGTTACCAAACACTGGGATATTTTTGGATGGCTCGGTTTTGCCCGACTAGGTTCTGTTGCGAAAAATGCGAATTATTTCAGAAAACCTTAAAATACTAGAACTAAAAGTGGAAATATTTACCGCGGCTAATCAATAAGATCAACTTAACAACGTAATGTAATAGGCCCGATAGGGGAACGCGAACACTAAATTTGAAAAACGAAGAGAAAAGAATGGTAAAAAAAACAAAATGATGCAATAAATTAATGGATTTCGTAAGAAAAACAAACATATTTCAACGCTAAATTCTTTGAAATTTTTTGTCAGTATTACGTCAGGGAAATTTTGCTGTTAAGAATTTTAATATGTTGTGTTAAGCTATTTTGTGACGCAATAGATCATATACCACTTGAACTCTTTTTTTTTCTGCAGGCAGAAATCAAGGTCGGCTGTGCAAATTTATAAGATACCAACAGATATATTAACTGAACTAATCTTGCAGTTATTTTTTATGTAATTATTAAATTACGAATATTTGAAAATCTTGTAATTACATAAACAAACCCATTTTGTTCCACTGTGAGCAATTTTAGTGTGGAAATAAAGGTTCTTACTGGTGGGATAGCAGATACCTCGTGCGCGCAGTCAAGATATGCAACTAGTTTTACCTTTTTCAAATATTCGTAATTTTAACCCAGTTTCGACGGACTTTGGAATTCGTGTAGCACCAACATTCGTGTGCAATACTTCGTCATAACTGCTCGGTTTTTATAATTATTACGTCATGGTTTACAACAAACCGCTTGGTGGTGCTAGTGGGCACAACCGGCACCAACAATTTGCATGAACCATTTGTTTAATATTGATAGAGGGTTAGTTAGTGTGTTCATGTTGGAAATCTCATGTTGGAAAAAGTTTAATCAATAAAACCCTGATAATTCGACCGCAGGCACAACTACCACAACAATATCCAAGGGAGGTGACCAGTGAAAAAAAATTCTCGAAGAAACAATTCGTATCAAAAGGCAGTTTAGCTGATTCAGTCAAAGTGTTGATTCTCAGCCAAAGGCCTGAACCCAGGATTAATGGGTTCTACCACAAATTAAATCTTAACACACATCACACTGTAATAGCCCTGATGATCCGGCGGTGGGCGCGAGATAATTTGACGATTTGACCCTTGGTTTTCCCATTCACAGGGATAACACCAGAATCAAAAATACGAACCACTTACAGTTAGGTTCATAAAAGATAGAAACTTCCGGAGAATTCGAATCATCGGAGCAAAACTGGCGTCGTCGCCGAAGTATGATCGAATTACAGCAATGTTGGCTCTATTGGCGTGAATGAGGCATCCCAGTACAAGTCCAGCATACGCAGCAACCACTGAGTGCTCCATGTGTTCGTTTGCTTTGTCCAACACTACAAAAGGAAGTGGTCGGTTGTAATAGGAGAAATGTCATTTTCTCCGTTATACTACGGGTACTTACTACCAGCCGACAGATTAGCTTAGTGGGCTAGTGCGTCACCTTTTAGCAGAAGGGTTGCAGGTTCGAAAGTAGTCCTAGATAGTGGGCTGTGTCCTTGGGAAAAGCACTTAGCGGGCACTGCCTTAAAACAATAATGATTTGTTATACCAAATTGAAGGAATGTCTGAATAATACACTACACACTGTAACAGCTCCCCCAGTAACCTTACGTTGGGAAAGAGGTGATCTGACGATTGCCCTTGTGTTACCGACAACGACTCTTGCGTTTTACCTTTTACGAAAATAAACATGAATATCCTCATATCCTAAGTGTTTTAACAACTATAGTTTTGCCGTTTTATCCTGCCTCCTTAACTTAGATTAAATAATTGTGCCATTCTTCAATAATATAATAAAAGAGCAAAAAAAAAAAACTAAACTATTGTCAAGCAGGTTTGCAGTAACACGTCAAACCACCAGTTCAAAGGTTGTGGTTCGAAACCAGCTGTCGGCTAGTTGTAAATTTTTTATAATTTTTTTGCCCAAAACGCCCTCATGTGCTCACTTTGTTTCATCTCTGCCTTCTGCTCCACGGAGAGCGATGCTTCAGGATTCCGCATCCCACTAGACGAGGATCGCTGGGAGAGAGGAAGAGTCTCCTCCTCCTCCGTCGTGGATGGGATCCACTCCATCCCGTCCTCCGATTCCACCCAGTGGCCACCGTCCACGCTCTTCAACCGATCGTCGACGCTCGACTGCGACCTGCAGAGGCAACGTTATCGACTGCGACAACCACATTATCATGTTGGTCGTAATGTCTTTGGGTTCCAAACCAGCCGCTAGCAATTGTGTCCTCTTAAAATTGAAACTTAACCTAATGTTGGTCGCGAGATGTCGGTTATGTGGCTAAATGGTTAAGGTGACCGATACATATACCGACTCACATACAAAAACGGCATTTGCAACAAGCCCATCATGGGTTCGAAACTGAAGCCGGTACAAGAAAACATTAGCTGCGAGATAATCTGGCGATAACAAGGATGTTTTACCAGGTAATCTCTTAACATTGGGTACCAAAGGCTATTACAATATGTCAAGTGTTACTGACAAGTTTCTTTAATTTTAGTTTAGTTCATTTTGTTGCTTTTTCTATTACATTAAAGAAAAACACAGTTATTTAAAACTAAACATTCATGTACAGCTTACTTTGTGTTTAACCCCTGAATAGGAAAACGCAAAGGGTGTTAAGACTAAACATCAGATTACCTTGCATCCACAGTCGGGTTAACATAACTATTGCAATGTGCTGTGTATGATTATAACGTTCTTTAAATTTGGTAGAATCCAATATTCCACCGGGTTCAGGCAACGTTAAGTGCCTTGCCCAAGGACACAACGGACTAGCAAGCGACCAGTTTCAAACCAGCACCAGTCACTAAAAAGCGACACACAAACCGATCAAGCTAAGCAGTTAGACAAGGAACGATAATTGCAAATATACCCCCCAAAAAAACAGAAGTTATCAATTTACCCGGAGACAGATTCTGAGTCTGAACTCTTGTCGGGGATATCAGATTCCTTCGCTCGATTCACAGCCTTTTTTACTCCCTCCTCCCCCAATACCTCGTTGCTCCTTGCTGCCACCTCGCGGTCAACAAATAACTGGAAAATAACGTAGTAATTATTCATGTGTGATGGGATTCAGTAATTGGTATATGTATTGGTTGCTTTAACCATTTGGCCACATGACCGCAGAGTTGTTTACAACAATTCAATCTGTACATCCGTATATTTTAGTTTGATTGAAACATTTTTTTAATAATCTAGTAAAGCACGACAAAAAATATTGGTTTGAAACACTTGAAATTATCGGTTCAATAAATTAAAACTAGTAAAGCTAAGAAAGTTTGCTGAATCAGAACTAGCCAATGGATTGATCGGTTTAGTTTGTTTTGGAAATTATACATTTCTCATGTGTGTAAAACTAAAACAACTCAATCGCACACAACACACAGCAAAAGCTCTAAGAACCCGATGGTGGGCGCGAGGAAATCTGAAAATTACTCATCTGTTATTGCTTCTGGGTAACCTCGGTCGCTAGCTAGTCGGTTGTTTCCTTACGCAAAGCACTTAACGAACATTGCCTGAACCCAGTGGAATTATGTGTTCTACCAAATTAATAAAACATCTTAATCATACACAACACACTGCAATAGCCCCAGTAACTCAATGTTATCTGATGAAATACATGCAATTCTATTATTCTTCCTTCAATTGTTTTGAATTTTTTTTTGCTTTCTCTTTAGGTATATTTAAGATCCGATCAAAATTCTATATTTAAATTATGATTCTAATATGAGAATAGGTCTAAAAACTAATCTAATTAGAATAAGAGAATTTTAACCCCACAATAAAACGTAATCTTCAATTCCCTGTAATGGGCCATCTTCATTACCTGCACTAATGCTTCAACCACAGATTTTGATTCCGACTTGGATTCCAATGATGGAACGTTCATCTTCATCAAAACGATGCGGTTTTTAGCACTGGACTCGACCAAATTAACCAGCAAACTCAATGCCTGAGAAAGAAATGAATGACTAACGGGTCGAGAAGCTTTTTGCACTCCAAGGGCTATTTTAACTGATATTCTAGATAATAAAAATCTGTGGGAGTCAAAATATTTTAGCAATAAATGGAAAACAACACTGTGTGAGATAAAGACGCAAGTGTTCTTTTATTTGTTTTCCTTATGCATTGTAATTTAACTAGGCGCTTGCAGTAACTTTAAAAAACATTGTTTTTTTATCTTTACAAACATACCAATAAAATAAGTTCATATCTTGATGCTTCTTTTACAAAGTTTGGAGTGAATAGAACAGCGGTTATGACGCATTCCAACAATCCGTCCTGTTCCCCAACACGTGTGCTCACCCATTCTGGTTTAAACAAGATTAAACTGGTTTAAACAAGATCAAACCAATTTTAAAGAGGGTTTCTCTGGTTTAATTGAACTACTGGATTAAACAGGATTAAACTAGTTTAAATAGGACTAAACTAGTTTAAACTGGATTAAACTGGTGTTTTCTCATCAAGGGTGGTCTTGGTAGTTTTTTTTGGGTGTACTTTCCCTCATTTTCCTGGTGCCTCAGTAGAACAAACCCATTCCTACTAATGTAACTACACAAAATTAGATAATTTTCAATGATTTAAAATAAAAGAGGCCCTTTTCGAACTTCTCACAATAGGATTTAAATTATTACTACAAATTTTAATCTTCTCTAAAATTTATTTTTTATTTTTAAGTTCTAGCTATGATAGCATATTGGTTAGTACAACAAGCAGAAATACCATTATCGTTACTAATGTTGACAATGAGTTTAATCGCTTGAAGCATTGTGTTGTAAAGCGACTCGTTAAGCGACGATGTTTTGTCCGTTTCAAACGGATGTTTGGACAACATCTCTTGCACGAACTGTAGTAACCTGCGGAAATGAACCCTGGTAACCTCAGTGGGCTGATAAAATGCAGACTGTGTGCAAACACAGAGTTTTGTTAATGTTAGGATAATTCAGGATTAAGTTGAAAATAATTTATGTTTAAGTTTAGGATACGTCAGGTTTAAGTTTAGAATAATTCAGGTTTAAGTTTAAAATAATTCAGGTTTAAGTTTAGAATAATTCAGGATTAAGTTTAGGATAATTCAGGTTTAAGTTTAGAATAATTCAGTTTTAAGTTTGGGATAATTCAGGTTTAAGTTAAGAATAATTCATGTTTAAATTTAGAATAATTCAGGCTTAAGAAAGAATAGAATTTCTTGTTTTTGGTGGGTAAAATCGGTGGGCGGTACAACCATTTATATTCACACATACAATTCTCTCAGATACACAAATGACTTTATACAACTCATCATCTAGTTTAACCATTAAAACTAGCAAAAAGGGTTTTGCAACATGTTTATCTGGATGTATTTATACTAGTAATGGAAAAACTGAACTAACTGACCAGTACATTTTAATACTGGTAATGGAAAAACTAGCGGACCAGTTCCCTTTCTTAAATTTTTAAAAACCTCTTTAAAGTTTCTAAAAAATCTCTAATGTCTGTGAGTATCGTATTTTTTGGAGCCATGTCCATTTTTATACTCACTGTGATAGTTTCTTCAACAGCAGTGCTCGTAAATGGGTGACCAGGTACATGGAATTCCTTGGAGAATTGACAACGGTATTTTCCAACACTTTCAACAATCGCTCCAACATGCATAGAGGTCGCTCATGTGGAAAGTTGCCGGTCGCTGAAGCGGAACCCGACATTTCGGACAACGATTCCACCTGGTGTTTGACTGCGAGCGGGAAATAAAAAAGATTTAATCAAAGTAATTTAATAATAGAGTATGAAAGTTTATTATAAACCATTCGGCATTGATTTTACCGCGATTACTAGCTGGCGCACTACTGTGCTGCAAGCCAATGCTAGAAGTGGCGTGGGAAAATAATGTTTTATTAAACACAGTTTTCACCAAATAAAATTATTTTTAGGTTTTGCAAATTTGAATATTACGGCTATCAGACAATTCGCTAATATAATACCAAATGTATATAGCTTGTCAGAACGTTCCATTGTATAATTTTGACTGGAATGCGCCGTCAAATTTAGTAGGTTTCTATATATGCCTTGAGTGAAAAAAAAATTGGGTATTGATTTGTGGTAGGTTGGTTTCGCCAATCATTCGTTATTAACAGTTTAAGCAATTGAGAGTAATTATCCAGCTGAATTGCTTCATTATTTAGTGAGTTGCGTTTCAGAAAAATCATTTCAGAATCGAAACTGGTTTCTAGTTGTGTCAATGGACAAGATAATTAGCGAACATAGTTTGAAACGAGTGGATAGTGAGTTTAACTAAAATTAGATGAGAATCTCAATAATACACAACACACTGAAAACGTTCCGGTAACCCTACAGTGGACATAAGGTAATCTGACGATTACCGTGCGTTAACGCACATTACATTTTCCATCCATGTTGATAAACATGAATATCCTATTTTATTTCACGAATCAAGCTAATAGCTGTGTAGAGTCAGATTATTGAGATCAATTTATCCAGCATCTTCCGAAAGTGTGAATGACACACCCACCTAATGATATAATGTGGTCGAGACCGCCTTTTAATCGAACCTCTTCACGGTACCATTCTGGTGTTTGTCGCGCCGTGAATCGGATCAGTGCCTCACTGGCTAGTCGCTTTACCTGCAAAGAACTAAATAAAATCCGTGGCAATCAACACTTTATTCAATTTAAACAAAATAATCAATATTTTATTTATTAATTTGTGTCCCCTGTGTTACATTTACTCACTTAAGATTTTTATGTAAAACCTTCAAATTTGTTTTTTCATATTATTACTAAATCTGTAAGATTTTGATAGTATTGAGGCCTTCGTGAATGTTGGCGCTTGTTCGATTTTTAAAAAAAATTTAAAAATAAAAATAAAAGAACAAATGCCTCCTTAATTAGAAGTAAGTCCTGCATCCAAGTATTGAGCAGCACAGCCATAGTAGCTGTAAGGCCGACAAATTAATTCCACAACTCTACACTTCCCAGATAATTAGTATGTGAAAAAAAAGACCTTTATTATGTGCAACAAAAAGAATGTATTATTGGATTATACCCCTTTAGGTAT
>CH003409.1:392933-435532 GCA_000149265.1 Ciona savignyi | reverse complement strand
CGGTCGAATAGAGAGAATTGAATATATAAACTATGCAAAGGGCGTAGTAGAGTTGAGAGTTTATATAGCGGATAAAATTTGTAATGTGTAAATGAAGTGTAAACATAAAATACACAGACAATTAATTGGTGTTAACCACAATATTTTTGTTGAAATACCGAAAAATGAATTGAAAGGCACTGAAAATGCATACCATGTTTGATTCTTGTGAGCTATCATGCCATGGTCGTGAGTTGTATGACACTTTTGTGGAGTTGCTCTGAAAAAAATACTCATAATGGAAACTGTAACGTTGGAACTAGGGCTGTACTTATATGAATCAGAATGGTTTCTAGAATTTTTGTATGTCAATTTTCTAAATCTAAAACCACTTTGAAATATACTTGAAGAGCAAGCAAAAAAAACATTTTTAAAAATTTCAATAAATAAAAATAGAGTTGCATGTATGTTTAATGATCTAGCGACTTTTATTAAAATCATCATCACTGTTAAATTAAAAATTAAATTTTACCACTTTTTAAGAACAATTATATAAATAAAACCCATTTTGTTCAACTATAAACACTTAACTTTTTTAATTGGTAGATTCAAAAATTATTCCAAATAACTCTTACACATAGAGCGCAAAATTCTAGGAAGTAAACTGCAAAAAATTCCACCCAGTATTAAGCTTTGAAAAATAGTTTTTATAAGAATTAAAAGTATTATGGAAACAAACTCTCCTACATAATTCCCAATGTTTTAACACACCTTAACTTAGAATTGTTAGAATCAATTATGAGTCATTTGTTTAGATTATGCAAATTGTTGTTTAAAAGTCTCAGTCAGGTACAATGTCCTTTTTAACTTGTTTTGCTAAATTTTTTTCTTATTACAATCCTTATTCTTTCTGTGCTTAGTATTTAAAATGCTTAAATGCATCCCCAAAAAAGAATGACAATATATTAATATTTACCTCATAATGCAAAAATGTACTAAAATATATTTTTGATAGGGTAATTAAATTCCTGAGCACCTAAAATATAGAATTTAACATCAATGTGATGAGATGACAGTGATAAAAAATACTGGAATCTAAATAGTAATTTCTGTACTTTCTAAACCATCTTGGTAATAACAAAAATAATAACTACATGTTGTTTTTTTTATTCATAAGCAGATAACCACATGTATGCCTATGTGCACACCTCTAAACTGACAATTGTTCATCCCTGTATTTAAGAATTATAAATATATATATAATTATATATATGATTTCAATAAATTCTTATTTTTGTTTTAACAATGAGATAGCAATATTCTTAAATTGGCTGAAAGCCAAAGGGCAAAAAAACAATGTTAAATTAACAAAGCGGATTCCTAAAATAATCATAACAAAGGCTATGATGATAATTGATGTTGTGGAAATTGCAATCCTAATGGAAAACAAACTCACCTTGTCTGAAACACCTTGTGCATTAGTATTCTCAGATGAACCTGGAGAAACAAAGAGTTTGAGTTTTAAGATAATTTTAGTGGCACTAAGCAAACACAGGATTAACGCACTGAATATTGGTTTGTTTCTCATGACCTAGTTTGAAAATGCAAGCTCATCGTAAATAACCAAGTCCATGGTATTGCCAACAAGTGAGTAGACCTAGCCTTAAACACTCAATTTTTTTATATATTCCAAACAAAGCTAAAAAAAAAAGTGATGACACGTCGATCAATGGAAAACGATGGTTACTTTGTCAGGGAATTTCGGGCACTGGGTATTAACAAAAATATTTATGTGTAAGAGGCTGAGCTTAGTTTACAAATATGCCAAGACACATTAAATATGTTTTGTTTACGCCTTTTGACAGTTGCTAAGTGCTTAACATTTCAATGTAATTCTTTAAGTGATGTAGTTTGACTTATCAAACCAACTAAATGATAAACAAAGAAAGCATTAAGGGATAAATTAAAAACAATCCACATGTAACATCAAGACAAAGATGTAAATTTCAAAATTTTAATTTTTATCCATGACATCCCTATTGTAAACTAAAAATGCGAACTTTATTTTTAGCACAATTAAAAATAAACCCTAACCATACCAACATGCACATTTTACCAAGAAGATGTAGTTTTGGGCCCCAATACAAAACAACATGACTTCATCTAGGTTGAATGGTGTAGGATAGATGTAAAAAATGTACAATACACATTATGAATTAGGTGGGAAAATGATTGACAGGGGGGGTATTTATTTAAAAGATTTATTATAATTAAATCTGATTTCGTTTTAATAATAAAATACCATCCAGTATTTGTGCTTATCAGTATCGTTTTAGGTTGCTTAGTTGCAGAATATCTGGTTACCTGGTTAAAGGTAATCTGCCAATACTTTAACAACAATATCCAAAAAACTATTGATTATAATATTTTGGCTTTATAAACTGATATTAAGTATTTTAATACCAGACACTATTCTAGCATAGCTAAGCAAAATTAATACCTTGGGGCCAAAGTCATAAATATCTATATCTACAGTCTATGTATAAGCTTAGCTACATTACAGACTACAGTATACATGGGCTTTAGGTGGAAGATATTCATGTTTTATCTGCAAAAATGAGGAAACACAAGGACCGTTTTCAAATAGGCAATCGTCAGTTTACCTCGCAGCCACCATCAAGTTACTGAAGTTAATACAGTATGTTGCGTATAATCGAGAAGCTTTTAGTTTTAGAAGTAATGGTACCAATTAATAAACTAGGTTCTGGCAATGTTCACTAATTACCTTGCCAAGGACACAACCGACAACTTAGTGACCAGCTTTAAAACAGCAACCGTTTAACTGAAACAAGCAAACCAACCTACCAACTATTCTACTGCACAAAATAAAAGCCCGTGTAATATTGAAACTTAATCTTTTTAAACTTCATACCATATTTCAATCTGCTAGACGTCTTGTCTCCCTTTGATGTGTTAAATGTGGCTGTGACCTTTGCACTTAGATTATGAGGAGTTTTCGAAGTGGTCACTGGGATTTTGCAGTCATTTTTAGGGGAAACACCACGATGAATATTTAAAACAACATGTCCGGCTACAGTTTTCATTGTAGCTGCTTTGATTGGTGATTTAGTGAGAGGTTTGGATTTGACTGTTCCCACTAATTCAATAGAATCTGTAACTTTTGCTTGTTTAGTTGGTGATTCGAAACCAAACAAATCCTGATATTCATTTTTCTTGACATTGCCACTCGAAATATTTTTAGCATCTGTAGTTGGTTTTGCATTGTGGGTAGTAGGAGTTGTACTGTTTCCATCACCAAATAGAGCATCAAATTTATCTGATGCTGATTTTTCATTCCTTTGAAACAAAACGTCATATTTTGTTGCAGGTTTTGTGAGAAATTGACCAGCTGATCCAGTCAAGGTACCATTAGTATTCATAACAGTAGAATGCTCGTCAAATTTTGAGTTTAAATTTGACGTTTCTGAATATAGACCTTTGGAATCAGATTTTTCAACCAAAACTCGGCCACTTGGGCTTAAAAATGGTGCTTGAAAGGGTTTTGTGTTAACACTTCCATTTAAGTCAAATTTTGATGACTGGTTATGTATCTTTTTGGAGGATTTAAAATCAACCACAGGAGAATCATCGAAAGTGGTAGCTCCTGTTCGCACACGTTTTACTTCAACAGTCACAACATCAGATGAATGGGAGGAAAATAATGCATCAAATTTGTCTTCTGCTGTGTCTTTCCTTTTACGACTGTATGTTCGCTTGCTAACAGACTTCATATTCACATCAGTTGCCGATTCAGATACAAAATGGGTTATGCTACTTTCTTAAAGCAATAGAAGAGAAATCCGTTTTACATAGCTGTAAACACATAACATTTAAAGGTTAATGAGCAATATTGTAAGAAATTGAATATAATAGTTTCACTCTCCCACCAAGTCAT
This sequence comes from Ciona savignyi, assembly GCA_000149265.1. Classification (NCBI taxonomy): domain Eukaryota; kingdom Metazoa; phylum Chordata; class Ascidiacea; order Phlebobranchia; family Cionidae; genus Ciona; species Ciona savignyi. The sequence continues at coordinate 431,598 of CH003409.1, read as the reverse complement.
ATTTTGCGGTATCTGGATTGTAACAAACATGGAAACAAATAAGTATATTTAAAAACTTCTAAGATTATACTCAGACGTCTTCTTGATAACTAATGTCCATTTTAATATATTTCTACCCTAAACACTTTAACCAGAGTGGCACAGGTTGAATTTGAACATGTTTAAAATTGTCGGGTGCAACCTTTATTATCAGAAAAATACAAATATGTCCAAATCCTGAAGAAAACCTTTACATTTAACAACAATTTTGGCAAATAATTTCAAAACATTTTGTACAAATATATATTACAACCATTAGTGTATATCAATTCTCTATGTGCGAATGATTCTGACGCTACACGGGTTAAAGTTTTTTTTTTATAGAGATAGAGAACCGTTAAATAAGTAATAAATAAAAGTATTTCAATTAGTAAATGACCCAGTAATACAACTAAACAATGTGTTAATCGAAAAAATTAAATATAATAACTATTGTGTTTGACCCGAATATTTGACCTAAATATATAGGATTTTTTTCATACGATTCGTATTCTGGGGGACTTCCCTTCCATAATTACTCTGCTTGGTTTCTACTTTCATTTATATTGCCAACATTTTAATGTTTTGAAGAGAACCATGAATATCCCTATCAAATCATTACAGGTAATAACTTTTTTAAATTATGTAGATTTTCTAGGATTTTCATTTGACTATGGTATATGTTGTAAAACCTTCAAATGTCATAAGTTTCAAAATAATTCTTTAAATATTTTCCAGAGTCTGCTGTGTCGATACCAACTCACATACACACCATTCTGTCAATTCCATGCAAGTCAAGTCAGAGAAAAAGTATGTTGTATTTTATTTTTTGGGAGAAAACGGGGAAAACTAAATCGGTTAGTGTTGCACAGAGAAAACTAAAGGAGAGAAAATGGAAAGTAGGGAAACTGCTCACTAGGATAGGATAGGATATTCATGTTTATCCCCGTGAATGGAAAAACCAATGAGGGTTAACACACGGGCAATCGTCATATCACTTTGCGCCCATCGTCGCCCGTCGGGTTACCAGAGCTATTGCAGTGTGATGTATATGATAGACCCGTTCCTTCAATATGGTAGAACCCATTAATCCGCTAGGTTCAGGCCATGTCCGTAAAGTGCCTTGCCCAAGGACACAACCGACTATCTAGCGACCAGTTTCGCACCTGCAACCTTTGGATTAAAAGGCGACGCACTTAACCGCTAGACCAACAGGCCGGACCTACTAAAATATAAATTAAGTTAGTGTTAGGGCTGGGGTTAAAATTAGCCCTAGTTCTGGGATTTGAGATTGGTGTTTGAAGTATGGTTAGCAATAGGTACTGTTCAAACGATCGTAACTCGGTCAATTCTCAACGAAAATTAAAAACAAAAGGTTTTCCATTGCCAGCGAGAAATTTGCTATTTTACTTTATAATATGAGCTTATTTAAAATTTTCGGGTTGGAGAGTTTGGTTTATTTGAAATCGAATGAATCAAGTAATTAGAATAGTATAGGATATTCATGTTTATCCCCGTGAATGGGAAATTAAAGGGGGTTAACACACAGACAATCATTACATCACCTCACGCCCACCGTCAGGTTAGCTATTAAAATGTATTGTGTATGATTGAGATGTTCCTCCAGTTTAGTAGAATTCATCAATCCACTGGGTTAACACAATATCCGTTAAATGCCCAGGAAAACTACTTACTAGCAACCTGTTTTAAACCTGCAGCCTTTTGACTGAAAGGCGACTCACTAACCCACCAACCTAATCGGGTGTACAAATCATAGTTCTTATTGAAATATAATCTGATTTAAAATACAGGCGAAAGCCGGCAGATATAAAGTGTCAAAAATGTTAAACAAACCGCTGACATACGATCAAGCATTCAAGCCTAACAACATTGGTGTGACAAAAGGCTGGCTTTCTGCACATACTGGTAAGCTTTGTTATTTTTTTAGTATTTTTTGTTTAGTTGTATGGATGTGTCCTTCAATCAACCAATTATGTTTATTTTTTTAAACGCTCAAGATTAAACTATACAAAAATAAATAAAAATAAAGCTATAAAGCTTAACTAGGGGACACCAAGAAACCATGTGTATTGAAGCAGGTGCCACCTAATAAAAAATGCAAATATCTATTGCACAAATAAAAAAACTTTTTAACTTTTTTTTTATTTTCACTGTGGATAAGGATGTCTATCTTATTTTTTAGGAAATTATTTTTTTTTATTTTGGTAATTCCTAATTAAGTGTTTTATTTATATAATTTTTTTTTTTTTTCTTAATCGTAATATTGATTTTAATTACAAAAATAGTTATATCACTTATTAAATATATTTGCATTTTTTGTATTCAAAATAGTGCAAAAAATTGTGTATACTTCTAAATATAATATAACCTAGTTCAAAATTATTGATTCTATATTAATTTAAGAAACTAAAATGATTTGGATAAGAACATCCCTAAGCGTAAAGCAGCCATATTTTAAAATTTTAAATATATTTATATGTTGAATATTTTAACGCAAGTCTTGAATGCAGGCAACTTGCATGGAGAGAAAAACGCTGCATTATTCACGTATGAGGATGCGCTTATCCGCAAGTTTATCTCTGGAACTTTTTACCGGATGTTTCATAATGAAATTAGTGAGTAGTAACTTCATCAATTAATTTATAAATTTTGGTTCGGTCAATAAGTTATGTTTTATGTATGATTAGAGAGGTCATTTTTTGAATCAACTTTGCTCCTTTATTACATTAAAGAAGAACAGTACGGTTATTTAAAAAAGAAGCCTTAATATAACTGTAAAACTACAGTAATTAAAACATGTCACTAAATACACATGTTTTAATGTGAAAAATTACATGGCCATTAAACCTTATTAAGGCCTATTAATCAGATTGGGGGTCAAATGTCTCTAGCTCAGGGGTCGGCAACCTTTTCATAGTCGCGGGCCAAAACCAAACTCATAATGATCTCGGCGGGCCAAAATAAATTTCTCAACTCCACATCAACTTTTCTACGTTTTGTTAACATTTCAAGATTGCAAAATCAATTAGAAAAATATATGTTTATTAGTATTACTACCTAGTATTATTTATCGTACAGAACTTTAGTTAGTAAAGAACATGATGCAAACACATATGAAATAGCAAAACCAATGTCTGTTGTGTCATAATGTTACATGTCATAATATGTGTCATAACGTCATAATGTCATTTAAAATTACAATTGGATTGCTTCTTCTCTCACTAATGCATGTCAACAAACACACACACTTATTGGCTTCTTTCAAAGCATTTTCTTTGTCTGCACGCACACATTCTCAATAGACACAGTCAGGCGCATTTTTTTATTATTGCCGCATAGATTGTTGAAATTTATCAAAATCTAAGATTGCAGATGACACAGTGGGCCGTATTCTTTAATACTTCAGTAAGATGTCTCGGGCCGAATGATTTTGCTTGGCGGGCCGGATGCGGCCCGCGGGCCCTAGGTTGCTGACCCCTGCTCTAGCTAGTCAGTTGTGCTTTTGGAAAATGCACTTTTGCTTAAATTTAGCGAGTTAATAATTTTTAACATGCGTATCACATTCACAGTGTAAAAATGAGATTTTTAGGATATTCATGTATATTCTCTGAATGGTAAAACCAAAGAGGTTAACACACATGCAATCGTCAGATAACCTCGCGCCCACCCTCGGGTTACCAGAGCTATTGCAGTGTGTTTTGTATGATTTACATGTGCCTTTAATTTGGTAGAACCTATAAATACACTGGGTTCATGCAATGGCTGTTAAGTACCTTGCCCAAGGACAAAACCGACTACCCAGCAATTAGTTTCGAACCTGTAACCCTTTGGCTCAATGGTGACGCACCAAACCACCACACTAATCTGTCTGTTAAAGCAACCAACTTACATATTAATTTATTCAGTAATCAAAAGAAGATTCAACATTATCGAGGTGACCTTATTTTCACACACTGTGTTGGGTGCGAGAATGGCTTTCTTGAAAGGCTACTCAGAGAAGTTGCTGTCTGCTCTTTTAAAGTGCAACGTTAAACTTCAAATTTATCGGAATTCGAAACGCGATTCTGAGTACAAATACATTTAATAAATTTACTGTTTTCAAGTTTTGTTTGTATTCTTTAAATAAACAATGTTATTTATCGTGCTGGTTAATCTGTAGATTCGAAGAAGCTATCGTATCAACGGAAAGGACTATAAGTCTTAAAACACAGCTGCATAGACTAGTTGACTGTGTTACTTGTATCACAACAAATTTTCAGTCAAATTGGGTAGATTTAAAGTCCATAACCAGGGTACAAATAGTTGTTTTTGAGTAAAAAAACACACCCAATGTCACCTTTGAGTCTCGTGTGACCACATTTTGTCCGCCTCCACTTCTTTCACCAATGTTTGACAATCAAGGATGGTTAGGATTGGTAAGTTTTTATATCTTCTGTATGCATAAGTGTCCAACAACACATCTAGGCCTTCACACCTGCCCAAAAATTGAAAAATATGAAAAAAAGGTACACATGTGGATACCAAGAGGAGTACATTTTTCAGTCCTATATCACAAATCGGATTAACAGTCTGTATCGAAAGATTGTCTGGTATTTATAAAAGCCATTCGAAGTTAGGTTCTTGAAAAAATATCCGAACGACCCTCTACCGGAGTGAAAATAACCAAAAATGAGAAAAAATGACTAATTAATTACTTTGCTAATTAGCATAAGTAATTAAGTGTAAGATTTTAGACAAACAGTTGACTAGTAACATTTATCCACACTCAAATTTCTATAAATTTGGAGATTTTGGCAAAAAATTCAAAATAGCCCGTTTTTCATTTAGGAGGCGTTCAACTAATTATTTTCCCTATCTCTCCAATGCAAACTGACCTCACAAAAACGACTGTCACTCAAAATCCTGACATAGGAAGTCTTAGATTTTTTCACAATTTAAAATTGAAGCTTGGATCTGCAACCTAAACTCAAAACCCTACAAAATTTTGTTTAAAAATTTTGAGCCCATACCCCTTCGTACATCGGCAACTTTTTTCCAACAAAACAGCTAGCAGATGCACATTCAACACCTTTATTTTACAAAGCACTGCTCCACGATTACAAAACTTTACAGCTAAACGAGAACACCGGCGCGCAGCCTAGCACATGCTGCTTTCAACCAAACAAACATTGGGGAATCACCACCATTGTTACTCAGCAAAACACTAGTTTAAAACCAATGACTCATGGAGGGTACCACTCGTCACATCCTGCCGTTCATAGAGGTCTTAATTGGTTATACGCCATCTAAAATGTAATGTTGTATTTGTAAATTAAATTGATTTTTTATTACTATTGATATAACTAAGCTACTAGCAGCTGACTTCGAAATAACAATCTTTTAGTTTCCAATTTGATCCAATGGTGTCTCTATACTAATAATAGGATATCCCAGTGAATGAGTAATCGTCAAATGCCCTCGCGCCGTCTGGTTACCAAAGCTATTGCAGTGTGTTGTGTGTGATTTAGACGTATTTAATTTAATAGAACCCTTTATTCCAAAGGTTCATGCAACGTCCGTTAAGTACGTTGCACAAGGACACTACCGACTAGCTAGCGACCAGTTTTGAACCCGCAAATCTTCGGCTGAAAGGCGACGCACTAACCCGTCTGCCTAATCTGTCGGACTAACCTTTCAAACGCGGCATCTATAAGTTCTTCCTCAATGCGTTAAACTATAAAAGAAATGAAACAAATTTTCAACTTTCATGCACATATTTCGGAACATAACACGTGAAACAGCAGGTGGAAATACCATTCCCAGGTTAAGCGCATCAAGAAAACGTATATAAAACGACGATTACCGCACATAATTAAGGTTTTAACGTGAAAAAAGAAACAATTTGTCAGTCTACATGCTATATAGCGTTTCCGGCCCAGCATAATAACACCGCCCTCCGGTACGTCTTCCACGACCGACCGGGGCGACCGCTGGACCGAAATGTCGGAACGCATTGAACGTGGGGCCCCCACCGACCCAGCCCACGATCATCGGCATGCACAAGTATTGACCGACATATCGGGGTAATTTTTCAGCACCACGTTTTCGTGTCTGTCGTAAAATAGCACGCTCAAGCCCATCATCTCGTCTGGAACGCAACACGGCGACGGAAGGTTCGAATTGATGTTGTATGCCTTGATGACCGACTGGATAATGGCGTGGTTTGAAAATTGCGCATTCTGTAAATGATGGCTTCGTTTTAGGAGAAAATCAGTGGTAATTTTAGTGATTTAGATAAATATATTATTAATTGCCTCGTTTTAAAAGCAATTTAATAGTAGTTTTAGTGATAAAAAAATATTGTTTTCAAAATAATTTAATGCTAGTTTTAGAAACAAGTGAAAGGGTATTTAGATGATTACATTACCTGCTGAGTATTAAACCCACAGAGCCCGGAGCAATAATAAGCGTCCAAGTGCGTCGGAGTTATGATCCATTCCGACCAACCAATATCGGCAAAATTGACGGTGAGAGGCTTCCTCGAGCAGGTCTGTTGCGAGCGATTCAAGTCCGGCGGAGGACCGACAGTTTTCTTGCATTTCCTTCTTCCTCGGCGGCCCCGTTTACGACAAGGCCGACGTCTTCGCCTTTTCGCTTTCTGAAGTTTTTTCGCGGATTTCTGGTCAGTGAGCGACTGCAAAACCGCTTTGTCGGCAATCCCGTTATCGTGGAGCTCGGTTTGGTCGTTGTCAGCCGGGTTTGGGAGACGGGAGATTGGGATTCGAGTTCTCGGAACGTTTTCAATCCGTTCTTCTCCCGGAAGAGAGTTGCTTCCGTTATGGGAGGATGTCCCACTCCTGCGAGTTTTTGAGGACCTTCGGACCTGTAATGCGTCATTGTTACTTTAAACCAGGGTTCGGCAACCTTTTGCACTCTTATAAAGCATTTATTTTAAACGATATTTTACAAAATAAAAATCACAAGAAGCCGCCAAAAACTAATAATTTTTTCGCAATAAAAGGAAAACAATACAAAAACTACAAGTTTTAAAACACCCATACAAGTTTTTATCCCAAATACTTACCCTGCGAGGGGCGTGAGCTTGCAACGAAGCTGTTAGGTTCCCGAGTCTGCTCAATAGTGCGTCCTCTGGTGTTGTGCTTCCGGGTTTGGACACTACTGCTTTCGTGTCGTTTGAATATACAACCAATAATGGAGACACGCTGTCGTGGTTATTGCCCGCTCTATTCGGCTGTGCTCCAGGGTGGTTACGACCTGTGTTGCGTTTGGACCGATCCGAACCCATGATCATGAAGTTGTCTGGGATGTCACGTGCTGGTTGACGGAAGGAGTGGTTATCGGGGACGGAGTCCGCATCCCTCTTTTGTCGCATTCCGCTTTCCGCGTGCTCGAACCGGACAACGATCAGGTGCCGCTCCGGTCTCGAGCGCTTCACGATTTCGGAAATATTTTCGCCCGACCACGCGGTGGCGCTAGTTTGCCGTAATCGCACCAAATTTCCATTCCGCTCGAAAAACTGAAGATGAAATACAAAATTAATTAAATCATCGTTAATTTTACAGAATCAAAATTAAATTGTTTAATTAAACTGTCCAAACCATTATGCAATTAATCCTAAATCTATAATCAAAATATAATCAAGTCATCTTCATTCAAACAAGAAACAAAATACTTACAAACAAGTACTTACAAAAAAACACTTACACACTACAAAATACTTACAAACAAGAAACAAAATACTTCCATACTTACGCTATGCCTAAAAAAAGTTTCTATGCTTAATCTATGATCAAATTTTAATCAACAAGTTGAATTCTCTGAAACAAGTAAAACGTTTCTCTGCTTACGTGTAAAGTCTTGTTCATTTCGTTCTGAATTGTAATTTGTCTGTAGCTTCCCATGATAACCTGTGGAACGCCTCTGGACGCGTTGAACACCCCATTCATATCAGGTGTGATGTCTAACCGCAGTTCTGATTTGACCACAGTCTCGAACTCGGGAATCGAGGTGACGTTGAACGCGAAGGCACGCATCGGTCGGGAGTTCGATTCAGGGGTGGAAGATGATGTAGGAAGAATAAGGATCGGTCTCCCTTTGTTCCTTGATTGTGACGTTTCGTCGCCTGTGATAAGTGAGTTTTAAATATAAATTTTGAAAAATTCAAATTTTTGTTGATTTAAATTATCAAATTTTTTAAGTTTTAAATTTTGAAAATATCAAATTTTGTAAGTTTTAAATACAGATTTTTCGTGGGGTCACTTAAAATTCCTCAGCGATTTCGATCGGAAATAACTCGCGTTCGATAATTTACTGGAGAAAGCGCTGCGCTGTGTCGAATAGCCCTGACACAAAGAATGTGTGAAAGTTGGTTGGATGAGTTTCGCTCGGCGAGCACAGGTGGACTACATCGCCTGTGATCCGACATAGTTCCGTTTTGGTTTGCACCGTTGTTCTTACGAGCGAAGCCTATAATTTTCCACTCGAGCGGCCATTGTGCGAGGCGCGAAGTGGTTATTATCCCATCCCCACCGCTCAAGCTTATGCTACGAAGAGGGCACGGTGACACGGCAACCCGCCGTAGTATTTTAAGCAGCAGTCTCGGGTTTAACGATGTTTTCTTTGCTCGAGTTAATCTACACCACTTACGACGTGGTGACGCACACACCACGAATTCTCCAGCAGGTGGATTTACGTCCCACTATTTTACAACGTGAACGATCGTCTATTTTAAGATTTGAAGGTTTTTATGGCATGAACTTAAATAACCTCGGACAAATGTAAAAATTAATCGAGACTTTTCATGGTTAAAATATGCATTTAAAATTCGAAACTAGGTGATAAAATATTGAAGTCCGCCGAGATACCAGCCGCCAAACGCCGCAGACAGAGAAAACAAACTCGTTCGCTCAAAATTGAAGTCTTGCTGTGGTTTTGCGTTCGGATTAAAAAGTTCCAAGTCATTTATCATTATTACGCAGTGGCACAGTACATATGCACCTGTTGCGTGCTGTGTAGCAAATACGTGATAAACACTAAACTCAGACGCTGTAATACACATCACTGGTATCTTTAGCTAATGTTTTTGGCGTGAGCGACTGGTCGTGACACAGAAGAGCTTTTGCGGTCACTTGGAATATAATTTGATTAAGTGCGACAAGTGTTTCTTTTTGGTTATGTTTCCTTGTCAATAAAGTTCAGTCGGCGCGACACGCATTAATATGTTGTTAACAAGAAGATTTCCCATTACAGGGCGTGACGCAATCCGCGTAAGTGTTCCGCGGGGAATTAGAGCCTCTAATAACATCGGGCTGTCCGTCAACGGATCACGCGGAACCAAAATGCCGCTTGAAGGTCAAAAGCCATCAGGTTCAAAAAAGTCCAGCCAATACTCCGCAAGAGTACAGTGTCGCTGCTAATATCGCTTCGACTTCAGTTTTTACGCTTCGTTTCTTCACTTATTTTCAGTCAATAAGTTGTACAGACCCGGTTAAGTGCATTCTTGCAGCGCTGAATTCCGACCTTATTGCCGAACATTAAGTAAATGACTTCAATTATAACGACCAACTAATGTTTAAAACAGTGCGTTTGTTGGTAATATTTAACTTTTAAATCGATTCTACACGAATTCATCGTCGATTTCTGTGTTTTAAACGATCAAAGGGCTGGTGGTAAATTCTTACAGGCCCGGAATTAACCAAAACACCCACGAAGTTGGCTATAATTTATCTTTACATGCGGTCTTGTTTCCCACGTTCTCTAGGGGATGTGACTCCCAGGGAATTTCACTCCACACAGCCACTAAAAGCATGGGAACCGCAACGTTCGGTTGAAAGTATTGAAATGGAGATTAAGTGAACAAATATGTTGGACAAGAAAAACTCTCGCTTGCCAAAATCGCTACGAACCTGCGACTGAGAAAAAGCTTCGAACTGTGTTCCCTTGCGACCGGGTCTGCAGCGGTAGGACGTTTCGTTCGGCCGAGAAGGTCTCGTAGAGTTGCAGCATAAAGTCGGGCGGGTGAGGAAGGCCTTGTTCTTCTTCAATCTCGGTAATTCTTGGTCCGGTAAACGTAGGAACCGATGGTGGAACCCGTCCGAGCCTTGGTGACACCATGTGGTCGAAACCAAACATTTCGATCATTGTGTTTCGAAGTAATTCTCTCTGCGGCTCTTCCAGAATTGTATCAATCTCAGATGTTCTCTTTGTCCCTTTGCGCGATTTATGCCCTTTCCGACCTTTGCGTCCTTTTCGCTTCTTTTGCCTCTTATTCTTTCTTTTCCTGGGTCTTCCAGCTTCTGTAGTTTCGCTAAGCGGGGTAGAAATTCCCACTTCAGAGTTGAAACCCTGACCAGGGTCCAAACGCGTTAATGTCCTGTTTGCAGTGCCGGTAGTTCCACCTCGGTTTCTTCTCGGCCTTAAATCGATTCCGCCGCGACGGTCGCCACCGTTTCTTTGTCGATTTCTTCGCGCAGAAACTAGAACTAGTAGAGTCCAAAAAACACCCAGTAGCAGAAGAATACGCATAGTACTTGCCAATCTCATTTTTCTTATTTTTATGAAAACCTAAACAAAGCTGCTCAAGTATAGATATATTATTCACCTGCTATCGGAGATGTTACTGTTGTAATGCTCACAGCAAACTGGAAGTCTAAAGTACGGACACTGTGCTCTATGTATGAAGAAAAAGGAAAAAAGCCGTTCGACAATAGCGGCGCAATTGTAACTTACTCTGCCTCAAACCAAAAGTATTATCGGCAAAATAACCACAACCACAAAACACCTTATATTTGGAGGACAATACGGTAATCTTTTTAAATAAACCGATAAAAATACATGTAAACACAACAGAAAAAAGGTAACTACACTGTGATTTAAATATATAAAAGTATACTATAAAGCATAATAGTGTATTTTCAAAACGTATGAGCAAAAACATAAATTTTATATAAACACTGTGTAAATACCTCGTTCCATTTATATTCATTTGAAACAGAACCAAGACACCAAACACCTTATAATTGTAAGTCGAAAAGCAAACATGCAATAACATATTGGTACGTTATGTATGCTTTTATAATTAGGTTGCCGTTTCACATTCCTGTATGGTAGTTGATCATTAAAAAATTATGATTCAACAAAAGGCTTTTGTTGGCCATTTGTCATGCACATAACTTGAAATGTATGTTTGCTAATTTGCGGTGTTCACACCTCTGCTGGTACATGACGTTATCTTAGCTCGCCCACACGAAGCTTCATAAGGAAAGGGCTTTTAATGGCGACCAAGATTTTAGCATTAACACTTAAGGCCGCGTATTAAAAACGAATTTACGAAATCTGAAAGGCATTGATCTATTAGCGTGGATAAATGCAAACATTCAAATTTGGCATGGCTGCAAAACCAGTTCGGTGATAAAAGGGTCAACAGGGTCAAATAGCAACTCCTCGCACATTTTACCAGCGGGTAAATAACCAAGTTCCGATGTGATTAAACCTTGAAGCTTTGATCTCTACCAAAAAAGATAACTCTTAGTCAAGCACTGCCTAATTGGTCGTAATTTGCAAGCTTAATTGCCCGCTTGGCAAACAAAATGAGATGATAACACCGGGGCTAAGTTATGGCGGTCAACAACAGGTGTGAGAGGTGCTGATGAAGCCTCATGAAGCAAACAACGTTTTATCGCGAGCAGCTATTTACCATCGGCTGATATATCGAAGCAGATTATCTAATGGAGTTCCTGGTGCCCCTTAAATACTAAGCGAAACAGTTTAAAATGAGCGGAGCACATTTCTTATTAAAAAAAACAATTACATCGCTTATTCGCTTATTTGTGGGTTATTTTACAGATTATAGGGGCGCAACAAGTTAATCGTTTTTAGAAATTAAATTGAGTTATGATCAAAGCAAATTGGATCAAAAATCTCACTTTAGCCAAGATCATATCTTCTTTACATTTTGGGTCAAATGCTGGATTTCTCTCTGCGGAATGCCGCCATGTATGCTAAACGTTGCAAATCATGCGCCTTTAACCAGCCGCGGTGGCTTCTTGTACAAATACGTGAAATAAATATCGGAAGCGTATATGGCTGCCGTTTAATTAATGATTTCCAAGTCTTCGGATACTGTCGGGGCCGATTACTTTCGGCCTCGAGCTTACAGGCCCGTCAATATATTTGAGTCGCCTGATCCACTGTTTGACTTGGACGATTACGCGCAGCTGGGCAAACAACCCAAAACACGCAGCGTTATCCTATGCTTTGCACCGGCGAACTCACAGACCGTTCGTCTTAATATCACCCATAAATAATTAAAACAGGTGTTTTCTCTTCTAGTACGCTGTTTTTATCATTTTTTTATTGCTCAAGTTTGTTATTTACAAATATCTAGTTTAACAACTTTATTATTAATAATTTGACATATAGCACGTTGGGGGTTGCATTGGCTTGCACTAAAAACACAAATTAATCTCTTAAACTGTGGCAGGTGATCTTGTAATCTAATGCTTCGCCTGCTTTTACACGCTGTATAGGCAACCTAGCCAAGAATTTGAATTATCGCGGAAGGGTTGAACAAAAGAGAGAAACTAAGGGAATGTTGCGGTAACACTACTTGGCATTTACCACCACTTCGAGGAAGATTACACCTCTGCGCTATATACTTGCAACTTGGCTGCTTTGAGCCACTTATACACTGTTTTGACAACCCTAAGTAGAAAAAAATGCTGCATATTTGGGAAATTGTTTGGTGTCATTTCGTATTTTAATCATGGATGTTAGTAGATATAACAAACTGTGGTTTTGTCTTTAATACAATTGCTTGGTTTTATAAACAATTCGTTATTAATACACCTCAACCGTGAATTCTTTCCTTGATGGGGCAACAGGGGGGTTAACGGGCTGGAATATATCTGGGCCCAGTGCGGGCAGACGGCACGCGAGCACGAGTTATCGTTTCAACACAATCCTAGCACCAAGATTTGCAAGTGTGGAAATCTAATCGGAACTGCAAACAACCCGCAACGATGAAAGACGGTTGCGATAAGATTAAAGCAGCTAAGGTGCAACCACGCCCTTTAACTTCAATCGACTGCAATATATAACCACAGAAGGAGTTGCTTTGGACCGACGTCATACGGAATGGTGACTGAAGATTTGCGCAGCTGTCACAATAATTTTTACGAACTCGTAATCTCGGCTGCGCAGAGAATCCGTATGTTGGTCCGGCTTGTTTTCATAGCGACCGTTGGTCACTTATAATTTCGCGGCACACCTGTGCTCCAACTGCTGCTGATTGGCGGAACACTCTACTATCCTTTATCTCGCATGATTTGGGGAAATCAGAGCCTCAATTTAAAACCGAATCCGAAAATGGCGGGGAAATTTGTGGTGTGTTTTATGTGGCTGTTTTAAGAGATAGTTCTTGTCAAAAGCCTGTGGGTGGGCTGTTACTTTATAGGAGCGACTGTCAATGTATAAGACAACTTTCAAGCTGTCGTATTCGATCGCAAGTTGATCATGACGTAAACCGCAGTTGAAAAGAGGTTGCTTTGAAATCTTCACAGCGAAACCGGCAGTGGTATGCGGGTTTATTTCAACACCGTCACCAATCGTTGTCATTCTTTGGTCAAGCCCACAGGTTGGCTCAGGTGTGCCGATGGCAGTTCGGGGCATCTGCGCGATCTAATTGCGCGGATATATTTCCCAAATACGCCGGCATGCCGCTCCACCGGACGGCTTTGCCGAATGATACGAACTTTCTGCGATTCTACGCCGAACGAAGCCGTGACGAAGGGACACACCTGTGCACGTAGCAAAAGCCGCCAGCTGCTAATATTGAAAGCACGCGCGTACTGTAGACAAACGTAACGGCCCATTGAATTTTCATCTCCCGGTCTAATAAAGTGGAAGCCCAACCGGTAGATGGTTATTGGACTGATTAGTTTGAATCCGATATCGAAAATTGCACGTCTAGAGGTTGGAACGTCGGGTCAAATGGGCGAATACCCAAACAAGGATATTGATTCCTCTGCACAGCTGTGGAGACTTCCCATAAATCCGTTACCGCGGTGGCTTCTTTGAACGTTCGACATTCCGACCGCTTATTTGCGCTTATCGGAGCTAAAGCCATCTCAACTATACGAGCGCATATTTTGCGAAATTCCCATTCTAGCAGGGTGTCGGTTTGTCGGGGTCGGAAGTTATGCCCCCTAATCCCCCGCTTAGGGTCAAGGCTAATCAGCCCCTGGTTAGCGGCAAGGGTCAAGTTACAAAACAACCCAGCAACAGCGGAGTTATCGAAACGCGTAAAACCTTTCCGAATAGTGCATTCCACCCACAAAACTTTGAATCCTTTAGTCCAATTCCAAAATGCGCGTCCATTTTGACACCCGCATCAATCACCGTAGACAACCATGCTATATTTATATACTGCGCACATACAAAACGAAACGAAATGCGGGTAAGAAATGGATCAGGTGTTTTTCATGTCTTTCGTCGGGTGATATGGTCGTATATAACAACCTGAATGTACTGGTCCGTATCAATCGGAGAGCGGTTCGAATTATCACCAGGTGTCGCTGCCTGAAATGTCAAAAAATTGGTTCAGTTCGGATAAAAATTAAAAATTAAATTTATTAAAATATTATTTAAAAAAAATGTTTTTTTTATTACTTATTCTTAATTATTCATTATTGTGCGGTCGTGTAGCGGAATGGTTAATTTAATCGATACAATACACCAATTATTAATAAAGATTACTTCGTGCCCACTGCCGCGGTATAAGAGCTATTGCAGTGTGTTGTGTATATTTCGTCCCTTCAGTTTTAGTAAAAACAATCCACTGGGTTCAGACGATCACCGATGCGTGCCTTGCCCAAGGACACAGCCGACTAGCTTGCGACCCGTTTATACCACTTAATCTTTCTCTGAAAGCTACGAAATAACCCACCCAACGTAATATTTAAGAAAACTAGCGCTAGGAACAATCCGTCAACGATTTGGGTCGGACCCTTCGTGTCCTAGGCCCAGTAGTCGACTACTATATGTTTCTTGTATAAAAATTGGGAATCCCCAGAACCAAAACTAAACATAGAAACCTTAGGGTCGACGTTCAGGATCTTGCGATCTCTCTTATTCTTGAAAAGCAGGCCCGACGCGTTTTCGGCGATGACTTGGTAATTCGGGGTCGGGTTGGATGTTGAGGTCTGTGTCTCCCAGTTGTAGAAACTGGTCAATGTTCAAAGTTTACCCAACCGAATGGCTAGTGAGTTAGAGCTGCGTCTTTAAAGTCGAAGGGTTGCAGGTTCGGAACTGGTCGCTGACTGGTCGTCTGTGTCCTTGGCAATGCAATTAACGGACATTGCCTGAACCCAGTGAAATAATGGATTCAATACTATAATGAAGGAACGACTCAATCATACACAACATACTGCAATAGCTCCGGTAACCCGACAGTGGGGGCGAGGTCATTGGACTACCCGTGTGATAACGCCTGTGTTTGCACATTAACGGGGATAAACATGAAATATTGCATCCTAGAGGGCAATTTTGTAGAGACGGATTTTACGTTTAGACGATTCGTAATGCATCCATACGAAAAATATATTGAATTCTCTAATAAACTGTAATTTGTTTTTAGTCCGAAAAGGAGTTAATTATAGATAAAGGGTCTTGGAAATATTCTTTAGATGTGTAGCCAAATGGTTAACCAGAACGATTTATTCTATACAAAAACAGTCTTATTTGAAACGTTCTTTGGTGCGTACCCCTTATGGGTTCGAAATTTAGACAAAAAATATACGGATGGCAAATACTTTTTTGTCCATTAAGTTGCATTTAATTTTTTTTAAAGAATTTTGGGTGTAAAAATATCTCGGCACCTGAGATCAGAAGGGCGGGGCAAGAGACGTTTTTTCCCGGCGAAGTAAGGTTCAAAATCCTCGGTCTTGAGACGGTGAGCAAAATCAATATACCCGGATATTTCCTGATTTCGCGAATTCTTGTCGCGGATGAATATAATGGACTGTTGAAACCAAAAACATCGTGTCAGTTGAACAATTAAGATTAATATCCCTTTAATAACAAATAAATGGCCTTAGTGACGAGTCCATCATGGGTTAAAAACTTAGTTCGGTTAAAAATGTAAAAAAGGCGGGAAAAGTTGGGTTAACATCAAAAGTTTTTCTGAATAACCTAATATCGGGGACAACAGCATGCAAAATGACAGGGTAAAAAGGTAGTGTTGTACCTATAGCGTGGCAATTAAGATTCGCTGAGTGTACAATTTAACCAGCACCTGCCATTCAACGGCCACCTGGTCTGGCCATTGTTAAGTCACAAAAAGGGTCGCACGTGTCAGCACTCCGACGGAAAAATCTCTTTTTACGCGGAACACGTGACACGGGCAGCAAAAAACAAACACGGAACACGAACGTTCATAAAATATTTCCGCGATCGGTTTAATTAAAACTTGGCAACTGGACACCTCGGCCACTTACGGTCATCTTTCCACTTCTGTTTCCATCCTCGCGTTGCCCCAATGCTCGAAGGAATGTGTTCTTCAGGTCCTTGCCTGAACTTGAAAGGGCCCTGCGGACGAAGTTTAGTGTGAACTTGGTAAGTTCGTCAGTACGCGCTGAGTCGTACGTACTGATTCGGTCGCACTGATTCGTACGTACTGATCCGTCAGTACGCACTGATTCGTATTTAATGATCCGTCAGTACGCATTGATTTGTACGTAATGATCAGTCAGTACTGACTGATTCGGACACACTGATTCGTACGTACTAATACGTCAGTACGCACTGATTCGTACTTACTGATCCGTCAGTACGCACTGATCGGAATTCCTTACTCCAGACGAAAAATATATATTTTCATTCTCTTATAAACTGTTATTTATTCTTCTATACATATATTACTATTTATAAACTAAATATTAGGATAGTATAATATTGGGATCAATATAATCTGATGATTACCTGTGTGTTACCGTCCCTTACGTTTTCCCATTTACGGGAAAAACATAAATATTCTATCTTATCCTAATAGTTATAGTTCGGTTTATTCATATTTTGCCATTGTTTTAAATAACGGCAAATAACAAAAATCAGTGGCACAGAAACAGAAAAAAACATCTGATGTAAACAAATTATTTTGGAACGGGTGAACACTGATTCATCGGATTTTAATGAAAAACCAACATATTTAAATATACCGAGACCGCAAACAAGACTTACGTACCTACTGCTGTGTTAACAGCTGGTTTCGTTGAGGTTTACCAGAAATGTAACAGACTGTGCCTCCTTAAAAGTGTACACAAGAGGAAAATTTAAAAATTATTTGTCACTAACTCAAAATCGTTCTTTTAATTACGGTTACTTTCGATCCGAAGGGAACACATTTTGATTTGATTTTTTTTTATTTTTTTAATAACATCTGTTACTGTAAATACGTCAAGAAACCCACGAAATAAAAAATAAGTGCCAAGCGGGAGGTCCGGTTTTATATATTCAATTGTATGTGTTCCGTTTAATATCCGGCAAACCGACTTGAGTATATAATTAAATACGTGATCAAATACACCACATGGCCCTTTACTATTACGTCAACGATATATGTCAAATCTATAACGAAGACTTTAAAGTCGATTTGGTTACGAATAACAGATTGTTAGTAATACCTACAGAGGTTGAAAACTATGATACATGCATCTCATAAAATGAAAAATTCAAGTCAACAAAAAATCTCCCACAATATTCCCTGTTTAAGACATTGGCTGGTATACATATCTTTACCAAGTATTCAGTGGCTTAATTAAACGGATATTTTGTCGTTAGCAACCGTTTCCACGTTTATTTGGCGGAAAGTGGCTCGATTATACAGTTATTTTGCTTTGTTAGTAGCCGTTTACACGCTTATGTCATTAGTGGCCATTTTCACTTAGATGGTGGCTCGATTATACAGTTATTTCAGATTTGGTGGCGTTCTTGTGGAGGTGTTGCATTGAGCCGCATATCAGTGACACGTCATCAAAGATTAATTGTACACAGTTATGGTAAGATAGAAGCGTAACATTGCTGATAGGCAGTCACCGAATACTCCGTTACTCTCCCCGTGCTAGCACACCTGTTCGGGCTGTAATTACGCGAGCTCGCCTGTGGGACAAGGTATCATGTCTCTTTCGATTTTTCGACAAGCGAATTTTTGCGACCAGTTTTGCGTTCCACGAAAACTTTAAACGTAAAAAGTTGACATTTTCGTCGCCGAGGTCGGTCATTTTGCGACCTTTAGGTGTGCGATTTAAGTCCTTCAATAACCGGCGCGTTACATTAAGAACGGAAACAGTTTATCTGATGCGAGATACGTTGGCGGACATCGAAAGAAGTGGCGCTAATTGGACAGCTTGTCAGAGAGAAAGCAGAAACTGAAATGAACTTCCATTCGAGCTGGGAGAACAGGTGCGTTGGCTGGAAGGAGATAAACAAAACAGAGCCTTCTTTGTCTAGTATTTTGGCATGGATTACAACAAGCCGATACGTCGTTTTATCAAGCGCCAATCTAGACTTAAAATGAACGTACGAACATAAGGCAAGTTTTTCTTAAAACAGAAGAACGTGATACATAATTAAAAAAGCCTTTAAAATTGAATATTCTGACTCGGTGTAATGATAAGATCGCCACACACCTGTTAACGGCACTCTACCACGCATGTTTCAAAGTATTTTAAAATTCCGTCCAAGTTCAAAGTCACAAAGTCAACTCTATCTCGTTATCCAATTAGCGTGTGTACACAACATGACTGAAAATCGGAAAATAAAAATTCGTGTCGCTTCGAAGCGTGCAGTTTCTCGGGGTTCGTATTACCAGCAGCAGGTTCTGTTGATTCGACAGCCGAAGCGCCACGTCAATTAACCTTAAAAGAGGAAACGAACCAAAACGAAAGGAGATTACAAGGGCGGGTAAAACACGTGCGTCTTGACCCTGGGGTAACCGCTCGACCCCGAAGGGTCCATGGGTCGCAACCCGATCCCGCATAAATCCCAACCAGCAGATGTACGGAAGGATGCCCACAT
Organism: Ciona savignyi; assembly: GCA_000149265.1. NCBI lineage: Eukaryota > Metazoa > Chordata > Ascidiacea > Phlebobranchia > Cionidae > Ciona > Ciona savignyi. Next base: position 412,488 of record CH003409.1, on the reverse strand, counting down.
AGTTTGTTTAACCAGCCCACCCGCGTTTAACTGCGTACAACCAGCGGCTCGGCTACACACCACCTTGCATGCGGCATGCCGACCTCATGGCACTGATATACACTCGTTGTCATAAACGCCATTGTTCTACACGAATCAAGCAAGACCCGTGCACTAGAACCTGTCACATAGAGCACCGATATGTATGGAATTGATACGAATTGTTATCGAGAAACCACACTTCACTGCAGCAAAACCAAGCCCACAGTGACGTATTGTTGCAATCCGTACAATAGACCAAGATGATATGTTATGTTTAGCGCAGAGCTTAGTTTCGAAAGTGATTCGGTTATACAGCCTTGCCCAGCTGTTTACTTTTCCCCATATACGCGGTAAACAAAATAATCTTGAGAAATATGGCAAAGCTACTGCCGCAGCTGGAGTTGTTTTGATACAGCGCAGGTGTCCGTACCAGCCACATGACAATGGGATAAACCTGATAGACGTTATCGCCACACTTTTCTACAAGTGAAATTTAATCGTTGGTAAATAACCGGTCGGTTTCCCCGGTTTACCGTTTCACGCCGCTTTGTAGAAGCTTTAGAGGCGCGAATAGAGAGAGAAATCTAATTGTTATTTTGGCCGGAACAAAAGTTTTGAGTCGGATCAAAAGGGATTGAAAATCATGCGCCAATCGAGTTTTAACCGGTTCTCGCACCTTGAGTACTTAGTCCAGCGTGTCAGGTAACATCCGCGTCAATAGATAGTTACATGGTTAGCGACTGGGCGACGTAATGTGCTCAAATTCGCGCGGCAGGTGCGAAGCGAAAGTGGTGGATATCGTATGTCCGCTTATTCACCAGAATCGCGATGCAGCCACGAACAAACGAAGAAAAGAACCGATTCTCTCCGATAAATAGAAACCGCAAAACCGCGATTTCCAAGCTTGCTCGGTACGGCGATCCAAAGTTTCAATTAAAACCTCCAAGAAACTGTTCGAGCGGTCTCACATAAACAATCCGAACCTTTTCAATGGAGCGAATCAGTCTGGGAGGTCTCGGAAACGTTCAATCAAGTCAGGACACCAGGAAATGGGGATTATTCAGGAGTTGTCTCGTTTCGACATTACCGTTTGTAAAGCCGTCACGTTAAATCGACCACCATGCGAATACCGATCTTTTCTTGCGGATACGTGTTTTACCGGGCTAGTTTCGGACCCATGATGCGCTCGTCACTAAAACTGTTTTAATTAAAATTTGTATATAAATCGGTCGCGTTAACCATTCGGCAGTACGATCGTTTTTTTTTATCGGACCCAGTTTCGGACCCATGATCTGCTCGTCACCAAGACCGTATTTTTTTATAATGTATGCGGTTTTTGATTCGGTTTCGTTAACGATACGACCGCTCAACAGGGCGCGTTTTTCTGACAAATAAGTTGAATCCATTTAGCGACTGTGGTTGATGTTTCTGCCACAAATCTTGCTAAAAATGTAGTTGCAGTACGGACGAAAACGGATACGAAAATCGGATGAGAAAGTGACTAGTATTTGAAAAAAGGGTCACATATTGTTATTTTGACATTGTTTTTTTGTCCGTCTAAAATTTTAAAACGGAATTACTGAATCGGAAAATGTTTTTAGATATGAGAGACAACGTGACCTAAATATGTCAAAAAACAAAATTTAGGGCTTTACTCTAGGGGAAATCCCAAAATTCGTTAAACATTATTTGACGTTTTTTTGCATTAGATGTTCTAGAAATCATGCCGCTTTAATTTTTTATTAATTTATTAATTATTTGGGAAAATTCACGAAATTTTGTATTTGTCGTAAAACGCATAACAGGGGTGTCTTGTGCGTCCGAGATCGTCTTGGCTCTAGGAGCATTCAAGTCAAATTTAATTTTCATATGAACCGTACCGCTAACGAAATCGCAGATATTCGGTATCGGACACAGCACATACTAGGGGGATATCCAGTTTATTTTATCGTTTTGCTCCTTCATTACTTTACACAACAATGGCATAATTGTTTTAAGGTAAGGTGGTAGGATAAAACGGCAAAACCACAGTTGTAAAAACACGCCAGTGAATACCCACGCTATAACTAAAAAATCACGTGGCCGTTAAATCTTTCTGTATCTGTGATGTAACAACGTCCCAAATATGATTGACACCACGAAATCCGCCCAATCGAGACGCTCGTGTAAACGCCGGAAACCTGTTTTTTCCTTTTTTAAAGAGCCAAGTTTAGAATATAATATGAGCTCGTCGGTAGTATCGCTTTTGTATAGGAGTCGGTATATGTATCGGTTGCTTTAACCAAGACCGTCCTCGCAAAACTGTTATCTTTTGGGCGGAGACTATTATAGCTTAACAGCGACACCTAACGACTAGAAATTACAACGGGAATGAGATATGACCTATGTGTTCCAAAAATACAAATATTTACGTTTTATTTAAATGAAAAAAATTGATCTTTATATATTAAACTGAAACCTATTCCATTCGTTGTTGGGACCAGAAATTGAACACATCAGATTATCACGTGCCCACTGCCGGTTTATCAGAGCTATTGCAGTATGGTATATAAATTGGATTTCTTCAGTTTTAGTTTAACCAATTTATTGGGTCCCAGCGATCTTATAATGTCTTGCCAAATGACACAACTGTCCAGCCAACAGCTGGTTTTGAACCCACACTCTTTCAGCTGCCTTTAAACCGCTCTTATTGATTACACTGCCCGGTAAGTTGACATTTTTAAATAGGATACTCATGTTTATCTTTATGGGTGAATGGTTGTTATTATACACTTAATTGTCAAATTAACTTGTGCTTACAGTTAAGCATTAGTTAAAATCCTAGGAAACAATAGATAAACTTTAGTAACACCGTTTAGTCTGGTGGTTTAGTGCGTAGCCTTTCAGCCGAAGGGTTGCATGTTCAAAACTGGTCGCTAGTGAAGCAGTTGTGTCCTTGTGCAAGACAGTTTAATGGACATTGCCTGAAGGGCTGAACCCAGTGGAATGATGGGTTCTACCAAATTAAAGAAGTGTCTGAATCATACACAATACACTGCAATAGCTCCACACAAGGTAAACTGAAAATTGCTTGTGTTAACACCTTTAGTTTTCACATTCACTGGGATAAACATGAATAGCATACATTAGTTCAATAACAAACTTTAATCAAAAAGAATATTTTTCAAAAATTTTAATTTAAAGGTCAATATTTAATATTTGAGGTAGTTAACTGCTTTGTTCTTAATTAACCACTAAAATATAAAAAAAAACTGTTAACCAATTTGGGTTTATGAAAAAAAGCTAACAGTTACTGTGAAAAGCTTTCGAAAACTACGTACCTCTACCAATGTATGTTGTTTTTAGTCACCCTTTAATACAAAGCAATGTACAATTAAGGAGATTTAAACATTAAACGTTTTTACTAGAACATTACTTTATGCTAATAGTAATTGCTCTAAAACATTTTTTTACTAATCAGGTTTACAAAATTTTGAACCCATATTTGCATTACCACATTTATAGTGAAAATTTTTTCTTTAAACCATTAAGGGGTTCACACACAATCATAAGATCACCTTGCGCCCTCCATCAAGTTACCGGAGCTATTGCACTGTGTTATGTATGATTTGGACTTTCTTAAATTTGGTAGAACCCATTAATATTTTGGGTTCAGGTAATGTTTGTTAAGTGCCTTGATCAAGGGCACAACCGAATAGCTAGTAACCAGTGTTAAACCTGCAACCTTTTCCGCTAAAAGGTGACTGACTAACCCACCAATCCTTCGGACAAACTTACTTTTGTTGACTCCTCTTTGATAACCTGGATGCTTCAGCGGCTTGCTTCCTCGCTTCAAATTCCTCTCTTTTCAATACTTCCCCGCTCCCCCGATATCCAAGTTCGACCAACTGACGAGCCAACTCTTCATCCTTAATAAGTTGTTTGAATATCGCGGTGGGTTAGTGCGTCACTTTATAATCGGAGGGTTGCAGATTCAAAACTGGTTGCTAGCTAGTCGGTTTAGTTCTTGGGCAAGGCATTTAATGGACATTGCCCAAACCCAGTGGAGTAATGGGTTGTACCAAACTAAAGTGGTTGTACGGTAATCTTAAAAGTATCTGTGGGAGAACACTCTGTTACTTATTCATGAGGTAATCTTATGTTTGTGTGTGACATACCTTACACCACTTAAGTTTTCAATTCAATAGGATAAAACTTAAATATCCTAACCGAAACATATATGGGGCAGAAATTGGGGATGCTACAGTAACCCACTGCTTTGTCGGTCGGCAGAATTAATGTATTAATAAATATGAATTCCCCTATTATTAATAGGATGGGGAAAAACTATAACCATTCTTACACTGATAATTGTGAGTATGAGAAATATGGTAGAGGCAAGAATTATATGGTGGCATGTGCACTTATCCCAAGTTAGTATTTTAAAGCAAAAATGCAGTTTACAGAATGCATTCAAGATTTTACACCACTGTCTGCAACTTTGACCATTTGCACACACAATATCATAGAAAATATTCATAATTATACAGGCATCAAGCCCATTGTCGGGTTATCTAAGCTATCATGTGTTGTATGTGTTTGAATAGTATCACCTTTGTAAGTGGCAAGTCATAAATATACTGGGTTCAAGGGGTTAAGACAATGTTTACTTAATGTACCTGAGCTAACCAGTTTGACTTTTAATGTGCAACAAGAAAGTTTAAAAAATTAATGTAGTGTACTATTCCGTTGGACCACAGAGTTCAGTAATTACTTTACATCCCAACACAAACATTAGTTTATTTATGTGTAAAATAAAAACGTTTGAAATATATATTTAAGATATGTTGAAATCTAAAAACAGCACTTTCGGTTTATTAATTATATTTACCTCGAGGTAATAAAGATCCAGAGATGTAATCTGTGAATCGAGAAAATCTTCGTAAGTCGCGAACTCAGTTACAATATTGTCAGCACCGGAACTTCCCTCTTCCTCCATAATTAAAAGATGGAAATTGACAAAATTTGAGATTTACAAGGAAGAATTCTAACAGGGGTTTACCCGTCGCAGCTGGTATTGAAACCATAGCAACTGCAAGATAGATATTTAAAACAAAATATAAAACATTATCGTTTTTTAAATAATTTTTTCTTACAATGTAAATGTATTTAAATAAAGAAATATAAAATAAAACTGCACTTCTCTCATTTTTATTGTTTATTTTTTACTGAGATTGAAATATTTCTGAGAAATATCCGAACACTTGAGTGCGATTAGTTGCTAAGCAACTTTGGCGCCACTTGAATCTTTGCTGCAAGTTTTTCTTTACGAAATTTTCGTTTAGTTTTTCTAGAATATCATTTAAACAAATTAACAATATTTAAGGTGTTGGCTATAGAGCACTAAAAATAACCAAGAAAAATGGCTGGCGGTAGTGGAGGCAAGACGGATATGGAGAGAATTGGGATTTTCAGTGAAGTGGGATATACGACGATTGGAGATAAATATCCTAAAGTCCATGCAAGCAGTTGTAAGCATTACTATATGTTTGTTTATTATTTGGATTTTAAATCACTAATATTTATAACTTAATCGCTGTTATCTTATTAACCCTTTGTTTATTTAGTTTTAGGATAGGGTTTTATTGGGTGCTTCACTAATCTGCAGGGGTCCCTTTATTTTGTACAGGTTCGCTTGGTCCGCTATGTCCAGCGCTATAGGTCCAGCGCTAGGTCCGCTAGGTTCAATGTCCTGCCTCCCTACTGAAAAGTTCGTATGATGTGCCAGATATATCTGGCTTGACGCACAAACTACTTTTTCGGGTATTGGCGCAGAAAACTCTAAAAATCATGCTGGCGTGGCGTGATTACACTTCCTTTCATTTATGTGCTTTATATTTCAAAGTTTTAATTAAAAATTATGGAACTTTGTTTGTGGTGGCGCAAATTAGTATTACTGGCACGGCGCAAAATTTAGGTTAAGAAATGTTGGCGCAAAAATCCGGTGCACAGAAAACGAACTTTCTAATAGGGCCCTGCCCTATACACTAAATCTAACCCTGCCCTTAACACTAATCTTAATCCCAGAACTAACCCTGACTCCAACCACATGTTTAAAACTAACTCTGTCCGGCCCTTTGGGCTAACGGTTAAGTGCGTCGCCTTTCAATCGAAAGGTTGCAGGTGCGAAACTGGTCGCTAGCTAATCGGTTGTGTCCTTGGGCAAGGCACTTTACGGACATTGCCTGAACCCACCGGATTAATGGGTTCTACCAAATTGAAGGAACGTGTCTAGCATATACAACACACTGCAATAGCTCCGGTAACCCAACGATGGGCGCGAGGTGATCTGACGATTTCCTGTGTGTTAACCCCCTTGGTTTTTCCATTCACGGGGATAAAGATGAATATCCTATCCTATAGAGGGGCCGATCTGCAGGACAGAGGGGCTGGATGAGAGTGGCGGGATAACACACTAACTATATCACCAGCGTGCAGCGGGATCAGGTTTTTTTTGGCGGGGCAGAGTATATAATAAGGGACATGAATTATATCAATATGTATCTCGTCTCGCTCATTGCAGTGACAAAAATACTTTGTTCCGCTTGTGATGTAGTGTGTTTTCATGCCCGGCTCATCCAGTCCCTCTGTACTGCAGATTAGTAAAGCCATTTACTGCTGACTCCTTGATTTCTCCTCAAAAATATAATTTCGTGCTAGGATAGCAGCATTGTTTGTACTTGAAAGTCCATAATTAAATTATATTAATCCGCTTGTTTCATACTCCCTCGTATCTATTAGTCTCAATCCACTGCTTACCTTAGAACTTATTGGCTGAATAGTTTGGGTGGTCGGCTTTTAGCCGAAGGGTTGCAGGTTCGAAACTGTTTGTTAATTAGTCGGTTGTGCCCGAAAGCAATTTCTCACTTATATGCATTAGCTTTGGAAACCCAAGGCAAACGCGAGATAATTTAACAACTTCCCATGTCATATTGCTTTCATTGCTTCCGTTCATAAAGATAAAACGTAAATATCCAAACCTCAATAATAAATACTTGCAGTGCCATTCAATGAGTCAGCATATAAAGGGAAACACATGCTTCCCGGTGGGAGCAAAACTAGATCAGCGCTGCAGGTAACAAAGAAAGACTTTTTTTAATCTTTTTTAAATCTTTCTTTTATTCAATTTTGAAAACTTGGTTTGAACCTTTTTTATTCAATTTTGCTGTTGTAAGTTGCAGGTTCTAATGCATATTGTATTTTGTACCAATTAATATGTTAATTACCTAAGTATTTTCATAATGCTGTTTATATTAGTTTCATTTAAAATAAGAATCATAAAATGAAAATTTAGGTGTATTACAGCTCGACTGTGTATATGAGGTTTACTGGTATTACTGTGCAATTAAACAAGCCACTTTACATTGCCCTAATTCAGTGGATTATACATGATTTAGCACCTCTTTGATTGCGGAATTTTAACCAGTATTGATTTTTCCACCAGGCTGGCTATTTTGACAACCAGTTTAAGCGAATAATGGAGAAGGAAGCTTATACGGATCCAATCAAACTTCGGAGACAGCATAGACTGAAAGAAGGCAAGAAAAATATCGGAAAAGCGTTTTTACCGAATAACGGAGAGAAATTGCCGTGAGTTAAAAAATAAGAATTATGCTGTGGTTGACGTGGGTGAAACAAATAAGAATATCAGTACAGTGCTAAATAGAGGTCGATTCGGGTTTAATTCAATAGCACCATAACACCAAGGTTTCCGAAATGGTCATTTTCTCATTGGTGTTATCATGAACAAGGCAATTAGCAGATATAGCACAAACCTAATGATTTATTAAATTAAACTCAAATCGACAGCAAGCATGAGGTAATTTGACTTACTTGTGTGAGAACGATTTACTGTGTTTTCAATTCATGGGGATAAAACATAAATATTTTATTTTAACTATCAGTGTTGCGCTGTTGTTGGCTTCTATTGCAGTTTATTGAACATAATAGAACCATTGCTGGTATTTCGTTTCCATTTAAAGTATGGTTTTTTATAAAATCCGCGGTGTCATTTCACCTCGTTTAAAAAAGCAGGGTAGCAATACAAAATCAACGATACTTGTAACCCACTTTTACATCCACTACCACATTCTTGGAAAGTTAAATGGCTTGGTGAAATGTAGTTTAAAAGGTATGGCTTATCTTAGCAAAGTTGCTACTTTATCTAATATTTGGCTTAAATAAAACCCGTTTCGATTAACCAATGTCACGCCACGACCCTAGGTTGATTTTAAATCAAAATGAACAGTACTGCTTTTAACTTACATTTAAACTTATTGTTTGTTGGTCTGCCAAGCATGATAGAAAAATCAATTTCTCTCACGGTATCGCTGTTTTGTGTATAAGTAGTTTTTTGTTTCCACTATAAAAACACCAAACACGACACTAATTATGAAAAACGAGAAAAGGACAGAAAAACACCATTTGTTAAAACATGTCATAGCTTGACATGACCACCAACCCAATATAAAAATTAAAAATAAAACACTGCAAAAAGTGTTTAAAGCAAAATTGTTAGCTTAAAAACCCTTTTTATTTTTCCGACAGTTGTGGACTGGGAAACCATTACGGAACATTTTCTGGGGCTATCGGTGCATTTAGCCCGGTCGGAAGACCCCGCAAGTCTTACACAGCCCCGGGACGTAACTTCACAACGAACCCAGCGAAAAAGGGGACCGGATATGGGTGAGACATCACTTGGTTGTTAAATATTTAATTTTTATTTTCATTGGACTTTATGTAGATCTTTAATAAAATTAAGTTAATTTTAAAAAGTATTGAGAATCAGGTGTAAATAACTTAATTTGCAGACGTTTCAGTTTACTATCTACTGCGACTACAAAATGCATTTATTTCATGAATGTTGATGGGTTGAAATAAGCTAGATACTTAGAATGTTAAAATGCATAACGCAATTCTATTGCTGTATCACACCTTCATTTGTAGTACTGGGAGGATCGGATATTCATTAAAATGAAAATGCAATCGGCGTTTAACACAAGGACAATTGACAGATTACCTCTGGCCCACCATCAGGTTAGCGGAGCTATTGCAGTGTGTTATGTATGATTCACAAGTTTTTCTTAATTTAGTAGAACCCATTATTCCGCTGGGTTAAGGCAATGTTTGTGAAGTGCCTTGAATGCAGACACAATGACAAGATTGCGATTGGTTTCGAACCTCCAACCCTTTGAATAAAAGGCGATGTAATAACCCTTCAAGCTATTCCTGTTTTATAGCTACGTTAATGTTATACTTGGAAAATACAATGAACATGCAGTAGAAGCATACGATCGCGCAAAGGAAGCACGTTGGGTGAGTTGCTTCATATTTTGTTGAATATTTATGAAGTGTGTATGCTATGCTGCGGTAAAATTGCCTATCACATGGTGTAATATTGTAATGCTGAAGAATGTTCATTGATTATTTATAAGGGTTGGTTACAATGCGTAATTCCCCCATATAATAACCTGCCATATTCCCAAACACGGGTTAAAATTCCTATGTTTTATGTAGAAGCAAAAATACCATGTAGAGTTTTAGCTGCATTTTGCAACAAATACCAACAGGATTAAATTGTCCACATTTTCCCACCCACTTGGTTTTAAGTGACTAAACCATTTAAGCCGATAATTTTTCTTTTACAAACAATAGGTGTCTAATTACCAAAGTATATACAATTACTCAGTATATAAGCACATAATATGACTTTCAATCCAATGTCTTTTACTTGGCAGAGTCGGATTACATAAATAAATAAATTAATTTAACATGTGCCTCAATAAACTTTTGTCATTTAGTTTAGTTTATTACATTTTTGCATTAAAAGCTTAAAAATTAAAGCAACATTAACGATTAAAAAGAATGCAGAAAAAAAACAATGATTCAAGCATATAATGAAAGTAAAAATTAAACAATTAAACATTCTTTAAAATACCTAATGTTGTTTTTCGAAAAATGATGTTCTTTGAAAAATTCAAAAGTTTCAAATGGTATATTTCATAAAGTGAAAATCAGAATTGTCCTAAGAGGACACTTCTATTAAAAAAGCTCTTGAGAGTAGATATCGAACCTCAAACGTCCCAACTACTGACCTTAACCAGTGGACCAATGCAACATCCAGTTTTATATCTTCTATTTAATTTCTACAACTCTTCTTTTATTATGACAGCGGAAGGATTGCAGGTTCGAAACGTCACTAGCAAATTGGTTGTGTTCTTGGGCAAGACACTTTACAGACATTGCCTGATCCCAGTGAATTATTGCGTTCTACTGAATTGAAGGAACATGTGATTCATACACAACACACTGCAATAGCTCCGGTAACCCGATGGTGGGCGCGAGGAGATCTGACGATTGTCTGTGTGTTAACCTACTTAGTTTTTCCATTCACGGGGATAAACATAATTAACCTATCCTATTCTACATTTATTATTATTTTAAAGTTTCTTCTATATTCGTTATTAGAAAGAGCAACAGGCCCACAAAGGCTTGTTGAAAGGAGGCCCCTTCAAACTGAACCTGCACCCTACAACTTATTTCGATTACAACCCGTATCGCTCGGACAGAGGGCTCGGACCCCTAAAGAAGACCCCTAGTAAACCACCCCCTGTTAAACCTTTTAAACCCAGCTCACCCCCCAAAAAGGTAATTAGGTTATTTTTTGAAAAATGTTTCTGAATCTGATATGATGACCGCGTTAATTTTATTTCTGTTGGTGTGAAAATTACAGTCATGATTTAGGATATTCATGTAAAATGTATAATCCCCATGAATGGGAAAACATGTGACATGTGAGAGTTATAACACGGGCAATTGTCAGATTACCTCAAGCCCACCGCTGAGTTACCAGAGCTATTGCAGTGTGTTTGTACGTTCAAAACTTTCTTTCAGTTTAAGAGAAACCCATTAATCCACCAGTTCTAGGCGATGTCTACTGAGTTCCCAATAACACAACCATCTTAAGAGCATATTGCATGGAGTCGTAGTATATAGTTATAGAAAAAAAACATGTATTTAGGTTTTAGGGTTTTACTTGTTATAATGTAAAACGAAAGTGCTTATTCTATTTTCAATCAATAAACTACATTGAGGTGTATGGTATTTAGGGCAGAAGACACAATAGAGTGACATTACACACACCTATTACAGGGTTGAGAGGATGGGACCATCATTATAATTCAATGTATATATCAATGGTGAGGGTATGTCATTCAAACCTAATAACATGGCAAAGTACAAAAACTTGTGAGGGTCACGTGTTAAAGACGTGTAGAGTGTTGGAAGTCTCGTCTCCTCTGATTTTCGGGGCATTTTTATACATCAACATAATTTCCCTTTTATCTTATCGGCCGTTATCTAAATTTTGTTTTAGATTGCTGGCTCAAAAGCGGGTACGTTTGACCCCTACCCCTCCCATTCAAACGACCCATACACGGTAAAGCAGAAGAAAGCAGCCATAACGAACAAGGACGGGAAACTCTTCCATCCAGCCCAGGGAATGAAATCGAGACCGACCGATTCCATTTTGGCACAGAACGTGATAAAGTAAGTAACGACCTGATTATGATATATGATATTCAAGTTTATACCCGTGATTGGAAAAGGTAAAACGAGAGAGGTTAACACACGGGCAATCGTCAGATCACCTCGCGCCCACCGTCAGGTTACGGAGCTATTGCAGTGCGTTGTGTATGATTATGACGTTCCTTCAGTTGAGTAGAACCCATTTTTCCACTGGATTCAGGCAATGTCCGTTACGTGACTTGCCCAAGGACACAACCGGATAGTCAGTTGTGTCCTCGGTTAAGTTTACCCGTTTTCCTTAAAGCCAAAAATAAATAAAAAACAAAGTTTCATTTCTAACAAACTGTGTTGATAACCATTTTTTTTGTATTACAGGTCCGTTCACAGAGACAATTACAAATCCATCCGAAATGTTATGGCGTACTAATCATACGAGCTTTTTTTATTCGCCTTCACTATACTGTGGTGCCCATCTAGATTGTATCAACTAACCTTTGCAAATATTGCTCAAAATGTGATATTCAAATACATTGTGTTTCATTGAGATTTTTTTGTGCCTTTTCCACAACTATTTAAATGGGATATCACGTTTATCCTCTTTAATGGGAAAATGCAAGTGGCGTTACCACACGGGCAAACGTCAGGTTACCTCGCGAATACGTAAGTAAGCGTTACCACACGGGCAATTGCCAGATAACCTCTTTGGAGACATATTTACTAAACCCTTTAATCTACTGGTTTGAGATGATAACCACCAAAACCCTTTTTCAAGAATACAACCGACTAGCTAGCAATCAGTTTCGAATTTATAATCCTTTGAGTGAAAGTCAACGCATTACGAAATTATCATCTTGCAGCATTTGATCTCAAAAACCAAACATTTTTAAACAGTTTTTTATTTGAGTTGCTTTATTTCATCGCCAATAGTATCTTGCCCATTACTTCACTTGATTCAAAAGAAATTCTGAACATAATGAAACAGAGTAGGCCTAGTAGACATATAAATACTTAATGGGTGGATACTATTTGCAGTAAAAAAGAAATGACGAAATTTTGTTGGCTCTCTAAATATATAATGTTTGTTCCAGGGGTAGGAAAACTCAAGAGGCGTTATCACACGGGCGATCTTTAGAATACCGTGCCCGCCGTCAGTTTACTGGAAATATTACATTTTGTTGTACTTTATTGATACTTTAATTTATGTTGACCACATCAATTCACTGGATTTAGGCGATGTTCGCTAAGTGCCTTACCTAAGGACACCCAAAAATACTACGATCGATCACTTTTGCATAGAACTCCACGATAAAATGAGCTGTGAAGGGATAAAACGCCGGGTATACAGAATGAACTTGAATGTTCGTTCCCAACTCGTTTACTTGCTCAAGACCGTGTATTGAAATCTTCGTGTGGGGGAGGATCTGGTTCTGGTAACAACAAGAATGACAATTTTCGTTAAGGACAGGATAGGATATTCATGTTCATCCCAGTGAATGGCAAAACCAAGTGGGGTATCACACGGAAAATCGTCACCTCGCGTCCACCGTCTGGCTATTGAAGCTATTGTAGTGTGTTGTGTTTGATTCACACCTAACTTCAATTAAGTAGAGCCCATCGTTCCACTAGGTTCAGGCAATGTCTTTTAGGTTTCTTGCCAAAGGACACAACCAATACAGCGACCAGTTTTGAACCTACAATCCCTCGACTGAAAGGCGCAATAACCCATCAAGCTAATCGGTCAGACTAATTTGATTTGATTTTGTTTTATATCGGGCTAGGTACACACCCACGATGAGCTCGTCCCTAAGACCTTTTTGTTTAGAATTCGCATATACATGGGTCACGTTAAACATTTGGCTAAAAACGCGTTAGACATTGGCGTTTAACAGTTTTCGTTTGAATTTTTAAAATTCATTATTCAGTGGTTCAACTTACCGTTCTCGCAGATCTTTTTCATCTCCAAAAACTCGTCGTATGTGGGCAGTGCGGAGTCGGTTATTTCGGACGACACATTGGATATGTTGTCGGCGTTTACGCTGTGCAAATCTGAATAAAAAAGGGAGGTGGCGTAAATGGTCGCTTGGCCGAATCGTTAGCGCGGTTGACTTTTATACGGAATTATTCAAAAAATGTCTTAGGAAAGGGTCTGTCGCTGGGTCGAAACTTAGCCGGGTAAAAATTAAAAAATCTCAATATCAGAGAATTAACGGTGCAGCTTTGCTCGACATAGGGATAAAAGCAACTTATTTTAAATTCGTTTAAATATATCCACGTAAAATGGAATATACCCTGGGGGTCAAAATGCCTCGTGTTCGTTGTCGAGTTAAAAAAATTATATACAAAAATGTCTTGGGGGACGGACCATTCGCTGATTCGAAACTACGAGTGGTAAGAAGAAAAAAAGAAGAAAAAGGCTGGGAGTCGTAGATCGGAGAAGTAACTATTCAAAATCCATTCTAGACCATAAACAAGATGTTTCCCTTTGTACGGCAACCCTTTGGCTAAAAGTAGATCCACTACACGAAATAATCATCTTGCAGTATGGGTCTTTAAAACTAAACTTTTACACCAAACGTGAATGAAAATGGTAATAATAAACGTTAAGAATAAAACTTTGAGGGAAAATGTATAAAAAGATATGCGCCTATCCTCTTACCATCGAAAGCTAAATTGCTATAAGAAGGTGGGAAGTCTGCTACCGGAATCGAACTCATTCGATTTATCTGCATTTCTTCCCTTGCGCGGCGACGTGCTTCTCTTCTCATTTCTCTTCCAATCTGGCGTCTCTCCTGTTGTCTCACGTGTATGTATCTGTGAATTAATTCAGTAGATTCAATACCATAATGGGTACAGCAACTGATGTCTGTAAACTGCCCAACGGATGGATTGGTCAGTCATATGCTCGTCCTTCAGTCCAACGGTGGTATCATCGAAACCATCCTCTAGCTACTCGATCGCTAAAACCCAGTGAACTAAAACAAAACCGATAAACTGCAACAAACCATTTAAGTACTGGAAACAGTTAATTAAAAGCAACATTAAGGGTAACAGACTTTATATATATAGGCCTATCCGGGTTTCCAGGATATTATATATCCGATTTTCCAGGTTAAATGTAACTAAATAATGTGGGAGGGGCTATAAACTCAGTGTAGACTAAAGCGGCGATAAGGATACTCTGTTTATCCCCGTGAATGGGAAAACAAAGGGGGTTAACACACGGGCAATCGTCAGATCACTTCGCTTCTACCGTCGGGTTATTCTATCCTAAATAAAACTTACCTGTTCGCAGCCATACAGCAAGGTGGAATGCTCACAGCTATGAAAATGATGCCGATGTATATTGGGATGTTTTCGAAGTAAACAATGAACACAATTCCAATCATTAACAGCATCGAGCCTGTAAACAAACCGGACACACACTGGGCAACCGCATTTCGTGAATAAAACCGAAGAACGTAAACATGACTGGTTAGTCTTGACCTTAAAGATCTACTCTCTTGTTGGTTAGGTAAATCTTCAACCTCTGTGGGGTTACAGGGATGCTCAAAGTCAATGGAAACCGCTATGGTATCCACTGTGTCCACAGTACACTGTTGGAGGCTTGATACATGTGTGTCAATTGGTATTTCCGTGTTGTCCCTTTGAAGTCCAGTTGTACCTAATGATATAGAGTTTTGTCAAAAGTACGCTTCACTTAAATTACGTTTTCGCGAAATTGCGTTTTAATAAATTAAACCATGGTGTATAGTCCTTCAATTATGGAATGGGGACTTTTGCTTATCGAATGAGTTACAGAGTCGAATTTTACAATGACTTCTCTTCGGTTGTGTGATCGAATGGTTAGACCTTTTAGCTGATTCATATTTATCCTATATAAATAGCAGGAAATAAAAGAAATCACATCACAGTTAAAGACAAAGACAGCCAAACGAACAGTCTTTAAAACATGTCATTTTAAAAAGGGATATAAATAAATAAGTATACCGGACGCCGCCGCCAAACCTGGGCGAAAAAAAACCATAACACAGAGAGAGAAATTAATTTAGACGTTATAAAGCCCTGTCTAATCTGTAAGGTTCCGCAAAATCCTTGTGTGTGCTGTTACTTTGCTGGAAATGATTACTTAAGTAAAGGAAAGTATACTTACTATATGCTAAACTAACCACCCTATGTACAACACTTACTTTGGTTTTGGTTCTCTACGGTATCATCTTCGCTCATATTCTGTAATTCGCTCATATTCATATGGTAAGGTGTCTCTGTTTAAACGGCCCAACTTCTAAATTCACGGAACGGCTGAACCAGTGTCTATATAGATATAGATTTAGCCAACTGGTATTGTTTATTAGGCCGTCCATGTAAATGATTAACCCGATTCACTGTTTACATGTCTATAAGGAATACACGCCAAGTCAATACTGACAGGAAATGGCGATAGAAATTTATTATAAACTTATCGTTTATTAAAAAAAACTGAGACACTCTTTTAACGTTCTGTTAAACATATTGTTCGATTAGAATTTAAGCTAAATAAAGACCGCCCGCTAAATTATTTTCAAGTTTATTTGTTTCTGAAGTCTTAGTTCCAAAATTTTCCGGTGCTAATGACGGTGTATTCTGGTGTGTTTATACCAGGAATAAGCGTGTATTGGTTTCAATTAGGTGGTATGCTTTTCATCAGCACAGTTTTAAAAGACTAAAGTTGGGTCAAAAGAGGTGTTTACTGGGTAAAACTACTGGCTTTGGATTATTGTAAAACCTTATCTCACAGAGCGTATTTAACAATATGTCATGGGAAGTATCATTATGTTTAAATTTAAGATTTATTATTTTGATATTTAGGTGATTCCCGTAAAAACGGTTGAATAGATTTTAATTAATCCACTGGATTTAGTCAAAATATTAAAAATTCAAATACATTTACCTTTATGTACAGTATAACTTACAAAACCTTATAAGCTTAATCGTTAATCCTATAGTCAAAACCAGGTATATAAGTAACGTAAACCTTATGCAGATTTAAGATTTTGTAAACAATAAAACCATTTGGAATTGTAATCATGTTTAATTAAAAAAAAACAAAAAAAACAACAAAAGTATAACAAACATAATATACTAATCATTTGCAATATTTAAAGAGGATAAAGTGCACGGTATAAACAATATCATAACATAGCACCTTGGAACACTTTCGAACGAGTAATTAAAATATATTGCATACATGAACACGATTTCGTCACTTATTATGGTTGGTTCAGTCCGTTTCAGGACCGTCGGTGTCTGTCCCAACGGAGGAAATCGAATACCTCGGGTTAAAGTCTTCGTTAGAATCTGCAGGTATTAATAGGGTTATAGTCTTCAGTTGAAACTACAGGGTTAAGTTTTTAGTCGAATATGTAAGAATAACTCGTGTTAAAGTCTTTTGTACAATCTGCATTATAGATAATTGTAGAGATTGTTAATTTATCCGTGCGCATAAGCGTCGTTGCTCACAAAACTCTAAAAAATTGTTTGCAAATATTGCAAAGAAGTGAATGCTTATGTAGCGAAGATTTAATATTTTGTTTCAACATTTTAATTACTTTCAAACAGAGCCATGTTGTATTAGTCAATTGACATTTCGTTATTATTCACTTTTTTTGTATTGTATCAGAGTATTGTTTTACTTGGCAATTTTTTTTATATTATTGACATTTTATTTATATTTAATAGTAACACGAGTCCTTAGAAAACGTATCATGGTCTACCACTGTAATATCCCGACACCCCGACTGTAAACATGCGATGATACACACCTCTGCTGTCTCACTCCGGTGATAAATATAATTATACGATTACGTGGTCGAATGGTTTAGGCAACCTATTCACATTATTTTGCCGTTGTCAATATAAAACCTAACCTAGTAAAAAAAACATAATTA
Source organism: Ciona savignyi (assembly GCA_000149265.1). NCBI lineage: Eukaryota > Metazoa > Chordata > Ascidiacea > Phlebobranchia > Cionidae > Ciona > Ciona savignyi. The sequence continues at coordinate 394,978 of CH003409.1, read as the reverse complement.
TCATATCGCAAAAACATACCATCATCGACGTTCTTTTTCATCTCTATGAACTCTTGATAAGTTGGGAGAGCGCTGTCAGTGATCACTGAAGAGGTGGTCCAACCAGCATCTCGCTCGTCCGCCAGACCTGAGTCAATGTCCACAGTAAAACGTTGAAAGTCAATGGTTTAGTTGAATTGATTTTAAACTCCCACTCCTAACTTAATTATACAGCTATTTTTACACATATCCCATCCTTTCAAATGCAAAGAATTGATAGGTGATCTAAATACTCTTGTGGTACGTTGCATTTTCCATTCAAGCAATGAAAATGTCCTATCCTAAGAATGCGGGGATCGAGTTTCAAAATTATTCTAACTGAAAACCTCAGTTTCAACACGCAATAAATATCGCTCTTATTATCGCGCTCTCTTGAAAACCTACTTTACCTGGAGGGAAACTAAAAGAAGGAACAGGTGGAAAGCGGGAAGGAGGGAAGGCGGGAAATTGCACACTAAAATAAAGATAAGGACATTAGAGTTAGCTTTAAAGTTATTGTTGGTGTTAGGGTTAGTTCTAGGGTTAAGATTAGTGTTTAGAGCAGGGTTAGAATTACTTTACGTAATTTTAGTAAGTAGTTTCTCTCCTTCCCTCTTCCCCTCCTTTTATTATTGCCCGTTTACCTTCGAACGCCAAGTTACTGTAAGAAGGAGGAAAATCCGCAACGGGAATTTGGCTCGTTCGAATTGATTCTGATTCTCTTTGTGTTCGTCGTAATGCTCGTCTATTCATTAGTCGTATTTGTTGTTGACGTTCCCTTGCTCTTGCGTATTTATATCTGAAGAAAGAAAAATAAATGTATCAGCTATTGGGTTGCGCATTACACTACCCCCTTTTAAAATGACGTAAACTTTAAGACTCGTCATGAAAAATATAGAATTAAAACAATTTAAGAAAATAAACGTAGGCGGCCGTAAAACCCAATTCATTAGAAATGGAAGAAATGGAAATTAAGCAATTAACGAGTTGGAAAAGTAGTTTTAATATTCATTCAAAAGTGCATAGGGCGAGAGTTTACATCCGCGTGTAGTATTTTTACCAAGTCAAGCTTCGAACCCATGAGCTGCAGAAGGATCGTTTTTTTGTATATAGTCGGTTATGTATAAATCGCGCTAAACATTCGGCTATACGACCGTATACCGGTACGTAGTCTCTTCGATCATTTTATTCACATTTACTGTCAAACAGTATAAATCCGATAATGTATGAAGTTTTATTTTATGTACCAACTTACCGATTTGCAGCCATGCAACAGGGAGGAAAACTGACAAGAATGAAGAGAATCCCAATATACACTGGAAGATTCTTGAAAAACACCATGAACACGATACCAATCGTCATGAAAATAATCCCTGTGAAAACTCCCGAAACACATTGTCCAAACCAGTGTTTTGTGTAGAATCTTGTGAAGCTGTACTCCGTCCGACTCTGCCGGTTTCTATCTCTTCTCGACATAGACCGGCGTTCCTCACTCGGAGTTGACACCTGTTCGTCAGGAATCTCTATTGCGGTTACCGGAGGTACATAGTCAAGGGTAACCCCAATGGTGTCCACAGTATCTTGTTGCCCTTCAGATGATACGTGCGTGTTTATAATCTCACTCATCGCTTCACCAGGTTGGTTCTCATCTAAAAAAATACAACGTACAACGATCGTCTTGTTTTGGGATAGGACAGGAACGCATTAAGTGTAATGATATTATATCTGGTCTCTCAGGTTAAATGTTACTAAAACATCCAAAGACTCTATCACCTTGTGCTCATTAAATCCTTCCCAAGACTCAAAGGAGTCCACTGACTCGGGTTGGGAAACACTGGTGAAGACTATATGGGGGCGATGGGATACTTATGTTTATTCCCATGGATGTGAAAAAGCAAGGGGGTTAACACACGGGCAATCGTCAGATCCCCTCGCGCCCACCGTCGGGTTAACAAAGATATAGCAGTGTGTTGTGTAAAATTCCGGTTTCTTCTATGATTATTAATCATATAACCCTTCACGTGAAA